>CAJQUW010015307.1:0-303546 GCA_907163375.1 Prostheceraeus crozeri
AACTTCGAACTCTGAATTTATGATTTTTTAAAATAATGCCCTCATTGACTTCTAATAAATTTATGAATTTTTTTACTAAGAATTTGTACAAGGGGTCCACTGGATCCCCCCTCAGGTCTCTGAGGATTAATGAGAACCCTCCATGTTTGCATCATTCACCTGTATCTACTTACCTTGCGTGAGCTCATCCACGGACTACTAAGATATCTATGATGATATCCTAGTAGTTCCTGGCTCAACGCAAGCAATTATCAGTTTTAGATCACAGAAAAAATATCCCTAGAAATCCTGCCACGGATTTCCAGGGATGGGGATGGCTATAAACTTTAACCAAAACTTTGGAAGCAGAAATATGTACATTACCAGATAGTCTGACATGCTGTACTGAAGAGGCCTTGGCTATTTGCAAAATTTAAGTTACATGAATTTGAAATAATTTCCAACATACATATACAGATTCTCTGCCTCTGATGATGCCATGAGAGAAAGCCGAAATTAACAAAGCACATCAAATGATTACAATCTTCTACACTTGGTTTCCCAACTAAACTTAATCCGGCATAGTGTAACCAGTGGACCCCCGAGCCAAATTTTTCTGTTTTATTTTTTGCGCTGAGGATATATCAACCGCTCATGGCCATGTAAAAACATCATTTTTCATAATGAATCTGTATGTGTTATTTCATTTCAATTGAATCAGTACAAGTATGGTAGATAGGCCAAGGGGGTCCACTGGAAACCCTCAGGTCTCAGAGGGTGTAGAAATTCCCATAACAAAATCTCTACTATTAGATGAAGAATGATTTTGTGCATGTCCACGTTGGTGCATGATGAGTGAAATTCATTCATTCAACGTTTACATCATGCTCGTGCATGTGCCTTGTGTTAGAAGATCGCAAAATGTGAATATTTTGTTTTCGCACATGATCGTGCATGACTGGTTGGCCTACATGAACAAATCAGTACAAATCTATCTTCAAAATGAAAGCTGTCATCACATTCATAGCTCAACACTAAAAACAGACTGTTGGCAAAGTTTTACAGCAGTAACTGAGGAGTCTGAGAACTACACAGCTGTTTTGAGGGTCTTAAGATGCAGCAATTATGGCCCAATTTATAGGCCTACTTCCGATGGGTATGGATAAATTTGAAAAATGGCCAAATGTAAGGGTTATGCTGCATGGAGTAAATCAATTTCATTAAAATCAACCATCTGAGGTTACATGGCGACAGCAAACATCGTAAAACCGACTCTTAGTATAACTGATACAGTGCTGAATGTCGCTGAATTACAAAAACACCACATTTTCGCATGTGTTTATGGAGAGGGCTGAAAGACACTCTCTGAAGAAGCTCAGGTCTCTGACGGTTAATGCTTGTACAATTCACTTTCCATTACCAACTAGAACTTGGTTCATTGATACATCCACGCACTCTGTATGTACAGTAGTTGGAAGACGGTGATAATGAAAATACCAATTCAAGTGTCACTACAATCATTTTGTTTGTGTAAAAGTAATATGTCCTGTTATCTATCATGGGATGTATTATTAGTTCACATATTGAAAGCGTCTTTCAGATTGTTTAAAGCCATGGGACATGCCAAATGTACAATAGCGCTTCAGCGACATCACCAAAATGTCAGCATCGGTTTCTTCTGACATTGTTGCACGAAAGAGTCACTTTAAATCAGGGATGCGGAGTCCTATCATTTTGATAGGATTTCGACTCCGACTCCGGGTGTCAAGTATATAAAGCCTTTTTTGAAAAATTAACTGGTAACCTACATCATAGATCATTATAGGCTTACCTGAACCTATCTTTAGTGATCATTGTATCAGTTATCAATCGTTTTCGATGAAAGTTGATCAAATGTCGCTTTAAATTGAATGCACACGACTCGGCTCCTCCCATCTTGTTGATGTGTGCTTCACACGTTCTTTCGCCAGCCTCTACCAGGCAGGAAAATCCCCATCCTTCTCCAAAAAATTCGATTTCAATATGCGAATTGGAGGAGCCATCACACACGATAAACGTGAGGGTAAGAGGTAATGTTCTCAAATAAACTAGTACTTCATTTTTGTCACTGATACGACCTTTTAGTCTTAGTCCGGGAGCTAGCGTGAAGTTGTGCAGGGAACGAGGTAGTACATAAAACTTTCACATAGCATAGTACACCTTTAACCTACTGCAAAACTTCGCGTCTGCCGGATCAGATCATTTGCTTTTCAGAAATAGAGAGGATAACAAAATCCTATGTATTTCCAATGGTAAAATTCTGATATTTAGGGCGTTGACTCCATTTTTTCGAATTTTTGCTCATAAAGGTTACACAAATTGGCATTTAATTGAACTGGTTATTATAGAAATCATCTACAGATCATGATCTTTCAAATGAGTTATCATTCAGTGACAGAGGATGAAGTAAAGTGTACAAACAGACACTTTTCGTTGGTGTAACTGCAAATTTTAACATCGAAATTTCAGGAAAATTGTTGATATACTTTAACGAAAAGTGTCTGTCTTTAACGCACCAAAGGTCACATCAGAGACAAAAATGAAATGCTAGTTTATTTGAGAACATCACCCTCACGTCAATCGTGTATGTGATGGCTCCTCTAAAGAGCATGTTAAAATCGAAAGTGTGCTCATATTTTTTGGAGAAAGATGGGGATTTTCCTGCCTGGTAGAGACTGGCGAAAGAACGTGTGAAGCACACACCAACAAGATGGGAGGAGTCGAGTCATGTGCATCCAACTTAAATTTGAAATTCGATAAACTTTCATCGAAAATGATTGATAATTGATGCAGCATTGATCACCAAAAATAGGTTTAGGTTATCCTATAATGATTCATGACGTAGGTTACCAGTTTGTTTTTTAAAAGGCTAGGCTTATATACTTGCCACCCGTAGGCTAGTCGGAGTCCTATCACGCCCGGAGTCGGAGTCGGAATCGGAGTCCTATCAAAATGATAGGACTCCGCATCCCTGCTTACAGCCATTCTAATTTCCATGAAAGCCATTCAGCACCTCAATAATTGACTTCCAAAATCTCTTGTAGCAATGGACAACATCATCTCATGAATAATTTAATCATCAACAAATGAATTGTTTGAAATGCTTCGAGTTTTATATGGTCAATAATGAGCCCATGAGGGAGCTGTAAATAATGATGTTCTTCAATCATTGATGATTAATAATGTGGCAGTATTTGTTGTACAAAGTCTTTCAACCACTGGTGGTCTCAAACACATGACGATTCAGTGAACTTTTGTATTTAGTAGAACTTTGTCAAAGTCTTCGAGACTTTTAAAGAAATGTATCGGTTTGATATATTTCAAGTGCTGTCTCAATATCCTTCATATCCATATCCACATCCTCTATTTTGTAAAATCAATAACGTAACTATTGTATGCCAAACATTGAATCTCCGGTGAAACCAACAATGAACAAAGTTTTGTATTCCAAGGCAAACAGTGAAATATTACGCTTAATGTGTTTCCGAGAGACGAGGAACATTTATTTGTCAGATGTTCAATAAAAGTGGCGATCTGTCACTGCACTTGTTCGACATGTTCGACAAGTGCAATCGAAATGAGACTTAAGTCAAGAATGAAATAACTTTCTAAATTCGTGCAAGATCAACCAACATCAGTAAAACCTTATGTACCTTCGAGAATAGTACACTTAATAACGTAATGATCCAACTTTAATCACTGAAAATGAGATGTCATTTCATGACTACACTATTAAGGCAGACATAATAATAATAACAAGTGACGTTTATCTCTTCAAATCTCCTCAATATTAGAAATCGTGAGGAGTGAACGATTTAACAGGCTGTTCAGACACAGAAATTAGCATAGCAATAAAAACAGAGGTAAGCATAATCATATTTACAGAAATTTAAATACTGAAGCCACCATTGGCCATTTTGCACATAGTAATGAACATAGGAACATAGAGTGTCGACTCAAAAAAGTATCTGTATACAGTGAACATCTTTATATCAAGGGATTCAGTTTTTTGCGGAGAAAAAAATTGTTCAAAAAATGATTTGAGCAGTTTTCAAAAAGCTAAAATTTTTCAAATTTTTCCTGTATTTATATACTACCGAGATGACGTCCTCTTTATAAAAAGTGTGAAACAAGTTGGATATCAAGAGAATGAATATTTGCTAACAAGCATCATAATTAAGCGGAAATTAAGCTGATTATCAAGGGAATTTCATGAACCGCATTATAATGGAAGTCTTCATGAAAAAGTCGAGATCTGATCTTGCTTTCTCGGCTGAAATTTCAACTTTTTAATTCAATTTTCACCGGCATGATTTTATGATTCATTAAATTTATGTTTCATTTCTTGAATCTGAATAGTGATGTGGACCCATTTACATCTTTCAAAGTTAATTGAAATCATTGTCTTTGATTGTATGATTTTGCTCTGCAAAGTGACAGGTTGCCTGTGATATGATCACGCTTAAGAATATACTCATGAGATTGAGCATGACAGTAATAGGAACCCATCGAATTTTGTAATTTAACAAACACTAAATCTCCTTATGCATTCCTTATGCAGTACTATCATGATCATTCAATTCCGTGGTTTTTCAAAACTGCAAAAACTAGCATCTCACAAACAATACCAACTGCATCCCCCTCGAGTTCATTTAGTAAAATCGAAACTGTACACACATTGGGGATTTAATAAATGTACAGTTACCACTTCTAATATACTTACTCTATGGTAATGAATAAGCATTTCGAGTGATATGCGGTTGCACACAAAGGAATTTCATATTGATTTGAACGAGACATAGCTCGAGGAATATACCAGCAATAGTCAAAACTAACTTGAAGGAGGAAATTGTACGTCTGTGCTCAAGTGGAACAAAGTCTGAACAGAAGCAATCAGATCCACAGATTGATCAATACTACCGATTCTGTACTCTCTCGATTAATCGACTGTGATGCTCATATAAATTCAAAAAGATTGGTGCATGATATTCTAAAATCGAGCGACTGCAACCAAAATACAGTTGAAGAAGGAAATTTCTTGAACAAAAGCTTTTCAGACGACGGATTACATTTAGACGTGATGTTGCTTTCCAAGTTATAAATTTTACATGGGCCTTCCAATTCATTTTGCTATCGATTACAACTCCCAGCAACTTAAATTCGTCCTAACAGGCATGTTTGAGATGGAAAAACTAGCTGACAGATCTATACATGGCTTTCTCTCCTTTTCAAAAAAACATTTGGCAGCTCTTTGCTTCATTCACAACCATTTGAGTAGCTTGCTTCCAAGACATTGAGTATAGAGCGGACAAACTGTTGCTAATCCAAAAAGGAGAAGAAAAAGAAACAGGAAGAAGCAACCGAGCAAGACCCCAAAGAGACCGATCCGAAGGAAAGGTCCGCACAAAATAGACCATAGAACAAACTGAAGTAATCCTAGCACAGACCGCACCACGTCTGCTCCCGCCTGGCCCCTCTACCACGCCTCTCCCCCTTCCCCTACACTCCCCATTACCAACTCGCTTCCCATCCCCCTCCCCCTCCAAGCGCCTTTCCCACTCCCACTCAGCATGCATTCCACTCCGCCTGCCTCCCACTCCTCCACTCCCGCACCCTCTTCATCCTTCGTTTACCCTCACAACAATTCTCCACTCCTCCCACTCAACCCTGCTCCCCGTCTCTTCTCCTCCACGCAGCATTCCCTCCTCGCCACTCCCCCCCCACCCTCTCTCCTGCCCGTCAACTATTCTCCTACTTCCCCCTCATCCTCCTTACATTCACCCTTTACTACTTTACGGCACTTCACTCAGCCCAAAACTCCCCCTCACTCTCACCCACCTCTCTCCCGTCCCCCACTCCACCCTTCTCCCCTCGCACACCTCTCCCCCCAACCTTCTGCCACTCTTGCTCCCACTCCCCTCCCTCCCACTCATCCGCTCCACAATCCCAACCATCCTCTCACCTCCCCTATCCCATCCTCTCACCACACAAACCAACCACACGCACCCCCTCACATCCCACCTGCCTTCCTCTCCCCTCTCCAGCTCCCTTCGACTCTCCCCTTCCTCCCCGTCCCTCTCCCTTCTAGTCTCCAACTCCTCCCACTCCCGATCTTTCTCTCTTCTCCCGCACTCCCCTCTTCCCCCATCCGCTACTGTCTCACTGCTCACTCTCTCCATCTTTCCTCACCCTCCCCACTCTCACATCACCCCCAGCCCCCCGCTCACCCCTCCTCCAATCCCTACGCACACGCGTCTCGCCCTCCCCTATCCTTCATCGTCCCTCAAACACTCAACCTCTCAACCTCATCGCCCATCCTCCCTTTAACCCCTACCTCTCCCTTCCATCTCTTCTACTCCTCCCAACCTCTCTCTCCCCTCACTCACCTTCCACTCTCCACTCCCTGGCCGAAAACGACTTCCTCAATCCTGCCATCTCCATCTCCATCCACGCGCCTGCTCTCTAAACTCCCCCTAGATGTATAATAGGCTCCTCCCACCCCATTCTTGCCTTCTTATCTCCCTTCGACTCCTCTCACTTCTCCCCCACACCCCTTCGCACCCTAATCTCACATCTCCACTACTTAACTCGACCCCACATCTCCATGGCTTCACTTTGCACCCGTCTCTCATGCTCTATCCCACCCAAGCTCACCTCCTCACTCCCCCACGCATCCCCCACCTTCTTCCTCAGCCCTACTCCACTTCCCTCCACCTCACCTCACCCTCAAACTTCGCCCTCACCCTCTCCCCCACCGTCATACTTCCTGCCTCCTCTGCAACCTCCACTCAAACCCACCAGCCTAACACCGACTCCTTCCCACCCTCCTCCTCCTCCCCGACTCCCCCACCTCACTACCTCGCCGTCACGCAACCCGCCCCTGCCTCCTTCCCTTCCCAACTCCCGACAGCTCCTCTACCATCGTCCTCACTCTCTCGCGCTCACCCTCATCCCTCTCTCTTCTAGTTGCCGCACTCCCTAGTTCCATCCCTCCAACTTCATCCCTACATCTCTTCGAACGGCCCTCCTCCTCTACCTCCCCGCCTCCGCCAACCTTCACTCCTCCCCTCGCTCACTCAAGCTCCATACCACCTTGTGTTTCCACACACCGCTCCCCCGCACCCTCCCTCGCCCCTCTCCTCCACTGTCCCTCTCCCTCTCTCCAACACTCCGTACTCCACAGACTCCCCACCTCCTCCTCACTTCCGCCTCGCTCCTCTACTCCACCCCCCTCACCCCTTCTCCCCGTACACCTCATCTCCACTCCCCTTTCCAACTTTCACTCACCCTCTTACTCCCCCCTCCAACACTCACCACCGCTCGGCCTCTGTTGCACCCGACCCTTCACTCCCCCACCCCCATCCTCCCATCTCGCAACCCCGCTCCCTTCCACTCCTCCACCTCCAAACCAACACTCCACTAGCATCCCATTACTCTCCCAGCCTATCCCCGCCCAATCCCCCACGGCTCCACTCCCCCTCCCTACTACCTCTATCTCCCACGCCCTCCTACATCCTCACGACCGCCACCCTCGCCATCGCCACTCAACCTCACCGCATCCCTCCTCTCTTACGCCTCAACCCCTTTCCCACCTCTCACTCACCCCCTCCAACTCACCTCGCTCAACTCCTTCTACACCCCCCCTCTCTCCCCCCTCGCTTCCACTCACCACTCTCTCCTCCTGGCGCCCCCCTCCACCGGATCTCACTACTTCCTCTCCTCTTACCGCACTCCCTTCCAACACCTTCCTCCTGTTTGACTCTCGCCTTTCCCCACCCTCCTTCAACTCTCCACCCTCCCGCTCCCCCTGCGGCGACTCCACTCTCTACCATTGCTCGACCCGCCCTACAACTCACTCCTCCCCTCCTCACGACACAAAACCTCTCCCCCATGCCTCTCAATCCACCTCCTACCTCATACTCACCCTTTCTCCCCAGTCCCACCCTCAACCTCCCCCCTCCCACCTAACCTTCTCCCCTTTTACCTTGCCGCCTCTCCTCCTCCCCTACTCCCCTCTTCTACTCTCCATCTCAGCTAGCTCTCTCAACTCCCCATAGCACTCCACCCACGCTTGCGCTCACCCCCTACTCCCTCTCACCTCACTCCCCCATAACCTCTTCCCACGCTTCCACCCACTTCCAACCACCTCGATTCGCTCTCTCTTCCCCCTTCCCCAACTCCAACTTCTCTCTCTGACTCAGCCTCTCCAACGCATCTTCACTCTCCCGCTCCACCTCCCTCTCATCCTCCCTACTCCGTTCCCTCTCCCTCACAACACCTTCCTCCCACCCGTCCTCCTCTCAATCCGTCAACCACTGCACTCCAACATCACCGTCACACAACTCCTCTTCCTCCCATCCCTCCGCCCCTACCTACTGTTTCGCTCCTTCCCTCTTCTGCCCCTATCCACTCCCTGCCCGCTCGTCCCGTTTCCCTGCCCTGCAACTGTCTCTGTCCACTCTCCTCTTACTTAACTCACCCCCGGCTCCACCTCTCATACTCCTTTCACTCTCTCCGCCCTCTACCTCCTACTTTATCCCCCTTTTCCAAGACGCCTACCCCCAATCCTTTGCGTCCCTGCCTCCGGCCCCCAGCCTCAGCCTGCCGACCTGCCCCACTCCCGTCACTCCCCCCTGCCCTCCTCACGCCTCGCCTCTCCTTCCCGCACACCCTCCCTACTCTTCACCCTTAAACCTCCAACTCTCATCCTTCCACTTCGTCTCCCGGCCCCCCTCTCCTCTTCTTCATTCCCTCCCCTCTAAAACCCCTCCACTCTCTTTGCTCAGCCTTCACCATTGCTTCAGCTCCCCCGTCCTTCGCCTATCCAACGCCCTCCCCCCTGACCCGCACCTCCCCAACCTATCCTACCTTCGCCCCGCGCTCTCACCATCTCCCCCACACTCCTCCGCCTAGTCCTCCACCCTCGACTTACTTCCCCCCCATAATCACTTATCAGTTCCATTTATCGCTCATGGATGACATCTTCCAGAGTAGGCAGAAATGTGATGATTCTCGTAGCCGGTAGCTCGGCCGATTTGCTATTCAATATAATGAAAGCTTCGTGACAACCGATGTTATTGTTGCAGATAAACAGACTGTTCCTGATCACAAAATTTTATACACAGAATTTATTTTAGGTGCAGCAGGGCCTGAAGCAACAGTAGGCATGTATCATGTAGGGTGTCGACTCAAAGAAATATCAGCATAATGTGAAAAATTTTCTATCAAAAGATTCTTCATTTTTCAGCTCTACGGCTTACAAATATATTTGATCACTTTTTAAAAAAAGCTAAATTTTTGCAAATTTTTCCTGTGTTTATATGTTAGCAAGTGATTGCCTCTACATAAGGTGTATTAAACCTGTTGGATATCAAAATGAATGAAAGTTTACTAAAATGCATTTTTATTGAACAAAAATTATGATGATTATCAAGGAAATTCCATGAGCCTCATTATAATGCAAGTCTTCATGGATAAGTTGAGATCATATTGTGCTCCAGGGCTGAAACTTCAAGTTTTTTAATTCAATCATCGACTTGATTTTACGATCACTAAATTTATTTTCATTTCTTGTATCTGAATAGTAATGTGGATCCATTTCTGTCTTTCAAAGTTAATTATGATCATTGTATTTGATATGATGTTTTGCTCCTCCAGTGCCGGCAGTAAACGTGACATGATCAACCTCAAGAAAAAACTTCTAATAATAAGGCACTTCCATCGATGCTAATCTAATTAAAATTGTCTCTCCAATGTTGTCACGACATCGAGGACATAGAGTAGGCATGTTAGGTAGAGTGGTAAAATTTATTATATAATATATAAATTATCCAATATAAATTATTAGATTTATTAAATCCCCAATGTACATACACTTTCGATTTTATTAAATGAACTCAAGGGAGATACAATCGGAAATGTTTCAAAATGTGAGATATACACATTTATGCAGTTTTGAAGAAATTACCACGGAATTGGTTGATCCTGATAGCAAAGCAGAAGGAAATGATATTATTTTACAGATTGTCCGTGTCACGACAGCCTTGGAGAGGTAATATTTGTTAAATTGGCAACTCGATGACCTGCTATTGCTTTCATGAATTAGAAAGATCAAATTTCAGCCGAGAAAGCAAAATCAGATCTCGACTTTTTCATGAAGACTTCCATTATAATGCGGTTCATGAAATTCCCTTGATAATCAGCTTAATTTCCGCTTAATTATGATGCTTGTTAGCAAATATTCATTCTCTTGATATCCAACTTGTTTCACACTACTTATAAAGAGGACGTCATCTCGGTAGTATATAAATTGGCAAAATTTTGACTTTTTTTAAAACTGCTCAAATAATTTTTTGGACCACGGGAATGTAATCTCCGCAAAAAACTGAATCTTTTCATATGAAAACTTTCACTGTATACAGATACTTTTTTGAGTCGACACTCTACCTATATATCCCTACTCTATGATCGAGGATTTGTAAAATACCATTCTTTCTTCTATTTCATTTTTTGCGCTGAGGATATATCAACCGCTCATGCCCATGTAAAATCATCAGTTTTGACAGTGAATCTGCATGTGTTGTTTTATTTCAGTTGAATCAGTAGAAGTATGATGGATAGGCCAAGGGGGTCCACTGGAACCCCTCCGGTCTCAGAGGGTGTAATAAGGATCATGAAGCACAGCTGATGATGCAGTGACTTACATGCGCAAATTGTCAGCAGTTTTAAGTATTGTGCCTTTCAAAGAAGCATATTTAAAGCTTTCAAATGCAATAAGGACTCCAGTAATCATGAGCATACAGATAAACTCCTGGAAAATACTCACATGCGCAGATAGCTTCATTTGATACTCAAAAATCAAAGCTTTGATTGACGACCAGCGAATGATATTTATTACACAAGTCTTTAGCTAGGTGGTAGAACCACAGAATTAAATGTTTTGTTTATCTGCTGCGGTTTGTTAGAAGTGTGATTAATACGAAATTGCCGGCACATCGAGGAACCTATTAAGTGGGCAAAAAGGAATTCCTAATACCTTACAGAGATAAGCAAAAAGTCGTGCGTTGCTTGCGGATTAATGTGAGTCCCAGCAAAGTGCTTCGATTGCCGAAATTCCTTCAGATTCGAAGAATTCAGATCATTGCGCACAAGTTTTCTCCATAATGTTGGCCCTTCTGATCATTATTAAAAAAAGTAGCAGGCGCACGAAAATTAGTTCACTTGATGATTCCACCATCGTCTTCTCACCATTCCTTACTGCATAGTGCATACACTGAATCGAATGTTAGCTAGACGATGTGTGTTACGATGTGTGTTTTGGTGTGTGCGAAGTGATACCACGGCACGCACGCATCTCTCACTGTCTCTGGTGTCCTCTGCTGACAGCCTATTGTTTGCCATTTCAGGCAGCAAGCGATACACTCGAGAAGGAGCAAGTTGTCTAATTCTATGATGTGCCATTTCGATATTAAGGATACACACAATTCTTCCTTTCTAGGAAACCGAAGCGCGCGCAGATGAATCTAATTCTGTGGGCAGAACTCTTGAAACAATTCACCTCTGCTCCACAGAAGACGCGGATGAAACAACTTTCGGATGAGAGTGATTGTGAAGGATGTGGGTCTAAAATTTCTCAAAATACCGCAGGCGGACTGTGGTCTGATATTCAACGTGGTTAAAACTTAGCGTGCTTTTATATACTTTCCCTACTTGTCATGGTTTTTGAAATACAAGATTATCGGACTTGTGATATGTTTTCGATTACCTCTTTCAAACTGCTCATGTCGATTTAAATGTTAAATAGAAAAGGATTTTAGACATCTGAATCTACAAACCACGAGATGATAATCTGCTTTATTGCATACTACTTATTAGCGCCCTAACGATGCATTTGTTTGGTCTATATTTCACAATCTGAAGAGTTTGCTAACAACTTGCTCATAAAAATGGTTTACTCTAAATCATGTTCAAGACTCAATCAATTCTCACATCATCCAGTCATGGGCATTCCAGGGTATCCCGAAAATAATCGCTTGGTCGCATCTTTACTTTTGGACGTTTTATGCCGGTGAACCAAAACATTCATAATGTTCATAAATTTTCATAAAAAGTCTCATTTGCTGTCAATTGCAATTATACATAATTGGCACATGCTCTTTCCATGGTTGGTATAAGACTTTGCTAACTCGGTCAATTTGCCACCATCCATGCATGTAAGTTTAAAATTCTAATTCCACCTTTTTTTCAAAATTGGATGTCTCAAGAATCTGTTGGAGTATTAAATGATCTATTTTAATCAGTTATCGAAAGCGTTTCATGACAATGTTGGAGGCATGCTTGCATTGGGAAAGTTAAGCCCCTGCTGAATACAACTCAGATAGAACTTTTGAAAATGCAAGAGCGTACATTATAAATACTGCTGAATATGTCTATATGTGGTCAATGCAATAAAAATTTTAACATTTTCTATGTTAATTCCATAGAAGAAGATAATGGTAGACTATAATATTGTTAACATCTATGGTGAATTCATTTACATAGATTTTAGCAGTGAATGAATTGAACTTTTTTGACATTAGATACTCAACATAACTCTTTTGCACCTTCAACTATAACTTCAGTCATGGTGGTCAACGTCGAGGCAAGAGGAGACTTTTCATGAAATTTTTGTCTTTCACTTGTGACTTTTTTATCATGCTTTTTTAGAGCGTGTCTTGAACGATGGTATCACTTTTGTTATGAATTAAGTTTAAATAAATTAGTTGAAGGAAAAACTATATGTCGCTGATGAATTATACTTCTATGCCAAAGATACGTGTATAATATTTATTTCATGAATATCTTAGTTACATATCTGTGCAAATCTATGGCCCGATTCATTGATATGATCTGCTTTGAAAGTAATTTGTATGGTCAATCGCAATTTCTATGCTCTGCAATAGCAATGTTAATCCTCGTCTATACTCCTTGAAAATATAGAATTCGGTTTGCTCGTTCTACATTTTCAATGTCGTAGACATCGTATTAACATCGTATTGCTATAATCTGAGTTATACGATATTACAGAAAAAATACAGCAACAGCTCAGCTATATGACTGAATACACCAAATAGATATGTTGTGAAGCAAGGCAGCCTGTCGAATTTCTGACAGTGGAACCACGATTTGGAGGGCACTACTGCAGTTTAGTGCACCCCCTATGAAAGAGACGGAAACGCGCCTACTGCAGTTTAGTGCACCCTAAAACAACGGCGCATTCTCCCGCAAACGATGACTACGCACATTACACCGAAGCGCGCGCTCGGTGTAATGTGCGAAGACGAAGACGAAGACACACGAAGACACAAAGACACTCATTTATAACTATAGGGAAGAACGAACGGCATTCATTCTGTTGATTAAATCATGTTGTTCTCACATGCATTTTAGGGTGCACTAAACTGCAGTAGGGGTAAAAGAGGGTGCACTAAACTGCAGTATTTTAAATCTGACGGTGTTACTTATAAAGTTGTCAAGAGTATAACGGCTATTGTTGCTTTTCACATCATATTTTCACCGATGCACATCTGGATGAACTAGCATGTTAATCATGACTTCATGTGTACATATACTTTGTCGATGGTCTACAAGTAATTTAAAATGATTTAGATGCCAAAATTTATGAGAAATTGACAAAAGGCTGGATTTTTGTACTTTTTAGTATTTCAACAATGGTCAAAAGTTTTATGCTCTTATGGATCAAATCTAATGAAGTTTTAATTGGTTTTCAAAAATAAATAGGTAGAAATGAAGTCACACGAAACAATATGAATTCTACATATAAAGATATATGGAAATACAATTATTAGGTATACGCAAAAGTCCATGCACTGTAACTTTAATGTAATTCTGAAAGATGATTTTACTTTTGATCTAATCTTGATGCGCTCCAGAAGACATTGTGGTACAAAGTCAAGATAAAGATCGTAATCTTGTCAATCATCGCAGTCGATGACATTTACAGCTTTTATAATTGTTTGAAAAGGTTACAGTTGAAAAAGACAGTCATTCAATATTCTCATTTTGTAGTTCGCTTTCCTGGCCAAAATCAACTAGCACTCGTTTGCATTGCAAAAGTAACAGAACACAGAAGTCGCAACATTTCGCTTTTCGAAGTCGTTATCACATATTTATGTCAATCATTTGGTTTCCAATTACAACCGTATTCAGAGGACGTGTCAGTCATGTCAGTAATTGTCTGCAATACGTATTGTGAAAGTATCAGCTGTGCAGGGAACAAGTTAATATTGATATGGAACGAATTCAGAAGACAGCCAAAGTCTCAAATCTATTCTTCCTTTTGTAAATTTCGTGCGTTAAATGATAATTTCAAAATTAATTGCATTATCACATTTCTTTTCAAAAATCAATTATCTCACTAAAAGTTCGAAGAGAGGCGGTTGAAGAACAGATGCGTAATCTGTACAAAGCCCAGGACAAAGAAAGAGACGTTCAGCTATTTGTTTGGGGAAAAATGAAAAAGTGAAACAGGCCACCCACTCGGTCTCGGCCATAACATTTGAAGACAAGTTGACAGGTCTACATCGAGTTTTGAACATATTCATTCTAGAATAAATTGCTCAGTCAATCTGCAGAATTAAAGGATTGTAAGAGAATGCAAATGCAATTATGCCTTCTTATTGAGACTCACGTCTCTGATTTATATTTGTGAGGGTGCTAGAGCACTTAGGCCGTAATGGAGCACTCAAGTGTCTGAAGGAATTGGATCGGTACTTGTAGGTTTTATCCCCCACTCCTTCAAAATTCGATAAATCATGTTATACTGAACTGATCGCTATGAAACTTGAGGAGTGTCTAGCTATGGATATTTTCTCTCTACAAACCAAATTTCATTCAAATCGGATAAGTAGTTGCTGCGCTACAGTCGATAACGTAGAATATGCCAATCCTCTAAAATGACTGTTCATGGTTGACCTTGATCGTCGGCGCATATACGCACATATATGTGACTCATTGCCTATGGGGCAACAAACACGATCGCTGCACCTGTCTCATTGTCACTTCGATCAAGGATGAACTTTCTTAAATTACGTTATCGACTGTAGCGCAGCAACTACTTATCCGATTTGAATGAAATTTGGTTTGTAGAGAGCAAATATCCATATCTAGACACTCCTCAAGTTTCATAACGATCAGTTCAGTATAACATGATTTTTCGAATTTTGAAGGAGTGGGGGGGATAAAACCTACAAGTACCATTGGATCATTGATGTCTCTTCTCACTCATCCCTTTTTACGTTCTTGTGGTCCAGAAGATGCTGGGTTGGACGGTTTCCGCTTGATTATTCTCCTCCACTTCTGGCGATCGCGTGCATCAGCTTCTTGAGCACCAACACTTCTCAGATCTTCGTCTATCACGTTGCGTCAGGTCTTTCTTTGACGTCATACAGCACACTTGCCAGCAACCTTGTTCTCCGTGATTTTCTTCACCCATTCTGACTCGCTCTTTCTCCACACGTGACCATAACTCTCCGCAGAATTCTGCGCGGGTGAATTTCGATAAAATGGAATCAGTGACCAAATAATTCAACACAGTGCTGATATCATGTCCTTTCATAGATTCATTAGCATTTCATTTGATTGTGTTTCATTAAATTGAACGATGAGGGCAAATCTGATGTGTAGAAGCTACTGCTTCTTCAATCACATATAAGAAAGTTGCGATGCTAAGCCATTGCTCCGCCCAGCAAATTCCCACAGACTTTTGTCATCACATTAACACTTGTCACCAAACAACGAGTCTCTATTAACTAGGATTAGTGTGCAGCCGATCGCCGCGGACATTTGCACTTATTCCGCTCTTGATGAAAGTAATGTAAGAGAAAAGCTTTTCAGTATTTACAATTTACTTTCGCTTGGAGCTAATCATCTGTTGCTTATATAGCCAACTTTGATAATCGCAGGAAAATTTCATCAATCTCTAAAATTCAAAGCCGTGAAAAGGGAAATAGATCTCTGATGTAACTGTTGTAACTCAGAAATGAGAACCTATAAGGAAAATCCATAGACTGATCGATTAATGAATTATAAGCTTGCAGCAATAGCAATTAGGCCCTACTACGCAGCAATTAATTGATTGTAGGCCTAACACAAATGCGAATTCATAGAATCAATGTTTAGGCATATTTCTCACAGACATCACTTTCAGATGACGCATTTCAAATTAGCATGAACAGAACAGCATTAAAAAGTATATAGTGCGTCTTGTTGTGAAGATTCAAAATTTCTATGAAGCTATTGTTTATGCACTCTACTAACATTGTGTGATCTGTATGTGTGAACTTCTATCGATATTCGACAGCAAGCATAGAGAACTGTAATTGTGATGTTTGCTATATACGGGCTGTTGCATTCAACTAATCTGAATTCTAAAGTTTGTTTTCATAAAGAATGTCCAAGTTTGAAAAAATTCAAGCAAGTATGTATAGCCTACTTAATTAATGCACTGTGCAATCTTTATACGGGTATACAGACTAGCCATGATAATGATAATAAACAATGTCCTAAAATTTACTACACCTCACTTTGTGTATTGCTTCCTTGTGTATGTAAGGAGCTTGAGCAGTGAGAGTTATTCAAATGTTCGGTCCTTTTTAACCAACAGGTCGTCAGAATTTGATTTTTAATTGCCATCGGTCGGGTTTCATTCATTTTGAAAGGAGCAACAAAATTAAAATGAACTAATGAACAAAGAATTAAAAGAATTAATGAACACCTAAAAGGCCCTGAATCGGAAGTTCATAAACATCTCATCACACACAACTCCCCAATCACACACAAGTCTATCACATGGTCAGTATTACATCGAAACTTACAGTGCATGGCTCAAAGAAGGAGGGTCGAAAAGAAGGAGATAAAAGCAAGGCCTACCGAAATGCTACTCAATTTTTTTAGTTCTGTGTAACTTTTAGCTTTCCTTTCTTTACCTTTATAGAATTTTTTATCTTTTTTGTAATGCATGATTTCTCGCTAAAACTCTGTGTTAGCATGTCCCAATGTCCATGCTCTACAAAGGTTAGTTTAAATTTTCTTAATAACATTCAGTATAATTTCTTTTTCTGCATCCCTTGATAAAGGCTAAGCCGAAATATTGGGAATAAAATTACTACACGGTCGCAGAAAATTGCTTTTGTTGCTCCTTTCAAAACAGATCGTCAACTGAAAGAGTTTCCATTTTGAGCAAAACCTTTTCCAAAGCCTCCACACGCCTGGATTCCGATTGACGAAAGAAAAAAGGAAGACTCTTTAAGTATAACTATCACAAACGTGTAGTACTCGCGTATTTATAGATTAACAGCAGCGATCCAACAAAATAAATAATTTCAAAGGAATTCAATTAAGCATTCTTTGAAGTCTGTGACTATATTTAGATATCTATACATGTAGGCCTATCTACTTCTTGAATGGTTAAGTAACACCTTAAAGTATGTATTTTTTTTTGTAGATTTCACTTTATCTATGTCATTGATTAATTTATTGTCTTTATTTGTACACTACGTGTAAACAATGACACATGCAAATGTTCACGTTGTTGTAAAATCTTTTAACTTGCTTTATTACTTCAAAATTGTGCATGATTAAGGCGGAACGCCGAAAGATTATGCACGTTTTTGCTTCTTTATATAAAAAAAATGGCGCCTATTATGGGGTCTTCCATTTTTTCTTCCATTAATTGTTCTATTCCATGTTTGAATAAGAAACATATGTTTCCTTCATAATCGCCAAAGTAAGACAAACGAAAACTGCGGTGCTATCATTTCAGAAGAGTGCCATTGACAGATAGTATTCTAATAGCCTATTTAAACACTGCTCTCCCCCCTCCGTATATCAATCATCTGCATCATCCAGAAAATCACATTACAGGAAAAACAGCTTAGGTCTCAGATACGAATTTTCTTTGGTGTTGGAGGCACCAGTCCTCTTCAAATCTTTCGAGAAAGCGTCTTGCATATTATGACCAGCTCAGCGGTTCAACAACTTCGCTTTCGTGTCTGTACAGTCATAAGCATGAGATTCAGGACATAGGATTGACATACATTTATCTCCAAACTTGACAGCAAACAAATCGTCAGAAGAGACATTGTAGAAATCACAAAATGGCGAATTAACGACATTTACAATGAGGCCATCAGCCGAATGCTGCCAACAACTTCATCGAGACTGATTCATTAAAATCTGAAGGAAATGCATTCATAAAAACTCTGGGATTAATGGGTTTCTAAAGCTGCCGGGAAATGCTGTAGAAATGATCTGTTTTGTTTTCTGTAGAGGATTTACAATGATTTAACTGGGAAGTAGAAATAATCTCGAAATAACGGATACCAGTGTTAAGGCGCTGATCGTCAAATTTCTGAGTTATAACAATAACAGCTATGAAAGAAATATGACAAATATTTTGCATTGATTTCTTCAGAGAAAATCTGATGGTCAGTATTAAAAAAGATATCTCAAAAACTCGACACAAAGTTATCGTTAATTACATGTTAGATATTTTGTTATAATTGATGTAATCATAGATATCTTCAGTATCATAGAAAGTTCAATACTATGTCATAGACATAAGAATCTGATATTTTCTTGGGAAGTAAAATCGTCTTAATATCATTTGCATGGAATGCACAGGAGAACTCCGACTTCATACTGAGCCTGTAGACTACACGATGAGGGTCAACTTCAAAAAAATGCAGATTGATAGGCAATTGCTTGTCAACCATAGAATTATTATTTTAGTTTCTACACTTAGTTTCAGCATCACACGCTTCAACAAGACTACGAAGGCTACAGAGTGTTGCCTGTAATGTAAGTCAATTTCACGAAATATAAAACTAAAAGTAATTGGGATGTCATTCAGTAAACCACTAAAATTCAGTGATGGAAATTTGACAGTTCTGCTCACTTTCACGCGATTTTGTTGTTTGTTTGAAGCTGGCCCTCATCTTGTACACATTCAGCTATTGGCAGCTTGCACATAGCTTTGTCTGTACCATCAATTTTGAGGCATTCATTGTCTTTTGTGAGTAATGCATTGACTTTATGTGATGGAGTATATATTATGAAATTATTTCTGCATCTATATGATAGAGCCATAGATATTTACTTATTATACCAGATTTGAATAATACTAAAAAATATAAATTGATTGATAATAGTATTTCAGACTTTCTTAATTTAAAAAGATTGAAAATTTCCAATGTGTCGAGGTTTCAAGTGTCATGATTGCAATACGGCTATCACACCAGCGTCACTGTTTCTATATCACCGTTCTCATCTAAGTCAGAGACGACTGTTTCGTACAGTTTCATAGCTGGCCTTCCAATAAGTTCGTCGAGATCCACAACGTCGTCTTCGTCATCGTCTTTCACATTGTATCTGGGCGTGAGGAAGACCTGAGGTCCTCCCGAAGAGAACGTCACACGTCGATCTGAGCGTCGAGGAGTGGAAGGAGTCTTCAGACAAGTTGCAGGAGCACGAGGAGGCACTGGAGGAGGAGGGGAGGAGAACTGTGACGACACGCCGCTGTCGAAGGAGTCATGGAGAGCCTTGCACTCGCCCACCACCGGAGCGGTGAGGAAGGAAGAGGCGGAGGAAGAGAGGGAGGCCAAAGAAGACAGTGATGAGGCGTCGTCCAAAGGGCTGGATTCAGCTCTGCAATAGAGATACGGGACGTAGCCGGACTCACGACTGTGCTGTCGGCGGACGAACAACCAACGTCCTCCGACCTGATAGTACGCGAGGAGAATTTCGCCAGGATCAACACTGAGTTCGTTGGAATTCTCTGCCCGAAATGGAAAGACAACTTGAAGTCGCACTGGACGAACTCCTGCTGTCGCCGTCATTCTGAAATGCAACAATGCTTGTTTACGAGGAGGTTAACAGGAGTCTACAAGGTAAGGAACCAGATGATACGGGAAAGGAAACATGTAAAACACATGCAAAAGACCGGCATCATGTGAAGGTTACGATAATATGGAATCCATTATAATCTGATGATGCATTCTTTCTCGCAAACTAGTGGGCTGTTTGCCTACTAACCCTTTCGCGAGGAAGTGAAATTCATTACATTGTCGGACGTCAACCTGACGTGCTCCGTAAGCATGATTTAAATATGCTCCAATGATGTCTACCCAATCGCAGTGACTTTGAACACCTCACGCATGACGTGCTGTGCATGCATTCGTCGCCAAAGGGAAATGGTCTATTTTCTGCCTCACATAAATCTAGGAGTATCTGTACGAAAAGACAATGACAATTCAATCTCTTGACGACAGTGTTTTATCCATCCTTGTTTGGGGGGGGAAAGTTCCCCCCTAGATGTCAAACCCCCCTATGAAGGAAAACAAGGAAAATCATACACTTGATAAAGAATGTAGGGCCTATAGCTTTAAATTTTTAAGATTGTAAATCGCCTCTGGCTTTTAAATCGCTGAATGAAGTGACGCTCCGCTGACTGCAGACCGCGCCTTTAGGAACAGCGTCCGTGGAAAGGTGTTTTTCCACTATGAATCGAGTTACAACTCGCTTAAGGCAAAGATTGCTGCCGCATCACGTCAGCGATGCAATGCTGGTCAGCATTGAGGGATCCAATATTGATGATTTCACGTCAATTGTGAAACTCTGGCATTCTAGCAAGGCCAGACGACTGCAAATTCCAGACAGTAAACAATAACACTCATAATTCTCATCCTTTTTCCTGTTTTTTGGAAAATGAATTTTTATAGTACAATGGCTATTTTCTACATTATGTAAAAGCACTAAGGAATTCTGGGCAGTGTACATATATACGTACATGTGAAAGTAATTATTGATGTAATGTAATGATAATGATGAATAATTGATGTGAAATGTAGTGGCGATCAAGTAAAAAACTTTCAGTCATTAAATAATCATTTAATCTGGAACAAGTGATTAGCTAAAAGCCACAATTTGAAACATTTCACCATCTCGAAATTATAGTCATAAAATATACATGTATAATAGGCATGTTTTGAAGTAGTCATGAACAGTGAAATGTCATGTGTAGAGGGCCAATTATATTTTACATAAGGAGTTGGAATTTCTCTTTGCCTGATGTTGGGATGCACAAACATTCAGACCCCCCCCCTTTATCAAAATTTCCCCCCTGAACCACTAGGAATGGATAAAACACTGGATGACGAATCAATTCTACATCAACGAAAAAGGTTGCGCATGATGTTGGTAGTATGAATTCCTTGTGGCTCGTTCTCTGGGCGAAAGGAAACAGTTCTTATGCATATTATCATAATGGGCATCGATCATTTCCCAAATAAGATAAGAATATATCTTTCGTACGGAAACAATACGGATTTTCATCACTACAAGAAACCGTGAACTTTTCGTATGATTTATTGCCAATGAAATTTATACAATCGTTCGTCAGTTGTTGTATCGCCACTTGATGATGGATAGCACGGTATTTGAAACTGGTGTGGCAATAAGTTTTGCAGAAAGCGATTTTATTCCTTTCAGAGGAAATGATGTAGTATTATCTTATAAGCCCAGATTACTTACATAAGAATCATAAGTTATCTACATGCACTTACTTTACTCATCTTAGGTCCATACTACAAACAACCTTCATTAGAACCAGTTTCAAGTACGTGCCTATTATACAGAATGTGATTATGGATCTATTTAATCAAACATGAAGAAAAAGTCTCCTCTTGACTTGAGCCAAATAATTACGGAGAACTACAATCTCGAGACGTTGACAAGGTTCAGTTATGACACGAAAATGACAGAGAACATCTATGAAAGGCAGATGTCCTTTAACCTGAACTTGTCATCGAAAATTGCAATTATTTTTAAATCAATAAATCAAGCGTAACACGATTAGACAGTAGGTAATAACGACATCAACTCCCGTGAGATTAACGATGAATTAGCGCATTAATCTAACATCTCTAGTTGGCACCAGCTTGATAATGAGATGTGATTGAAAAGACAAGACACAAACAATGAAACGCTTTAAACTTCTCTCTATCTGATGTGTGGGACATTCAAGCTGATTGTTTATCAGAAACCATATGAATTCTCACAATTAATGCGAAGTTATCTGTCGAGAGATATAACTCAAAAAAAGGCTATGTATGCGAGTATTCAGACTTATGTAGCGAATTCGTCCCTGTTAATACTCTAGGGTGAGACTACTCGCCTCGAAGGCCGTGTGGTAAGCTTACGTCCATAGATTAAGCCCTATAAGCTAGCACAAGCACATTTTGATTAATTAGATTAAGTTAACAATTTATGGCATTCATTTATCATTTCCTCACATTGATTAGTTAAATAGATAGCGTATATACTTTCCATCAATGCCTCAATGCTGGAAGTCGTGAGGCATTTACATTCATTACACATGAAATACAGGAATGTCATACACGGTGTAAATAGGATGTCCAACGAATAGAAATACACGGTCCAAATGGAATTGAATGAGATTGAATAGCAGGGCTGCTAAAATAGTTGCCCTATTTAATTTTTTACTGATAAAAGAAAAAAAGAAAATCTCCACGATTATTATGCTGCTATTTATTGCAATTATCATAATATATTCCAGGTATTCTATTTATTTGCAAATAGAAAAGAACGAGAAAAAAATGTCAACAAATATTTTAGCAATCTGGTACATCTTCTGCACTTATTTAGAGAAAAATATGAAAAACTGCTGAGGCTAACGTCCATCATCAGGTGGATCAAACCAATATGCTGCTCCTTAACATAATACGAATAGGTGACTTAAATAGTAATAGGGCCTGATAACTTCGAAAATTAGCGAAACGATTGAATTATCTTTTGGACTGATCGCCGAAAATGTTGGTGACATTTATTTTTTTTAAACAATTTAATGAAACTCTCTTGCACTCACGATTTGCAAAAGAAATATTCATAATAGTTTTTGGAAAGACCTCACGTTCGCCTGACTTTGGCATTGAAGTGCGTCATCCGCACATGATGGACACCGCCTCGACTGCACAGCGCACCCGTGTTACTCGTTTGCAACTCAATGACTAACTTCCATCAACAAATCGAAGTGGGTAATCAGAGGAATATTCAATTGAGAGCAAAATTGCATGCAGCCAATATATGGTTTATGTACATCTGTTAATCTCCTTGACTTGACTTTACAATCTGTCGGTCAGGGGTCAAATCTGCTCGACAATGTCATCGCAATTCGGTAGAAAGCAGTGTTGTAAAGGGTAATTATTCGCATGAAAAATTTTTTCATTAAAATTGAAATATTTCCGTTAATAATTACCGGTAATTTTACATCATAAGAGATGCACTGTCGGAAATATTACTGGAAGTAATGGCAATAGCTGACCAAATCGAAAGTTACCGGTATTTTTGCATCACTAGTGGAAATGGTATTGACAATCAGTCATGAGTAACTATAATTTGAAGATTCCTGGGTACTTCTATTCTTCCCCACCCTCCCACATTTTTGTTGTTGACACCCCGGAGTGTTGCATCGTCGAGGATCTTCTCTTGCTCCAAAGGTCTCACACCCGTCGCAAAAGCGTTGAATGCAAAATTCCTCTGGCTTGTAGAACATTTACAGCCTCAGAATTATACAACTGCTCGTCATTTGTCTGTAGACAATCACACGGAGTTCATGACGGGATTGTGAGATGAGACATTCCACGGGCTCATCTCGCACAACTTCCATCATGACGACATGACATTGCATATTTGTTGAAGGTATTGTGGACATAGTAATGAACCAAGCAGTTAGAATGATATTTTCATCTACATTGAGCAGTCATAATGATACAAAGTTGCAAACCTGACGCATTCTTCAATTGACATCTCAAATTCCGAGTCTGTGGAATGCGGAGGACGCAAAACTCTCAATTAACATTGATGCCATGTTGTATCCATTTGAGGAATGCTTGGCAGTGTGATTCAATTTTCTTGTTTTGAACAACATCTCAAATAGACTATTCATTCTGATTGATTACGCAACTGAGGGAGTCAGATAAACCGAATGGCTGCTCCACCACTGTCCGGGCAAACTGTCAACACAGAATTAGATTGCTTACGTGTGTCACTTTGCTAGAGGTGCAAGCTGATTCAAAATGATGGCACATGCAGGAGCTTGCTAAGTGGGCAAAAAGAAATTTTTAATGCCTGATAGAGATCGGAAAAATAGTCGTGCGTCGCTTGCGAATTGCTTTCAATTCTTTCAAAATGCTCCGATCGCCATGATTCCTTCAGATTCGAAGAATTCAGATCATTGTGCAAAAGTTTTCTCGATAATGTTGGGCCCTCCGATCATGGTTGAAAAAGTTACAGGTGCACGAAAAACGTTCACAAACTTCTCTGTAGAACTTGATATCGTCTGTGCATTTGACTGTGTGATCCTGTCGATAACAATCGCTGTAACTTCGCAGTTTGGCGTGTTTGATGTTGAACTGGCTGCTCATTGTTCGATTGCTATGACATTATGTCAGCAGATTGTGCCATTTCATTGATGTTATGTGCTCCAATATTTCCTTTCAACACAATTTCCATGTTTATTTCAGATGTCAGTCACCATTTATATTCTTGAATGCAACACATATATTTCAGATTTTCAGTTTTTAGCTCAGAACTCTGCATTTATTAATGAGAATTGGCCATTTCATCTTAATCTATCACATCAATGTCACTTTTATTTCAGAACTTATCAACTAAATTTCAGATTCTGCTACTTATATTGTATCATTGTCACAATTTTAAGAATGCGTCACTTCATTTTCAGATTTTATCATTTGTATTTCCGAAAATTCAGAATTTGATATTTATATTCTGGAAATAGTTACTTAAGTTTCCGAAAATTCAGAACTTGACATCTATATTTTGGAGCTGATCATTTATATTTCAACTAATTAAGAATTGACCGGTTATATTTTAGATATGACTATTTATATATCAGCATTTAACTTTATAGTTGAGATTGAATCACTTATGTCATCGAATGACGCAGAAATATTTGAGAATGTTTCATCATTTCAGAAACCATCACTTATATTTCAGAAACTCTCACATTGATTTCGGAAATCAATAGTTATATTTCATTTTGCCAGTTTAATGTACAGAAAGCGTCATTTATGATTGAGAGCGGCTCAGATACAATGACCGGCAGTCGTATTTATACAGAGAAATTGCCTCTCTGCAAACTTTCCGTCATCATGAATATGTCAGTGCGATATGCTCGCAATCTATGCTTCACGGCACGCTATCACGAATGCTACCTTGTTTCCATTTTCTGCTTGAAAATTGTGTTATGCTGAAATTGAAGACATTGAGAGAGTTGAACATAAGAAACATAAAGTACATGCTCCTCAAGATCGCCAAAGAATAGTTGAATGTGCTCAAAGAGGAGGCGATTGGAAGCAGCTAGCAACCTCTCTGAACGTAAACTACAAGACGGCCTACGGATGGGTTAGATCTGGTGAGATCAGTGGCAGTAAACGTGATGGATATAAGTCGAAGTATCTGTCTGAAGAACAAGTCACATTCGTATTGAATCGGCTCGAAGACGATGCAGAGATTACTCTAAGACAGATCCGTGAAATGATCCAGCGGCAATTCAACATCGGTTTGGCAGTATTAACAATCGACAACTATCTCGATGGACAAATGTACACCATCAAAAAAATGCACAATCGACCGATAGCCCTGAACAATGACATCAATAAAGCTTTGAGAAGAGATTATGTCAACTCATTGAATGGTTTCATTCTGGAAGGCAAACAAGTTGTGTGGATCGATGAAACCAACTTCAACCTTTTCTGTAGAAGGACTCAGTTTGGTCGGTTCTAAAATAGCACGTACGAGGAAACGTTCGGGTTCCAAAAGTTGTTGGGCAACGAGTCGGTGAGCAGAGACTCCAATATCTGGAAAGTGTCGTCCAAGAAGGATTGGGATCATTGGCAGACCAGATGTGTGCGCACATCTTAACATTCCGCAAGCTTTCATGGTGACGTTTTCGCCCTGAGGGACTTAAAGGTCGGGGAATGAGGTCAGACATTTAATAAACAGGCTTCTGGAATATAATTCTTGTTTTCTGAACATCAAACTGGCAAAATGAAATATAACTATTGATTTCCGAAATCAATGTGAGAGTTTCTGAAATATAAGTGATGGTTTCTGAAATGATGAAACATTCTCAAATATTTCTGCGTCATTCGATGACATAAGTGATTCAATCTCAACTATAAAGTTAAATGCTGATATATAAATAGTCATATCTAAAATATAACCGGTCAATTCTTAATTAGTTGAAATATAAATGATCAGCTCCAAAATATAGATGTCAAGTTCTGAATTTTCGGAAACTTAAGTAACTAGTTCCAGAATATAAATATCAAATTCTGAATTTTCGGAAACTTAAGTAACTATTTCCAGAATATAAATATCAAATTCTGAATTTTCGGAAACTTAAGTAACTAGTTCCAGAATATAAATATCAAATTCTGAATTTTCGGAAATACAAATGATAAAATCTGAAAATGAAGTGACACATTCTTAAAAATTGTGACAATGATACAATATAAGTAGCAGAATCTGAAATTTAGTTGATAAGTTCTGAAATAAAAGTGACATTGATGTGATAGATTAAGATGAGATGACCAATTCTTATTAATAAATGCAGAGTTCTGAGCTAAAAACTGAATATCTGAAATATATGTGTTGCATTCAAGAATATAAATGGTGACATTTGAAATAAACATGGAAATTGTGTAGTCAAACAGAAGAAGAAATGATCGGTCTAATTCTGTGATCCAACCACCTGTGATTGGCAATCTTTGGCAATTGATAGGCAAGTGACAATCATCAACTCTTCAATGGTAAAAGGAAAACCATGGAAATCAAACATTATGTTATGATAAAATACTAGATCGTCCTGGACATGCGTTGTCATGACAATGGCACGATGGTGGCCTCCAGTGGCTGACACATTGATCCTACATCAATGGTTGACAACGGAAAGGCACTGGTACTTGTCATTATACGCCTTCACTGTAAGGATTCACGGTTATTATTACTTTCGATTTGAACATAAACTCATTTTTGATGAAAAGACTTCAATAGATTGCCATATGTAGAGCCTCTCAAGCATCAAATACTGAATCATGTGACTCACTTCAACTTTCATGTCGAAGTTGATGTTCTGAACACAATCAAATTACAAATTTCATGCTTGAATACCCAGATAAACCCACTGCATTGAAGTTTTGCAATTATGGGCGTTTTTTGAATAACCTAAAGTTTCAGGATGTAATGCACATCATGAACAATCCATGCTCATGTAGCAAGAGGCAATCTTTTGTTTACCCACATTATGGTCACGTAATAACGGGTGATCTGGATATTGTGGATGATGAAGACTTACGTCAACTCTTCAGTTTTGGTACCAAACACAGAATCCCCAAAAGCCTTAGTTGGAGTGCCATAACAACTCAAATTAGTAATTCATTAGATGAGCATATCACAAAAATAAGTAAGAAAGAGAAGCTTGAGGCTACTTTATTCTCAGCGTGGAAATCAAGAATCATGACACTGATTAAAGATCGAATATATCTTGCCAAGAAATTCTCGAATAGATTTCGCGCACACAGTAATCGACACAAGATTAATGTCAAAATGGGTAAAAATCTGAAAGAATTGCAGAATGACGTCATAATTACGCCAGTTGATAAAGCATCTAATAATTATGCCTTCATTTGCAAAAAGTTTTATCTCAAAATTCTCTTAGCCGAGTTGGGAATTGATATTTCCACGTCGAACATATCGGGTAATGATACCTATGGTCCAGAGCAAATTTTAGCGCAGAATGTAATTGAGCAACACACAACAATTATGAAAAGCGAGTTTAAACTATCTGTCTGTGAAAAAGACAGAAAATTACCAAAATTATATTGGATTCCAAAATTTCACAAAACTCCATGCAAATTTAGATTCATAGCAGGAGCACGACAATGCACATCGAAAAAGCTTTCCATCAAAGTAAATTCAGCCTTAAGTATTTTGCGTGACAATCTTCAGAGATATTGTATGGCAATTAAGAGAAACAGCGGTTTCGATTGCTTCTAGAGTATAAAGTCCACACAAGAATTTCTACATAGATTAAATTCGACACAAGTTCATTCATTGCAAGTTTTCGATTTTTCAACCTTATATACGAATCTTGATCAAAAATTGATTGAAGATCACATATTCGCTATTATGGATTTGGTGTTTAATTCCTCAAATAGAAAATTTATTTGCATTGGACATGATAAGTCCTTTTGCTCAATGAAAAAATATAGTGGTTATCACTGTTTTGATAAACAGAAGTTAAAAGAAGCCATACATTTCCTATTATCACAGACCTACGTCACATTCGGTAATTTAGTTTTCAGGCAGATTAAAGGCATTCCAATGGGAGGAAATTCTAGTCCACTCCTAGCTGACCTATTCCTCTTACACTGCGAATATGTTTTATGCAAAATTTGATAAAAGCTAAGAAATATCATTTAGCACGCTTGTTATCACCTACATCAAGATACATAGACGATATATGTGTTGTCAATTATAAACACTTTAATTCGTTGATTCAAAGAATTTATCCACCTGACTTGTTGGCGGAGAGAAATGGTGATAACAATAAAGAGGTAGTTTACCTTGATGTGAAAATACAAATCTCACAGAACAGGTTGAGAACTTCAGTATATCACAAGGTAGATGACTTCTCTTTCTCTGTGGTGCAACTGACTTTTCCAGAGAGTATGATCCCATTACAGATGGCCCTTCATGTTTTCGCGTCGCAGGTAGTCAGATATTGTAGAATATGCTCGAAGTTACAAGACGCTGTGCACAAAACTAACAAGACATTAAATATCATGAAATCTAGAGGTTATTCTCAGCATGACTTGATGAGTTACACAGAAAAGGCTCTCACAAGGCATAATGAATCGCTTCACAAATATGGTCTTTTCTCGGCTCGACAATTCACTTCACTCTGTGAATTTCAATGAGGCACGCGACCAACAAACGACTCACATTTTCCTTAATGCCTTGCTGCATAGGTGAATAAACGACTAACAATGACTTGTAGCCATCATATGGGGGTGGGCAGTGAAGAGTGAATACAGAGCGCTTAGCGTGTCTTACGGGAGATGAGAGCTCCCATTGTTAAGTCTTGATGTATGAGGCGAAGTTTGTGTAAAGGCGGATTACATATTTATCACACAGCGATTACATCTTTATGGGATTCGAGGATGAACAGGATCTGTTTACTTGTGGGAATCGAAAAGGCAAAGATTGATGTACAGGATTTGTTTACATGTGAGGATCGCAAAAAGCATACTGTATTTATTGATGTGATGAATTTAATGACAGGATCTGTTTACATATGGGAAACGCAACAATTGAATGATATCTGATTTATCTTTGTGACATATCTTTCAAGACATATCATTACCTATTCAGTATTTTGTCAGCCACTATGTGTGGGACCCCGCTCGTCTGGGTTTGAGTGTTCAGGTTAGGGGTCGAAACACAACTAGACGAGTACCTGCTGATGACTGACGGACTGCAGTATTATGTTTTATATCCCTTAATCGGTAACTGAAGTAGTGGTCGATGTATTGTAATTCAAATGAAGAAATGTGGAATTACATGAAGTACTATAGACGGATGAAGAAACTGGCGATAACAAATTCAAGTGAAGAAATAGTATTTTCCATGTGTAGTCTTAGGTATAGTGTGTATAGTTTCATTGCTTTCGGTGTAGTAGAGTGTCATTGTAATTCTATTGTTTACCTCCATTATCCACTTTCCACTTATCCACTTTGTGTAGTGTCAGATATAGTTCACTTGTAATCAGTGTAGTAGCATCGTTGTATTTCCATATTTTACCTCCACTTTTCCAATTTTTATTCATCGGTTTCCTGTTGTTTTATAATATCCATTTTTTAATTTCCTTAACCTATGGTGACCATTGTCTTATTCTATTTCCACTATCAGCATCTGTAGTCGGTACAGTATATTAGAAGTCTGTTTTGAACGTGTATACGGCAGTGTTTGGAATCTATGGTATTAGTATATCAACAGCAAGAATGAGTAGTATTACAAGTCTTAAGATTTCCATTTTTACCAGATATTGGGCCAAAGCTGATCAATTTTAATTCGTTGCCACGAGAAAGCTACATTGAGTTCTTTTAAGAACTGATTAATCCAATGGTTACAGTAGCATTGCCTTTGTACACTTGCGGATTGGAGAACGCCATCAGTCCTCCTTAGGACTACTTTAACTAATAATTTAAATTAGTAAGCATTATATTCTATTATAAATGGCTACTGGGATGACTTTCATCATCGTATGAGAATGGCATTCTGATGAATAGTTTCTTTTCTGTAGAAGAAAATGTACGAAAATTACCAAGTGTTTTACAATCCATAGATATTTCTTGAATTTTACCACTGGATTCCAATGGGAATCCTTTAACCTTACCTATAACCGAAAGCGACTGGCTGTGACACTCAAGAATTTGATTTTTATATTCAGCGTTTCAAGATCTACAAATCCATGCTATTAAGCCCTTTGTGCGAGACTTTAGGAAGAAAGTGTCAGTAGCTCCCATCCTAGAATGCTATGAAGACATATAGTCGACTGAGACTAAGGTAAGTAAATAGCGAGTCGTGAAGAAGACAATTATTTAGTTTACGAATGGCGACATTGCTGCAAGCGCTCTAGTTCGCACATCAAAGCAGATTTCAGTCTTCTGTTCATCTAATGAATTTGCCAACTGAAAATGATGGAACAAAAGCATTCCTTTGTATATTACTCCTCTCGCTGCTTTGTTGATTGCATGCGATTGAATAATGCTGCGTTCACCAATTGTGAAAAATGAAGCAGAAGCAAATAAAGAGATTATTATTCTTAGCAATTAATTTCCTTTCAATATCTTGCTTCTCATGCTGCATGATCCATTTGCGTGTACTAAGAAACATGGTTAAGAAGAATGTTGCTAAGAAATATGTGCGAGATGATAAGCATAAATTCTTGCTGGAGAACAATGCTGATGTTTGATGTCAAATACCATTGTTTTTCAAACATTGTTTCATGCAATGCCGCCCAACAGCATTTGCCTACGTTTTGAATTTCTTCCAAACAATTCGCTGTTTGAAACAGAATCACTCGCGCGCACGTTTTGTTGATTTATTCGCTGTGGAACAAATATTTACTCAAATTGTACAAACACCAATTTGAGTAAATGACGAAGCAGGGTTTAGCGAATGATCTCAAATATTTTCTAAAGAAGAACTTTCCACAAGATATCTGCATTTAGTTGTTTTGCTTTCTCCGTCATATCCAAAATGATTCAAAGCATTTTGCAAATGAGAATAGCATTAGGGCTTTCAGTGTGCGCAATCCGTAAAAGGCAGGACTACTGTCTATGCTGAGAACTGACACAAAGCTTGGGTTAGCAGATTGAACCTTTAGTGAGAAAAATGGTGCCTCCGTTGGTGGAGATGCTCTGCGGTCGGATCAAGCTAATTCATGCAAAAGAGCTGCAACCAGACGTTATCTGAACATGTGTTGAGTGAAACATAACCTATCAGGCCGGGTATGAATGATTTCTACTCTTTCTGTGACATTCGCGATGGGTTTCCTCATAAAAGGTTCACTTTGATTAAGTTACTGGGACTAGAATGGCCAACAGCTGTATTACGCTCGTATATGGTAATTTCAGACGATTTAGGTCAAAGACGATCCAAACTGGTCTAGGAGCCGATCAAGGTCAATGAGACTAGACCTTAAGATGAATCAAATTACTGAGACCTGCCACAGTTGAAAATTCTCGGCAATCTATAATAACCGATAGGAAGAAAGTGTCAGTAGCTCCCGGACTATTCACCAATTCCGTCAGCTAGTCAGCAAACCTAATCAATCAAACTGAATGCTCACAAAATTCTAGGAGATGAAAGGAAATAATTGTTTAAGCTGAGTGTTTAATTTCGACAAGAATGTTGGCGAGGATCCGCCGAAGCACTATGGACAAATCGAGACTTGTCCAAATTTACAACAAAAATTTCATAGACGTATGTCGCAGCTTGCCAAGAATGATAAAATAGCGGTTGTATATTTCGACAAGGGGAATGGCGTGGCGGTCATGGATCGTTCTGAGTACGTGGAAGATACTTTCAGATCATACTTTCAGATGAAGAGAAGTTTCGGTTTGTCCATAGTGCGTCGGCAGATCCCCGTACAGTCTTTTGTCAAAACTGAACACTCAATTCAATGTTATATTAAAAAACAATTGTTGTTTTTGAATGTCACTATTTGTTAATGATAGCGACTAATGAGCTACATGCACTTTCTCTTTGTAAAGGTTCAAGCTCGATTCTTTTAGAAAAAACGTCTTTGTATCATGTCGGCATAAAACAACTTCCTTTCTGAGGTTTTCCGACTACTCTTGGCCGTCATTCAAATACATGTTCTAGAGCGCGTATATTGTCTCCGTGGCACAGTGGTAAAGTGGTTGGCCTAGCGATCTTTTGGTCCAGAGGTCGAGCCCCGAAGGTGTCATTGGAAGTCGGCAGGAAGGGCATCCGGACTAATAGTACAACAGTGCTCCATAAGTTTCACTGTGTCAGCACCGTCCAAGCCCCAGGTACGGGGAGAAGGGACGTAAAAGCTTCAAAAGAGCGCATATATTGTGAAGTTTTCTCAACTATTTCCTTAATTGTAGACCTACTACGCACGTGACGCAAGATATATATTCAATCTGATGTGAAGATTCGAATGAGAAGCAAGAATTTACGTTTATCAAAGATCAAAGTGAACATCCTTGAAACAATGGATTTCAAATGATTAATCAAAACAATAGAATGTGAAAGATTGATGCAAAGGAAGTGTTTCAGTATTCTGATGTTTCCGCTGCTAATTATATGTGGAACATTCCAAGGTCGTCATTGATGTCATTAGCGATGTTCTTGTGCATCACGTCGCAGATATAATTAAATACTGCACTTGCTGCTAATCATTGACTCTCAACCATTGCAAACGCATCGATAACAGCAATGTATAATTAAATGCAACCAACACACGATCACAGTTGCTCATACAAGGATGGAAAGAATTTTGAAACAAAATGGCGTAGAGAAAATATTTGCAATGCCAAACCAGATCAAATATGTTAAGGTCAATCAGATATCAGATAAGATGAAGAGATAAGAATCACAGGTCGGATAATGTAAAAGATCTTGAAATGAAGAGTTTACAGATGAAAGGATAAGACTGAAATTGCACCTCTGACGCATTAAATGGTGAAAATTAACACGTCTACCGACTAGTTCCGATTCCTGTCCAGACAATTCAACTTCAGATGTTTTCATCCAGCGATTTGTCCTTAACCCTTTCCATTGCGTCCCGCTCTATAATTTTGCTGTGAACTTTTTAGAAGATTGACAGTTTTTAACTTCGAAAACTGAACTACTTGACTTGGGTTTTGTAACTTTTAATTCTTTGAAGCTTCATCAAAAGAAGTGAAAGTTTTGAAAAGTGTCTCCGATATCAATATTGTCTACATCCTTCCACTTTTTAAAGCTTTCTATATGACAACTGTCAATGAAATGCTTCGACTTTGAATATGGGAATGGTTATCAGAGATGTGATTTTGCAAGTGATGTCATTGACATCGAAAACAGGTTTGACTCTTTGAAAAAGTAGTGATAAACAGTCAACTAATTATAGAGGATATTAGCATGAATTGCATGGTTAAGAATCATCCTTGCGTCTTTTTGAATCACATGGAATACTTAGATTTGTATCTCTTTAACAGTCATTACCTAAATATCATTTGAAGGTGCTCATGATTGTAGAACGTCATATCACAGATTTATTATGACGTTTCGTTTCTAGTACTGATAAAAGGGATTTTTAGCATACATATGGATGCGCAAAATTACTTTTTGGACAGAACATTTGCGCGAAAGTAATTTTGCATGACAACACCCAGGTCCGCTCCGTTAATCTTATATTTTGATTCAATTTACAGTTTGCATCTTAGCAGAGCTCTAAGTACAAACTGTATAAGGCATCCTGAAGGCCATAAGTCTTTATATTTTTGCATTTTAATTTATATGTCCTTGTCTAACTCATCAAGCAGGTGCTAGTTCAATCAACCACACTATTCCCTCACAGTCAAGAGATGAAGCCTTTATACAGAACTTGACTCATTGGTGATTGCTGACCCGTGTTCAGACTGCAGCCATCTGTTGTCATTGTCATATTGCGCAACATACAAGTTGTACCTTCAGTTTGAATCTTAGCAGAATGATAACTGCAGGCTAATTGAAGCCTCCTAGAAGTCGCAAATCTTGATATCTCAGTATTATAAGTACAGCGACGTGTCGAGTTAAGGGAATCGTCGATCAAAGCCAATTGTCGAGCGAGGTGACTTGTTGACCAAAGAAGTAGAATAAAGCGAATTGTCTATCAAAGTGACGTGTCAAGCAAAGTGAATTGTCCATCAAAGTGACGTGTCGAGCAAAGTGGATTGTCGAGCAAAACGACGTGTCGAGCGAAGTGTCTAGCGAAGCGACGTATCGAGCAAGGTAGTTTGCGCAACAAAAAACTTTGACCATACATGTCCCTGTATCTATTGGGTACCCAAGATCATTGGCATCGATCAATACGGGGATTTGTAGCCAAAATTCTGTAAGGTGTCAAAATTGATAAAACATTGAAAATGAAGGCAAAATTTGATTGAATTGCTATTTTTTGTATGAAGAGCCAGCCAGAATAACTGCTTCTATGTCGATGAGCAAGCTTTTGAACTTCAGTTGTTTGCTCTCTTCTGCAGCTAATCAATCATGCTTTAACCTCGCAGTTTTGACCACAAGTCAAAGAAACAATGATCATTATTGAAATTATCAAAACTTTTACCCAACACAGTGATTATTACTTCCTCATATAAATTCGTCACAATTTAGTTTCTGGCACTACACATACGTGTATCCAAGGGCCAACCGGCTGAATCTCTTGGAATTCTACCGCTTGAACCTTCGCCAGCTCTAAACTACACTGGAGTTTCAAAATCAAGTCTTCTTTCTATATATAGAACTTTGATTAGATCAGTGATGACTATTCCACATGTCCTCCTGTCGGTATGTAGCATCTGAGATGATTTTATCAAACCTGTGATTATAGAAGAGGTGAAACCATTATCTCAACATCATCAGATAGAATCAGATATCACAGTTACTGAAGCAATTATAGCACGTAGATCAACTTGAATGTGCGCAGATTAATTAACAACTTTCTACTAATGTTGACTTCTGTCTCGGATTCCGTACAGACAAGAATGTTAATGAGAATCTGTGGAAGTCACGTACAGCTTCCGCAGCTCACGATGAGCATCATCTCAAAATTGCAATATTTACCCGTCATTAGATAAAGAGAATTGTTGGCTTATCACAATCTTTTGATCGTTTATCGAATGATGAGTATCAAGCATGACGTTTATGAAAGCTTTATATCATCTGAGGGCTACCAGACTCTGTGCAATCTGCGTCCGAACTCTTCATTTCAATAATGTGAGTAGTTTTGTTGTATTGATAACACGGGGAGGACACAGCACTTATCAACCACTACTTCTATTTTAGCTATAAATGTTATAATAGTTGCAAAGACAAAGAGCGGCAACCGCTGTCACACGTCACGCGATGACGTGCATATCGTTCGATCGCACCAATCAGAAGATCTCATGCTTTCAGCAGTTGGTTCGCCTCACTCCGTCCAGCTGTATGTGTACGGAAACAAGCAGCATTGACGCTCGCACTTCCATGGCAGTGACTTTTGCTCTGTACCTGTGCTAACTTCCGTATACAATGTCATAATCGGCGAAAGGCCTCGCGAAACGATGACATTGCTTTGTCCTACAGTTGTAGCTAAAACAATAACAGCTAACAAATGTTTTAATCCAGTATGTCTATGTCGTTGTCAATTTCAGAATAAAGTCAGTCATGGGTGTCTCCTGATTAGCAAGTGGGTAGGGCGGGGATAAATTCTGATGTTTTCTAGCAGAAACGCGCATGGGCCAGATCTGAAAGTGTTGAAGACAGTTCATCAGGGAGGAATCAAGAGGAAAACTTTTCATACAAAGCACGCATTGTTGAGACCAAATTGTCATAACACCACTGACATCCGAGAGGCATCTTCATGCGACTGTCAATGTCGTGATGAAATAGTGCAATACCTTAAATCATGGCCTAAATCATTTCATAACTTTCTCATATTGGAAGAAGCAAAACTCAGAAGAATTCCCAATCATATAGAATCATCGACGACTGTATTTGGAACAATATATCCATGGTCATCCATACCGGGAGGGAATTGCCCTCACTTTCGCAATTTTGTTGTCATTATCTTAGAAAAAAGCCGACCGACCAGCACTTTCGTTTCTTTTAATTTTAGCGCATTTTCAAATTTTTCACCAAAAATCGTTGAATTTGGTCAACTGGAAGGGCCTTTTCAATACTTTCAAAAGTCATCACCAGTGCGATCATATCGGCTTAAAAATCTAACAAATGCGACCTAAAGCAGCGTAATGAATTAAAGAAAATCTGTATGACTAAGACAAAATAGACACCATGATTTATTAGTTAGCAAATAATTCAATCGCCGTTTATCGTCGCTTTTTTTCGCTTTGAATAGAAAATTTCGGCTCAATCTAGGTGCATATCGGATAGCGAGCTCTGCAGCTCTGCGTGGAATGATAGAGAAACTTTGTCTTTCCTTCATCTGAGTTATTTGTGTGAAATTCACGTATATATTTTTCCTTTGCAAGCTTGTTTCTTCACAAATATTTTAAAATAGAAACAAGTGATTCCCTATTGCAAAGTCGTCCTCCTATCAATCATCACTGTGCAAATTAATCATTCCATTTTCAAATGCTCAGCAGAAACAGTAAGAAAATATACTAGACAGTAAAACCATGAATTGCATTAGTCAAAGAATAAATAGGAAATAATACGACCATGCATTCAGAGAATATGACAAAATAATTCATTGAAATGAAGAGAATTGTAAAATTAACAAAATTACAAGTTAATTCTAAAAATTTAAGTTATCAAATGGGTCATTAATATTTGCTACTTGAGTGAGTGGTGACATGTGTATAAGGAATGGATTGAAAGGAATGAACCTTGTTCATACTCGGAAGCACATTAGACACGGAGCCTTTCTTCCATGTGGCCGAGTTATTCTTTATCCAACTTTCATTCTTTTTGTGGTGAGTGTTTAAAAATAATGCTGAGTGTGCTTAGTTACCTATTTTAAAAGCCTTTGGTTTGATCCGACCAAGGTTTGAACCAAGGTCTCCCGGACGCAGAGCGAGCACTCTACCACAAGGCCGCAGTGCCAGCAAACTTAACTCTCTCATGCACACTTTGTCCTTTTTTCAACATTTCGGCCCGATTTTTTTGGGACGACATTGCACATCAATGCTGACCACATAGCGGCAAAGGAAAAAGGAGATTAATGTGATTCTAGTGGTACTTGTCCCAACCCCATGCGATGCCTAGAACTCCCGCAAATTGCATCTGAAGAATTTTTTTCAAAAAAAATTCAATTTTGAAAATAATTAATGCATGAAAGGGCTAAGAAGCAGCCAAGATGCAGTTTTCAGAGGATCTTGTTGAATGACCTAACGTATCTATTCCACGAATGTCACTTTCAAGCAGTGATTCGCAGCCGGAGATGTGGTAGCGAGACAGCAGCTTCGAAACCTGCTTTCTAGACTTAGATGCGGGACATTAATTAACTTACTCAAAGACAAGGCGGTATCTGAGTTATATGAACCGAATGAACTCCATCTGCGAACGGAAATTGCATCACATCTTCTCAATGACTGTCGTCCGATAATTTGATGTTTGTGATAAGACAAGAATGACCTCTCGTGGAATAATCTCCACAAGAATTCGGACGTTTATTGTTTGATGTCAAACGTAGACCGTGGTAGATCACTCGATGGCGCTCAACGTGAAGAAATTCGGCTCGGAATAATAATAACATGCGAAAATCGATGAATAGAAGATAGAAGGACAGTGATCATTTGGAATAAATTAGAATGATTAGTCGTAGTTTAGAAGCGATCATCTAAATCACACCATGAGGTGCCTGTCATCTTTCTCGTCCAGTTAGTAGAGGTTCGAATACAGTGCACATCAATCGCTGTCTGTGGATCACAACATGTATAGCAATTCAAGCGGCTTTTTATCTCGTTGCGCCTGAATCTGTATGACTAATTGACATGAGCTGGAGATGGGGCCGTCAAGGATATTCAAATTTCCAACATTTGCCGGAAGTAACCATTAATTTATTGCTATATATGATTATTTCGCAGCTTTAATTACAATGAATGAAGGGAAATAAACGACAGTTCAAATTGCCATGTGGAAGATGAGCTGCTGGTGAGACTCTTGAATCTTATTTATGCAGCAAGAGCGACTTTCTGCATGAAACGAGACCGAAAATGACACTTTCACACAATGATGCACACCCTATGCCTACTACAAAGCTGCGCGTCTGCCGAGTTATAACTGGTTCCTCCTCCTGTCAGACAAGATCAAAGAAAAACACGTTAATCCAATGGGAGGCAGATTGCAGTTTTTTGGCAAAAATGTAATTTTCTATGTTTTCTCTGATAACGCAAAAAGTATCTTTTTCATCCGATCACTATTCAACTTATGTTGCTGTATTCGCATATTACCTTTTGCATTCATTTATGTTGCAGAAGATTTTCGTTGAAGCTGTCGTTCTGTTTGTTTGATTACGTCACGACCCTAAGTTATCTAGACGTGGTGCTCTAACTGTCTAAGCAACGGCTCCTGCGACTATTAACTCAGCAAGGCTTCAGATATTATCAAAAAATTGAAGTTTCTTTTCAAATTCGGGCTTTGCGTGGTGCACGGAAACGTTCGAATTTTGATCAAATTGACATTTTACTCTACAGTTTTACTCAAAATTAATTAAATCTATCTGCAAGTCTTAGTAGCAACATATATAAAAGAGTGCTCTTTAAGCATGCAATATTATTATTCCAACTATAGGAGAGCATTATCCAATTCTGTTTATCAATTCAATGCATTTTAAACTTCACATTTTTTAAGTGATGAAATTGAAACATTTTGAAAATCACGGCTATATCATTAAATGGCTCATGTATTTCCTGATGATCAGAAAGAAATGAAAAAGTGACGAAAAGAACGGATGATTCATGTTCATAAGAAACAGTTTAGGGCCACAGAATCTCATTCTCGCGACCCAAGAATCTCGGAATTTTATCGTAAATGTGTCGTAGTCCTTCTCATATTCTCATAGGAATCTCATTGTCTAGAATCTCAAGATATATCCAGTGTTTTGCTCGAAAAATGTTTTCGCACGATCTTGCAGCATTGCATCACTACATAGAGACTACCTGAAACCGAGTAATGTCTAATCTTAATGGAAAAATAATGCGAATGCGAAAATGAACGAAGAAATAGGAAAACATTAGTCAATCACAACTGTACGACGTACATGTATTCAAAATGAATTATTTTCTTCAATTCGCCCTTTTCCAAAAGAAGTGTTAATGATTAGTTATGCATTTAATTTCACAGGCCATTTGAAGTATACATGGTTTATGTATATCTTTGGCCGATTCATTTCATAATATGGTTTTCGCTATATTTGCACAGACGGAACCGTAATTTTGATAAGCACTGTTCGAAATAGATCTCCATTTGGATTATATTTGGATATCCAATAATCCATATTTGGATTATGCAGAGATAAACATGGCATTTCACTCAGTTTCATTTTGCGAGAGTATATAGCCTAACAGTGAGAAACTGAATGCGATTAATTTACTGAAAAGTGGGCATTACATGAGCATGCCCGCCTGATAGTGAGCACGCGTTGAACACCTGCCTGCGCTTCATCAATTTTCTAGGGCGAGAAGAGATCATGCGAGCTTTTGTAGAGGAGGCAAATCTGTGTAAGCAACGACTTCTCAATCACTCAGCAATCAGACATGGTTACCATTAGAAATGCATGCTAAAGAATACTGAGAACATTGGAATCAATGTAGTTCCGTTTTGTTGCAGGATTGTGTGTGAATGCGGTTCTTTCTGGAATGTGTCAATCATGCCGGCTTACATAAGGCTAACAAGTACACTTTCCACTGAACTTAGTCTTAATAAAGTGCATAATGAATGACATGTGAAAAATATTTGATTAATGAATATTATGTCTAGTAATTTGAAGGCTATGAACCTTTCATTAAGATGCAATCAGCAATTAAAGGCCCTGTTGTAGAGCTCGATATGTGTTCAGGAAACTAGTATGTGGCAGTCATTGTCGAATCAAGCAAACGATAACAGGATAATAAATAAGGAACACATTGCATCCTTGCAAGGCTTTCAAGAAGCAGCGAGAGAAGAAATATGGGCAACTCATTGCTGCGTTGACCTAAATTCCTGCTGTGTATATTCATAACAAATTGTGAACGGAGAGGAATAATTAAAGTCAATGAAGTAAATTCAGCATTGCGTGGATTTGCGTTTGACCATGACTAATTTTGGGAATCTGATCTGATTGGCCTTTCGGAAATTTAAATTACATCCAATCGGAAATCCAGATCTCCGATGAAATATTCCCGATTCACTTTTTTGATTAATGTTCAATTCCATCATTTTGTTCGTCCTCATTTTAATAGAATGTGATAGAAAATTCCTGTGGAGACGCTGTGACATTTGTCCCACTCCGCATATTGTTACTTATGAACTACTAAACCTTTCTACTTAGGGCCTATGAACGCAGCATGTCCGTGGTATCAGATAATTGCCTGAAATTTCAGAATTAAGCAGAAATTCTAGAAACAGCAATGAAGTGGTGAGAAAAGACAGGGTAACGCGCTCCACTTTCTTTGAAAAATGTGGATTCTAAACTTATGAGACACCATTCATTTAATATATTTTAATCTTATTCTCTTGTCTGTGGTACAATATCAATGAGGATTACTGTTTTGATGACTTAAACGATCAAAAAGCAAATTTTTCATCTGTTTTATGGGAGCCTGCCTAAGGTATCAGTTTCAGTTTTATTTCAAACCTTACAATAGAATTTGATACTTCTCATTTCTCCTTTGTAGCTGAATCACGTGATAAGTAGTCTTGTTATTATATGAGTAAAAGCATGGAGTTCACTATTTTCACGTGATTCTTTTTCTACCGCTGTATCTCTGATCAGCGTCAGTGTGAGCGGCATCTGATGATCAAGCACTGGAATCCAAATGACAGCTGTCGCAGGCAAGGAGCCATTGTTCAGGTGGTCAGAACGGCAGATCTAGATAACCTGAAGTCTTAAGTTCGAGTATTGCATATCTCTCTTAAGTCTCCCAGTTCTTTTAAGAACTGCTGAATCCAACGGTTACTGTACACCTACGGACTGGAGCAGACCATCAGTCCTCAACAGGACTACTCCAATTATTATTCAAATTAGTAAGCATTACATTCCATTATAAATGACTGCTGGGATCATTATCATCATCGCATAAGAATGGCTATTTGATGAAACGTTTATTACATGCTATTCATTTGAAATAACCAAGAGCAAGTTCATTCATTGATGTATCTGACTTGCATCATCTGTTATTTGAAATGCACCCTGCGCAGTGTCATCATAACTGCATGAAACAGCTGAGGTTTGAACAACTAGCTGCTCCGCGTTTATTATTTATCCTGGGAAAGGTAGGAATGTGTTGTGGAGGAAAGCGAAGATCCTATCAAAGAGATCTCCACATGTCACTGGCCATGATTGAAAACTAAAGGCTAGTTTACATCTCTCTACATCGACACAACTCCCTATTTAAAGTTGCAGCCATGCCCAGGTATTTGAGATTTGCAATTAGCAAGTCAGTGAAATTTCAACGGACATTCATTAAATATCACTTCAAACTGGCATGTCACTACTGACAAATCGCCTAAGTTAGTGCGTCTGAAATAATCAATAAATTCTGCTTCTTATAACTTGCTAATTGCAGTTGTGAAGAAGACGCGAATTTCATGACGCTACACCAAGAAATGGCTACAAGACAACAAAAATCAAAGTGGAGCTCTCAGCAGCAGCTTCTGTGTGTATATGTCCAAGCTCGTGAATAGTAATCTTTCTTTGACTTGACAATGGCCAAATGCACATCCTCTTCTTGTGCAAGTTGATGAGCTATTTTTGTTGTGTCGTTCGTGTCTAACTTCTGGTCGCTTCTTTTTCCATAGTCTTTAATTTGTATTACATGCGAATCTTTTCTCAACAGTAACCTCTAGATTGCCATTTTGAGGTATTCGGCTTATTGCAAACAACAAAAACAGTAATAGACGAAGAATGTCAGCTAAGAAAGCGCAACAGATGAGTAAAAGCATCTTGAAGCTGTCTGGAATGATGCAAGGGTGCTACATAGTCGACAAAACACACGTGATACAGATCATATTATGTCTAATCAATGAATATTCTCTTCTTGAACTTCTCACCTGGCACTTGAAATTTCATCGCTAACTTCAAAAAATCAATTATTTCATCGAACGTAACGGCAATATTATGAGATTTACGCCTTCAAAACAGCGTCATAAGGATTACATCTTTCCTCCTCTCACGCATGCAGTTCGCTAGCCATCTGACCACTTCATTGTCCCCACACATTCCTGCGACAAACAGGAGCCATGTCTGATGACCATTCAATTGTTCGATGAAGCGGAGAATCTCAGCAATATTGATGGTCAAAGACTTGAATTTCGTGTTCCGTTCAGTCGTGCAGAAACTAACGGCAACCTCTGATCAGACCGCCAACTTCTTATTTTAAACAGTTTTTACATTCTCCTGCACTAAACATGTCATTACCACGTGCAGTGAAGAGGAAGGAATTCTAGTAATTCAAATCTGATTAATTCTGACCGTTATTATGCAATTCATGACCAGCGATTCATTCTTTTCTACAGTGTGAATAACATCATTCACATTTTTTATCAATTCATATTAGAAATAAAATAAATGCGCTTCTGGCTCACGGGTACTGAAGGTCACTCAATAGATGGCAGATATGAAAGTGCTTTATTGCGGTCTGTTAACCCTCGCCCCATTGGGGGTGGGCCAATTTCGCTCCCTTGGTGATCCCCAAACTGTTGCACCAATTTTCCCAAACCACACATCAATCGAATAGGCATTGAAAGGGGATTCAGAAAAACAACAATTACATTTCTAATGTCATTCCTGGGCTGAGGTGAAGGTAAAAAAACGCCAATTTTCAACAAATTTCCATTAGATCACTATTTGAAATGGAGAATGACAACAAAACTAATAAACCATACACTAATCCAAAGATCAGGTTAAGGTGGTTAATAAAACAATGATTATTAGTCGCTCTGAGATTACATAATGCTATTATATTAGGTCAAAGGTTAAATAATTCAAACTTTTAGTTCAGCTCAAATGTCACTAAAATCGCACATTTTAGTATTCAGTTTCTGCAGGTGAAGGAACACCCCAATTCGGTGATTTTTATCGAGACACTTGAGGCTAAAAACAAAATGATTATGAAAAGAATAAATAATTGCTGATCAGATGCAGAACCAGAAAATTACAAAAATAATAAAAAATCATATCTGAAATTTGAATGTCAAATTTCAAACGCATACATAATAAGCAAATAGTTTGAAATTCAAAGATTTTGCATTTGTGAATATCTCTATATCAATAGGAAGAATTCTTTATGTTATCAAAACTAATTTCATCAAGAGTTGATACCGCAATACACATTATATATGAATTGTATTGTGCCAAGTTTATTATCCTTCTGTAAAAAGTTGCATAATACGTAGAAAGTAAGCTACTAGAGATCTGCTGGTCACAGACTTGCCATCTTGGTTAAAAAGATATTCAAAACACTCGCCAGGAGTGGACATTATGGCATATTGTGCTCTTTGAGTGATTAGACCCACTCACAATGAATCATTACCAATTGTATTATTTACAAAAAGAATAGAAAACACAACAGAGACATAGAGACCATTTGGGAAAGTCGACTAAGAATGCTTCCTACCTAACTCATGGAATTCTGTCTAAGTGCGTCATTCTTGGGTAGAAATTGAGCCTAATGACTCAGACAAATTGAAATTGAATTGTGTGTGTAAAACAAATTGGAAGCTTTATGGCCCTATGTTACAAACCAGTTATTTCACTATGCTGCTTTCTGCTATTTTAACGCTGCACATTTTTAAGCACACTTGTGTTAATGTTGTTTTCATTCCTACATGCATAATGATGAGAGTCAATATCAACTTTCTTCATTGTAATATTACAACCGACAAACCAATTAAACAATGAAATTCTGCCTGTCGATAGTTTAGAAACGGTTTCAGAAATCATTGGTCACGCGGTCCGATATCTATGATTCATACAACTCTTACATTGAGGAAGTAATGTCAGTTTGGCGGAAAACTGTGGCGACAATACGGCTACACCAGTCTCGACTAAAGTCGCGCTTCGCGCTTATATAATCGTTCATGATGTAACCTTTAATTATTCTTAGTTTCTCTTTGTTTGGGAAGAACGAGGGAGATTAGATCATGTGGACATTTTTTGGCGACACATAAATTCATATTCATTATGTTTTTCCGAGACAGATTGAGCTGTCATTAACGGGACAATTTTGTAGCGGACATAATTTGCTGAAACTTTTAACAATTTAAATAATTGGAAGCAGAATAATGTTAAATCAGGGTAGGCCAATAGATAAGATTGGCTAAATTCAATCACCTAGACTTCTATATCTATAATGCTAGAAAAATTACCCTAATTTTCCATGATTTCAAAAAGAACTTGGCAGATAACAATGGCATTTGCTGGATGTGTACATTTTTGAAAAATTCACTTAGGTCTTCCCATCACTAAAATTCAGGCCAAAAAAAATTACAAAGTTTTTTTGATATATAAATCGATCATTTGACAGATTACAACAAAAACCCGATCTCAAGCACATTGTCAAGGGCGGCTCTAGGGACGTGAGCAAGGATGAGGCAGTCATCCTGAATCGTACTGAAATCCATGAGCAGATGCTATTTCTTTTGAATCATGTTTGTGTAATAGCACCAACAAGTTTATGCCCGTAAAGATAGGTCCTCGACTGCAGACTAAAAATCAAAGTTTTTCGAACGAATTTGAAAGTTTCTGACGGAAATCTATTAGTGAAAAATGAACAACTTAACTTGACGAAAAAAGAAATAACAGGAGCCTGCAACATAAAATAAATATTTGCAATTGTGCACCGGTTTATGCTATGTAGCTCAAAGTAATCCTTCAGAATCAGGTCTGCTAAATCTACGCTTCCATCACTATGTGCCAAATATTACACTTAGATCAAAACTTTATCGGTTTCCCATGAATGCATTGTACAAATCTTATTCATTGAATAATAATATTGGAATCATAAAATGAAAATTATTTACCTGATATCGTAAGAGATATAATTGAAAAGCAGTTGAGATTACTGCTATGAAAATAATTATCACTTTATGAGGCAATTAAAGTTGCAATGCATCAAACGTTAACCGCCGAGATCACTACCTATTGATCGCGAAATGAATTATGGAAGTCAAGACATTGTACAAATTGATTATAGGCAACGGGGCAACAATTTGCGTTACTGTTGGATACACAAGGCAAATTTTTCAGAAATGGAATGAGAGATTAATTAAAAAAGAAGATCACACGAGTAACGATCAGTTCGTGATCGCTGTTTAGATCATTCGGATTGTGTGGATAAAACAAATTGGAGGCTTTATGGACCTATATCAGAAGCCAGTTATTGAACTATACTGCTTTCTACTATTTTGACAGCGCACATTTATAAGCACACTTTTTGTGTTAATGTTGTTTTCATTCCTAGATGCACAATGAAGCAAGTCAATATAAAACTTTCTTCACTACAATATTACAATGACATTAATTAATAGTGAAGCAAATCTAGGCAGTGACTTTGATGGTGGGTAGTAATTCAGTCGCCTAATGATCCAGTTGATGGTTGTAAAAGAAAGTGGGACATAAATGCGCTAAAAGAACAATAGAAAAACAAAAAAACATATGAAAGGCAGTAACTGCATCAGGATAATATTTTCCTTATTGGCATGCTGCGGTGCAGGATGCATGAAGTTCCAGATTTTCACGAAAATAGAAGATAATAGACAAGCTGCAGATAAGAAGTTTAAGTCTGAGAATGAAAATACAAAAAGGCAGCTGCAGCAAAAATAAAGAAGCTAAGACACAACAAGATTGAATAAGCAAAGGAGAAGAGGAGACTAAACCAATAACCTTAACATCTAAAGCTCTGTTAAGTGAATAACTGCATTCATTGATCAGAATAGTTTCCAATCCACAAAAAGAGACAATTTCATCTGAAACAGCTCTATAAAACAGTTGACAGTTATAATCCGGCAGCCAAAACGAGACCGAAAATGAGACTGATGTTCACACTATGCCTACCATGAATCTGCGCGTCTGCCGAGTTCTAGTTAGTTCCTCTTCTTGTCAGACACGATCATAGAAAAACATTAATTCAATGGGGCGCAGGTTGCAGTTTTTTGCAGAAATGAAATTTTCTATATTTTCTCTTATCAACTGAGAAGTACTAAGTCTCGAGGCATAATTTTCGACAAGATACTGCATGTCTTCTGGTCTTTTCCTATCATGTTCATGACCATTTATCTATGAAGCTACACACATTCAGATTTGGCAAGTCTCCTACTTTCGGCAAACACCAACATGTTGGCCCACTTTATCCGCATTGAACCACATTCTCGCATAAATCGCCGATCAGAAGTATGGTAATATCACATACATGTAGGCGTAGGATGTGCATCGTTCTGTGGAAGTCTCATTTTCGGCTCGCTCCCTGCAGAAACTCGCTCTGGTTGCCGGACTATAACTCGTGCTTTGATGAAGAACCACACTCTTAATTTTAATTACATCTCATGATGCACTAAAGATTACATAGTCGAAATGTTCATGTCATCGAATTGTCACTGCAGACATTTAGTGGACGTTCAGCAGAGAATGGACTGAATTCAATTGAATTTGTCTGCGATCAGAAAATTGGCTAATTTGTGTGCAGTACAGACAATTACACAATCACTTAAGTCGTTCATCTTATTGTTACAAGGCACGTGCTTCGTATATGTTTTTCTAACCTCTCGTCTTCAACGTGATGAAATATAGATCAATAGGAGGCATTCATATCGGCAGATCCGAGCCTCTTAATAATCAACATTCCCTATTTCTAAGTATATTCTGTATTCGCCAACATCACAGAAATCTGTGCCATAATGAAGAATTTTTAGCTTCAAAAACGATTGACCGAGAAATGTAGTGGTCTTCATAGACAGGGAGATCAAGAGCAGGGGGCACACTGTGTTTGAATTAATCAGTTAATTCGGAGTTAAGACATGATGTTTTGCATTTCTCTGCAGTTAAATCATTTGTTGGATAGTCAGATTTTTATGAGCCAAAAGTAAAAAGTCGAGCATCCGATCGATATGCTCGTAGGTTCATTAGTGTACAGAAAGCTTCGGAGCCGTTCTCCCATGGTGGTTTTCTTACCACCACAACAGACACTGCTGATCAGAAGGAAATCAACATCTTGTGATTTTTATCTTGTGTTTTTAAGATTTTTCGTCCAATTTAAAGCCGTGCGATGTAAATGAGACATTCCTTTCTTAAAAAAAATAGTTGATTTTTTACTTCCAGAAAGATGAATGATGAATGAAGACTTATTTTTGAACAGATGCTAAATGGCTTGAGACACGAAGGATTTGTTTTTGAGTGGGGAGAGAGAGATTGTTTTTTTCTGGAAAACGACAAACTCACTAATCATATTACTCACTCGCTAATCTTCTTTTTGAGCAGAGGCTAAACAGCTTGACGCACGAAGGATTTGTTTATGAGTAGAGAGAAAAAATTGTTTTTCTTCTCGAAAATGAAGAACTGGCTAATCATAAAATATTGCAGAGTTCGACTTGGCGCATTGTGGGAAGAAGTCCTTAGACTTGAACGATTTATTCACTAAATTTCTTGACGGCTGCAATCGCTTCGCTTCGTCCTTCGACGGGGTCATCAGTACGGCTGGGAATGGCATAAACTATAGCTTATGATATATCTCCACCTTTCCAATTATTATTTCAGATGTTTCCAAATAATGTTCAAATTGAATTTCAGATATCTTCAAAGATGATATCACTAGTAGATATCTAAAATTCAGATGGAAACATCTGAAATGGGAAATGTTATTCTCCGGGAAGAAATTCCATGCAATGGTTGAGCAATGCATAATATGAAAATGAAATCATAGCGGTATATTTTCTATTTTTACTTGTCACAATTCTGCTTCCTTAAATGTAGAAGTAGTATCAGACTGCTTCGTTGTGTTTTAATATCTATGATTGAATTGGATAGTATTAGATACTTTTGTTTTATACCAAAGGCAAGAATTAGCTATTGAAAGATGCATACTTAAAGAGTTTTATAGGAAATTTGTTCTGTACTTCTCAGGTGCAATTTTCATATGCTTTCCAAAGAAATGCAGAAAGGTTCTACGACCTTTCACAACCTCACGAAAACTCCATGATTTTTTGAGAGATTTTTTTCATTCATGTCTCATGAATTTTCATACGGATTTGGAACTTTTTCGCATGAAATATCTCATCAAATTTCATGAGTTTCTCATAATATTTCATTAATGAATTAACAGTTGCTTTTTCATGCGTCTGAATTTATTTTTCTGGCATTTAGTTATTAAGGCTCTCTTAGTCTCGCCACATTGCTCGAGACCATTCCCACGTCAAGTCCACAATACTATTTTAGTATTCGCATGTGTAAACCATTATTTATCATGATAAGATATTGAACTGTGTTTTTATAGATGTCAATTTTCAACGTCTTGCATGGTAACACTAATTGTAAAGTCAATGCATCATTTCGAAATGACTGTTGCAGATCGATGTGATATATTCTATATTGTTGCTTTTTATCATTTATAGCCTAAACTTGGAGATTCTTATCGATTGAAAATGCTTTCCTATGACTCTTTCCTTTCGCGGCTAGTATTACTACTTAAGCATGTCAATAACCTTTTTTACAAATTATAGTGCGAAATTCAACATTGAAAATAATGCGAGCTGTTAAAGTTGGCGCCTAACAGACGTCAGTTGCATAAAAGTAAGCAACTGAATGAAAGCTTTATTTTCAATGGCAGTTCAAACGCGAATTTGAAAGCCCTTGAATCGAAATCAACAGAGTTTAAGTAGGGCGGTCTCTCATATGTCGTAGTTCAACGCAGTGATTATAGCAATCGACAAATATAAACTTGCAGCCTGTGGAGAGCTAACTATTGTTCCACTCATGTAACAAGTTGTCACTTTAGAACGTTGCTGTAATTACTACATTGAAAAATGACTGAGGAAGACATTCTGCTCAAGTCTTTAATGTACACCTCACTTTCAATTCTGCATTCTATGATCTTGACAGAGGCTCCTGGGCTTCGCGCATCTACATTATTTCCTTTTAGAGATGCTAAAGTACGTATTTCATTAGAATATACAGGTAGACTGCATTGTCAAGTACAGTTGACATCGATAACAGCTGCGATGGAACACATGGTCGCCCATTAATCAATGTCATAATTTTGAATGTGAGTAGCTCAGCATTGTGTAGATGGAGCTTTCAGCAATCTGTTACATGTCCATGCATATGTGAATCACTTCAGCCACACAAAATGGTATCCATTTCAATAAATTGAAACAATCTAGGAATTTGTGATGTGTCTACAACTGTTAAGGTGCATTCAGACCGGACGCGACGCGTCCTCAAGCGTCCGGAATTTTCGTTCAGAACCTAAATAAACCTATAGGACTGTTCACATAGAGACGCGGGGGATCGCGTTGCGTCCGGTGTGAATGGATCTTAATATTTTTGAAGCCATGAAGTCAAGACCTATCACTTAAGAATTTTTAGTAGCAAAACTGAAAGTCAAGTGGCTAGCCGCATGATGTTTCCACAGCGATAACTGAAAAGAGCGTGTCAAACTACATAGAATGCTGTTGACGAAATGATTGACTTTTTTAATCTAGTTCCAGAATGCAGTTTCGGTTTCATGTCCGCCATTATGAATTTCCGTCATTTTCTTGAAAAGGGCTGGTCGTATGACTTTCTAGCAATTATATTTAAAAAGAATGGGTCAAGCTACATAGGAAACTGCTTGCGAAATAGTTGGGAATTTTTTTAATCCACTCTCAGAATGCAGTTTCGGTTTTTCCGTCCGCCATTTTGAATTTTCCCAATTTTCTCAAAAAGGGCTAATTGCATGAGTTTTTGACAATTATGTATGAAGAGAGCGGGTAAAATTACATAAGAAACTGCTGACAAAATGCTTGGGATTTTTTAAATCCAGAACCAGAATTCAATTTCGGTTTTTCTGTCCACCATTTTGAATTTTAGTCGAATGATTTTTAAACCATGATTTTCGAAATTCCATACAAAAATACATCAGAAATCGTCAGCACATCGTGGGGGCAGAGGTTTTTAATGGTTGCAGAGAACAGACCGCTGCATAAATGTCGTTGGAATTTGACAGATCGGTGGAATAATTCCTTATCGATGGCAGTCACATCTGGATGCATGAAAATGTAATTCAATTCAAATGATCACAGAAATAAATTGCAATGATCTGATCATGTCAAATAATGTCAAGTAGTCGACAGTCATTCATGCAAAGAAATCTGAATTCAATGAGATAACTCGACATTCAGCAATTATTCTGTCATGAACAGGGAAAGTCAGCTGGACTGAAAGTAATCATCTATTGCTCATAAATTACTTTTCAAATGTATCTGATCCACTTCAGAACGTTATCAGATCTTCAAGGAATTTTTTTCATTGTTTCTAGCATCCATCCGTGACATATTGCAGCCCAGTCCATAAAAAGAACAAACTGTCTATTTCAATATCAATCAGATATCAAATGTAAGTCAAATGATGTCTCCAGTCTGTGGATGTCTGAAAGTAATGTGGCTAGGAGTGTGATGATGATACGGTTCTGTTCACAGAATTAGATTCATCTGCGCGCGCCTCGATAAACCGAAGCAGATAAACAAAATATTTAATTCTGTGGTTCTGTTCAATCAATTAGAGTGATGATAAAGTGATGACATTTTCATGAGTTAATTTCTAAACTCGAAATTTGAGGTACTTCCCACTCTAATTTTGCCACCAAACTTTGACACGTGATAGATAATTACCAATACTCTATTATATACTGAAGTTCAGCAAACCTTGTTGTACAATAACCTAACACGTCAAAATTCATTGGCAAAATTCGAAAGGCAAATGTTCCGGTTGAAAATGAGTTTCAAAATGTCTGGATAACATTTCTGATCAGTGTTTATCGCTAAAAATACCAGAGAATTCGAGAAAGCAAGCACATGGGTCACAGAAGAGCTGTTCAGTTTAGGTCACGAATTCCAAGCACATTTTGCACTGAATATGCCTGAAACTATCTCTGTCTACCGAATGAGGCCTTCCTTATAAGATTAAGACTAGTCGGCTGAAATAACATGAAATCATGAAGTGGTATATCACTACTCTATGTAATTGCATGGCTGCGCCACGTTTCTTTTGTTTCTTCTACATGCACGTTAGACCATGATGCTTGGATATAGCTATAGCCTAACAATTTCTATTTTACTTCAACGTCTTATATTTTCTGTTGAAGATGTAATACGGACTGTATTGCAATGACACCAGCTTGTCCGGTTTGTTACTTAGAAATGTTTCTCCTAAACAGTAAATCGTAAAACAATTGACAGAGCAGATTCCGGAACCTATTGGAATATTGCTTGATTATTGCAACCATCCAGGAACAGAGAATTAATCTTAAGAATGTCAAAGCAGATTTCACAGATCCACACATTCTAAAAAGATGACGATCCTGTGGTTGCTTTATCCATTTATGCCTATCAATATTTCTTTTCTATGGACTGACAAAAAGTAGTGAAAACTGGTCGAACTGTCATTGAGCCCAGCCTCGGTCGCTACAAGCATGAAACTTTGATCAAACCTTTATTTCGAAGGTTATTCGAATTAATAACTGACATCTTCTGTTTCTAGGCGTTTCACTGACTAATTTTCAACCCTGATGTGCCGCTAAAAGACTTTTATTGCTGTTGTAAGAAGCTCGCTCTTATATAGCCATGACATCAATTGATAAATCAAAATGCTGTTAAACTTATGACCTCTCTTATAATCTTTTCTATTAAAATAGCTGATAGCAAATCTAATTGACCACAAGTTAGTGCCGTTAACTGCCGTGTCTATTTCATTGTTTAGTTGCTTATACAAATGATCTAAGCTGAAAAATTTTCTGCGCCAGCACTACCAACAGAAGTGGTTTCGCCACCCATACTCCAAAATGCCTCAGATATTAAGAGATTCAGAAACAAAGTATGAAGTTGAGTGTATGACTATATGCAAATGATTGTATGTAAATGACTATATGCATTGCTTGATGACGGTCATTATCAGCTATTATTCTATCCATATTAGTTAGGGATCATTATCAGTTTGACCAAAGAAACAGGAATACGCGTAGGACCAAACATTACGTATTTCAACAGTAACAATAGCCCAAATCCTTGTACAACTTTGTGGTGGCAAGCATAAATCAACAAGGCGCTTCATCTTAAGATATGAAAGCTCGGTGCAATTTGCGAATAACTGACCCATATTACGGACGCATTCTCTGAGGTGGTCTTCCATCGGCAGCGGCGAAACTGTATCAGCCCAGGAATACCATGCAATTAGAAGCTGTGTTCTGATAATAACATCGTCTGATAAGTTGTTGATGACAACATCATACGGAAATACTAATAATATTGACAATTTTAATGCTATAATTATTCAATTATATGTTTTTTATTTACCATATCGTTACTTTTGCTCTAATATTATTATCGATTTTATTATTGCATAATGTCTTTGAGAAAAGAAGAATTTATTATTCAGCGAATTATGTAATGAATGTGTGATGTATAATGAATGTCATTTTTGTGCATATTGTGCATCAGATATATTTATTTTTTATAGATTTTCATTAGATTTTATTGACTGATTACGATTATAATATAAACTTAGCCAAAGACGAGATGTCAAGGGAGCTATCTGCATAACTGTTTTATCAACCGACAAGTTAACTATGATCCTATGATTGTAGCAATAGTAACACAGCTAGACAGACCTATGTGGTGTAAAATGTCCGGTTTATATCTGTAGCTATGGAACGCACGATTAAGGCAGACAATCTTGCAGTAATCTTGATAATATTTGATAATTAATGAATGTGATTATAATCAGTGATGTTATGGTGAGGTAACGCATGTAAACGGCATCACTGCACCGCTCAAAAATACTTTTTAGTGTTGCCCCCACACAATTAGATTCATCTGCGCGTGCTTCGGCTCTGTGGCTGCCCCACTGCTCTGAGTTCCAGTAAGTGTTGTCCCACTGATAGTTTCTCATTTTACATTCGCATCAGTGGCCTCCCACTAGAGAAATGGAACCCTGAACCCTCTGTTCAAAGAACATCTAGACGCTAGTTACTTAAGATCGAAGAAAACGAATCGAGTCAATGAAGATAATAATATCACTTTGGCATTTGCTGTAATATTTTAGATTTCTTTGAATATAGTATATCAGTTTGAAAAACTGCATGAACTTGTAAACCATGCACGCACAATAAATACTAGACTGTTTTTTTAATTGATTTGATAACTGATTATTTATTAGTATACATGCTGTAGAACTGCATGTTTGCAAACATTGTACATGAACCAGTACAGTATTTGTATTTTCTTGTTCATGACTAATTCAATCAAATTGAACATTAAAATTAAATTGAAAAAAAATTGAAAATTCAATTACGATGAGTATGGTACTATATCTATATGCTATCAAAATGTGTATATGCTCTATAAATGTAAACGTAAACGGGCCTACCTCAACAAGCCATTGATTCTATCGAAATTTTTAACATAACTTCATCAAATTTGAAAATTATGATATGCGAGAGCCACTATAAACAATTTCTAGCGCTACCCCACTGGAAAATTTACCACGACATCACTGACAGTTAATAGTTAATATAATGTTTTCTTTCAAACTACGTGGTTTTGTCTTCAACGGTCGAATACAATGAATGTAGATGCTGCCCTACTTCCTAGCGGAACAGCTTTTGAAGTGCAAACTAAGACTTCTATCCAGCTTATTATTTGTTGAATCACATCGGAAGTAAATTTCGTCGATTACTTCAAGATGTTGTTAAAGATGTCGCTTTTGATCTCCGGCTTTAACGGTGGCACACGCGACGAAAGTCACTACTAATCTGGAGCATCACTTTGTTGCTATGCAGCGCTGATCCGCAAATTGATAAAGTGAAATCGGAAGATGACATCGCAAAGACTGAAATATTCGTGTCTTCATAGAATCAGTTTCAGGAAGAATAAAAGACCTGCACTTGAACAGCCGGAAGGCATTTCGTTAAAAATTCGGACACATTTCATTACATAACCGGAGAGTGCGTCAATCAGGTCATTGAAGACAATTTGAAGTGAATCGAACTGGTTGACAAGGACCCTTCTTCATACATTGATCTGGGCATCGAAATTAATGTCTTCATGAGATCATCAATTGAAGCTAATTACAATCAATGTGAAGATGTTCGTCAACTTGTGGGTCATTAGAAGACCTACAGATTCAATCAAAATAATAACAAGTCTTACCAATGCTTAATTAAGACGTGGATTATGAACTTCAGCATACAATGTTGGACTATTTCATTACTGTAAACATTTCTATTCACGCAGCATTTAGTGGAAATGCTACTGACTTGCTTCTAACTTATTAATGCAGATATACTTTGCCGCTGTGAAATCCAATGAAGAATTTTGCAAATGGTTAGTAGTGAAAAATCAGCAAAAAATCTAGAGCAAATTCTATGACACCTTGCAAATCCAAATCTTCATATTGTAAGCATCGAATGACATCCCTCGTCTCTAGTAGAGTCCTGCGTGGTAGGGTGATCACCGCAGATGGTGCAGTGCGGTGAGGTTGCGGTGAAACCTTTTTGTCTGCGGTGCGGTGAATTGTGCGAAAATCGTCACCGTGCAGGACTCTAGTCTATAGAACCCTCGAGGCTCTGAGGTACTGTCTGGAACGACATCTATGAAATGGATAATGCTAACGGTATAGAAGCTCCTTTTTATCAGACAAGTCTTTTCCTTCAGAATTACTTTTGGAGATAATTTTGAAATCAGAAAGCAGTCCTTTCAGATTCTGTTGAAACTAAATCAAAAATCAGACAATGTTTCGAAAAAAGCACTCCAATACAGGTAAGATAACAATCATTTCTTCTCAGGGGTTGTGGAAATCATAACTTAGATAATCAAATAAAACGGCAATCTTTATCAAGCCTTTCAATAAGATCGACTTGCCACTACCACGAACGATAACAAACTCAACATCTTAGTAAAATTCTTTGTTTAAAAATCATCATGTGAAGAAGTATCTCCATTTCTAGCAAGCTTATAGAGACTATATGATTTCAACAAACGCTGCACAATATTCATTTTGGCATAATTAATAAAAAACATTTAAATTCCACAAAACTAGAAATATTTCATGCTAGTTTCAGTACTTTCCTGATCTCATTGAATACTTATATTTACTCTTTCTACTCATCAGATTCTGTTGATCGAACTCAAGCAAACTATTTAAATGACATCTACAATGTTGACAAGAAAATTATATTTGCTAAGATTTTTTCATTCGGAATGGAATTCCATTGTATTGAGACAAGTTTTCAAATGTCACAACTTACACGAAACAGCTTCTCTTCTCGACAGTATCATCGGAATTCAGGCTCATTCGAGCTGAAAGGAATTCGAAGTGAGGAATTCATCACCTCCAATGAAATTGATGCAATCCGTGTGCATGGTAACCGCAGTCAACGATGCGTGTGCAAAATTGCAATAGATGCGCCAAAATTCAGGAAAAATGCGTCATGCGATTAATTGGTGCTGCTTCATGCTTACCTATATTCATATGGAACATCAGTTGTGCAGATGACACCACTCTAGTAACGCTATCAAAAGAGGAGTGCAAATTGATGGCTTCAGCTTTGATCGACGCAAGTCTAGAAATGGAACACCATATAAACAAAATGAAGATAAGAGCAATGACCATACACGGACAAGGTGATATCGAGTTAGAACAAGAAAAGATTGAGAAAGTGGAAAAGCTCAAATATCTGAGGTCATGCGTATCTTCGCAAGGAGACAGCACTACCGACATCAATGCAAGAATAGGAATGGCTAACAAACACTTTGACTGAGATTTGGAAGCCAAAAGAGCTAAGTATGAATCTCAAGGTAAGACGTGCCAAAAGCCTTGTTTGGATTGTCGCCCTTTATGCTTGTGAACGTTGGACCTCAAGGAAGCAAGAAGAGAATATGGTAAAGGTTTTCGAGATGTGAGCATCTTGAAACTAAACGATGTAGGACCAGATATATTCTGTAAACCCCTTTATCAACAAGCACATTGCACAATTGCAACCAAACCAAATTTGTATAATGTAAAAGTGCACTGAAGATATTTATAATGATAGCAAAATTATAAAATTTTTAAATTGAAAACATTGCCACAATCGACTACTTCGTTTGCAATAATATATCTACGTTGTCAAGGGAAAATATTTCGAGCGGAAAACTTTCGCAAAGACAATGACTTCCGAAAACATAATCAGTATTGTTAGCGATGTTAAGGCGGTAGCGACGTTAGCGATCTGTCATTGCAATTAAATGATTTCAATAGACGGTCCACCTACAGCTATAAATGAAAACGTAGGACTAAGCAAGCACTTCAGACAAAACACTTTTTAAGTATCATTCTTTTTGCAACTTGTTCGTGTTGCTCTTGTCTGGTAGTAACAAAACAACAGTCAATTTCTTTATCACAATAACCATCATAGCTGTAGAATGGAATTAGAAAGTAAAAGTCACCAAAGTTCACTGAGTGTTTGGTAAAAGTCATTCGCTTGCTCTCGGAAGGTGAAATTCAAGATGTATTCAAGATGCATATCAATCTCAATGAGACTATTTCTTGTCGGTAATGTACTCGGCCAGGGGAGGGGCCCTGCTGATTCGACATCTCTATGAAGTCAGTGGGATAAGGCATATTCCGTGACATCATGGCAGTCATAGCGGTGGTTACTGCAGATAGAACACTTTCAAACTGAATATTTCAAATTTCTTTTGACTTTAGTAAGAATACTGTATGCAGTTGACAACTTCACTTTGTCTTGTGCACTATTTCTGATCTGACGAATTGCAATTTTAAAGTTAGAATGTTTGAGTTGATCTGGACTTTAAAAAATATATCAAAATATATAATGTGTACAAAAGCATCAATTTTCTTGGTGATTCCCCGTAAACTATAAAGAGTTCGAATAAATTTGCTTTATTGGTTAATTTGCTTCTACAAGATTTTATCTGGATAACACTCTTATTGTGAACTGTCAAGAATTCTGACATTTCAAGACATTCCAAGGCTTAAATTCCGACAATTACCAGATGCACAGTGATTTACAGTAATTACAGTGATTTCTTGAAAATGTAGCCTTGAATCTATTGAAAGTTTCAATGGTGTATTATGTACCAGTGCAGTACAAGTCGGAAACTAATAACAGCAAGAGATCTGCGGCAACATATCACAGCAAATAAGTCAGTATTGTTAATACACATTCAATTTATAGTTTTGAGGAAAAACTGAAACTGAATGAATGAAATTTCTGCTTTATATTATTACTTTAATTATTTTGAATTATTTTTGAACCTCAAATGAATTTTTATCTTCAAGTGATTAAAAGAAATCGGTCGACTGAAGAAGCAAAGCCGATAAGGCCACTCACTTGATTAAATATTCTATTATTGTAATACACGCCCATGATCTGATGGATCAATTGCAACATGTCCTGCAACACTAGCCTAGCGGTTTCAAATGTAGAATCGATGCATTAGCGTGTAAAATTAGTAACTTTCAAGACGTCAAAAACAAAGTTGAAACAGATTTTGCAGAATTTGGAATAGATGATTTGTAATTTTTTTCCATTAACAGCATTTCCAAATCTCACTCATTGATGGGCCAGTTGATAATTGCGATTTATCCGTTTATAAAATGTCTGCATCATTAGTTTTCTATATTCCATAATTTTTCATCTAGATAATTTGCAACGAGTTTATTATCAACTAATAATCAAATGTAATAGATTATTTTTCACAAACATTTTATGAAGCTATTAAAATAACCTCAGAAATTACTGTATCAAAACGCATGGAGTATTACATATATTTTTGATACATTTCAATCAACAGACGAGACACTTTAATCAACGGCCCAATCAGTAATGGAAATTCTTAAAGGAAATGCTTCATAAATTAATAAAGTCGTTTCTAATTTCGCAGAGAAGAACGTTCTGAAGTAGCAACTTTGAAATTAATTTGACAGCCTGAAAGTTTCTATTGAAATTAGCTGTTGACCATCGAAAATGCACCGAAGGAGTGAGATGGCGGTCGACGCAACTCGAACAGATATGAGGAATTTTATGCATTCACGCGCTCTATGTGTAGGCCCTATAATGCATAAATATAAATGGATGGATAATGCGAAAAATGGATCCCAGGGTGTGGAGAGAGTATAGAATTGACACGAATAAATAAAATTCGTCGTTTCGGCGATTTCAGGCGCAAGAAATGCATTCAATTCCTTAAACTTAGCTTGCAAAGACTTTCGGTAAATCAATAAAGATGAAAAATCAATTGGCTAAATCCTCGGGAGAAGCATTTGACTTGATTTGTGTCTCCTACAACACACAGATATAATCCACAGCTCACCTTCTCGATGAAAGAACTTCGATGAGGCGACGTCGACAATGATTGATCTACTTGTAAAATGCACTAAACGTTCCACTGATCGCTTCACTTGCCTGCACAGCGACGAAGAGAATGAATGGCACTCTAATGACCCAGCGCTGTTATCGCTCCTACCAGAAACAATGAAGACCTTACGACCCGCCTATTGGCGCGTAGTGGAAACGGGTGGCTATTGTTTAAAGCAAGTCAATAAAGCTTTCAATACCGATTGCGCTGATCAGTAACTTGCATTAGTTATTGATGAGGATATAAAGAAGCGGATAGCGGGATAATAAAAATAGACGGAGATCGAGATATTTTGCTAATGAGGAAATGTAGAGAATGCCTTGTTTAATGAAATATCTTCTCCGAAATAGCTCAATAAGTTATTTAAAGCGACAAATGATCATGTAATACATCTGTAAGTAAATAAAGCCGCCCCTCGTTTCTCTATGCTTTATCTTTACACCGCGGGCAAGTGAGAGGCTAAAAAACATCTTAGAACGGATCAGGAAACAGTGCCGATAAGAAGACATACTAACGAACGCAACAAAACTGAAGCACGCTGGTTTCATACAAACAATCAATCAGCCTTGACAGCGGATTTTGAAGATCCGAAAATAGACGGAGAATGCTCGATCTTCTTTTCTGACCTTATATTCACTGGCACTTTTTCCTGTCAAATTGAAACTTGTGATGCTAGTTAACCCTACATCACCCGGCGTTTTTGAGTTTTGAAGCCTCCCGCCGGGGGTCCAGGAGCCCTCTTCTGATATTTTGAAATTTGAATCCCATTTCTTTCTTAGAAATGATGTTTTGAGTATCTGCTGGAAATTAATCGAATATGGCTCTAATAAGCAATGTTTTGTTCAGTTATTACATTAAAGTGCCTTGTGAGAATGCCGGTTGCATTGGGATAGCTAGGCGGTGTTGAATACATCTCAAATAGAAATTTGTGAAAACATATGCAAAGCATGGATGATGTGCCACTATCTTGAAAAAATGCGTTAACGAGTCCATCAAAAATACCATGAGGCATGATTATCTCTCCATTTTGCATGTGGTATCCACTTTTTGTAGCATAAAACTGACAGTATTACTTATATAAATTTGTAGTGAGTGCTGCTGACTGACAGTATATATTGCAATAATTCACATACATAGTAATTACCTTGTTGTATTTGTGGATGAATAAATATGTTAATGACAACTTCATCTTTGATTTGTCAATGGTCTATATGTCATTTGAAGAGATTGAGATGCACAATTTTGCAAGAAATTGATAAAAATTGCAAGAAGTAAGCTTTGATTTTACCATGGTCCAAGTTTGACAAATTTTGATCAGCGCTTATCAGAAATACGTATAAGCCAAAGGGTACAGAGGATTAAAGTCCGAGTTATTATAGCAAAAACAAAATATTTGAGCAGGTTGGGGTCTAAGAGCATCGGGCTAATATACCCCTCCCCAGTGAAGTAGCAACAAAACTTCATTCTTATACGTTTGTTCAGGACTAAGGTTTCCAAGAAATCAATACAGAAGTTGTCATAGAAATAACGCATATGGCTATGTCATAATAATGCATTCTTGTTTAGTACCACACATTTGTTTTAGCAAGTAGCCTAATATCGCACATGTGCATTCAAAAAGTGAATTGGACTCAATTGCACCCCCTTCGAGGATTCAATTTGTATTTGAAAATATCTTGTCGATAGCAGAAGGACGTTAAAAGCCACATTCACACTGCTCAGATGGTTCCATTATCTATAAGAATTGCAATCCACATATTTATAGTTTTTTGCTTCTCCTGAAAAGTTCGTAATTTGACACATTGTTTGACACATTGTACGTATTAATCAATGACCTTGAAATCACATATGAGATATTGTGAGAATATTGAAGATTGTGAGATATTATAAGAATATCGAGACAACGACGATATTCTTGTTCCCCATGAAGACCAACTGTTTTTTCCCGCGGATAGGCTACATCATGTATACAAAATCTCTGCATAATCCTTTTTTCAAGTCAATAAATGTTCTTTTTCAAACTCTTCCTTATTCATCAGTCACAATCACGAAGCTGCTAAAAAAAACCATGTGCGCCTATACATAGGTCCTATGCTTAAACATGTTCTTCTTGCTAAAAACATCATATCCGAATGACTACAAATGGAAAGGTTATGGAGTGTATATCATTGAGACATGATGTTGTGATCATGCTGGATTATAGGTACGAGTGTGTCATTTGCTGACGAAAAGATGTTTTTGGGCCTCGTCGCCTATTTGCTATGAAGAAGTGCCATCAAAGGTCAGAAAGCGTCAAGACTTCTGTGAACTTATTCGAACAGTGTCAGGACTGGCAGCTGTGAAATCACAAGTACTGCCGTTTTGACCACGCTTGATATTTTAAGGGTTCAGACAAATTAAGATCATATTTTCTAGAAAATGAACTGAAATCTAACAAATATTTGCAAAAGGAATTATTCTTATCTATACAGAAAGCCACTTTTTTCAGAAATAGAATTTCAGATGCAGTAGTTTGAATGCATAAATGACATGCGTTTGCCATTGAAAACATGCCCAAAACAATCCTGAAAGAGGAAGGAATTACATATTCTGAAGCAAATCCGAAATCCAAACTCCTGTCATTCGGTCGGATTCATTAAGACTGCTTTGAACCAGGGATGCGGAGTCCTATCATTTTGATAGGACTCCGATTCCGACTCCGGGTGGCCAGTATAAAGCCTAGTTTTTTAAAAAAACTGGTAACCTACATCATAGATCATTATAAGGTTACTTGAACCTATATTTAGTGATCATTGCTGTATCAATTATCATTCATTTTCAATGAAAGCTTATCAAATGTCGCTTCAAGTTGGATGCATACGACTCGGCTTCTCCCATCTTGTTGATGTGTGCTTCACACGACTTTTCTCCAGTCTCTACCAGGCAGGAAAATCCCACATCTTTCTCCAAAAAATATGAGTACACTTTCGATTTTAATATGGGCTTTGGAGGAGCCATCATGAATAGAAGATTAACGTCTGGGTAAGAGGTAATGTTCTCAAACAAACTAGTATTTCATTTTTGTCTCCGATGTGACCTTTGGTGCGTAAGTGTGATCGAGGCTAGGAAGGCTTGTCTTCTCTATTAAATCACCGAGTGAAAAGACAATCATTTTTCCACTATCACGGTTCATTCCCTCAACTATTACAAGCTTTGCATGCACTGCTGTCTCTGTACTTTTGTTTGACGGAGAAAGCTGACATCAAGACAGTGACAGCTATGCACGAGGATAACTAATCACTTGATAGGACTCCGACTCCGCATCCCCGGCTTTGAACAGCCTCGCAATGCCTGAGGTATCCAATGTCATGTCAGCTGAGATCACCCACTAAGTTTGTAATTTGAACACTGATTGTATACGAAAAAGAAATTTCAGTGCACATTTTATTAAAAGATGTTTTCGATATAATTATAACAAGGATGCGGAGTCCTATCATTGTGATAGGAATTGGACTCAGGGGGTGGATAGGACTCCGACTCCGGGTGGCAAGTATATAAGTCTAGCTTTTTGAAAAAGAAATTGGTAAACTGGCTCACCTGAACCTGTTTTTAGTGATCATTGTTGCATCAATTATCAATTTTTTTCAATGAAATTTATTAACTATAAACCATTTTTAAGTCGCTTTAAGTTGGGTGCGGCTTCTCCCATCTTGCTGATGTGTTGCCTAATGCTCTACCAGACAGGAAAATCTTCCATCCTTCTTCAAAAAATATGAGCACACTTTCGATTTTAATATGCGTTTTGGAGGAGACATCACACACGATTATCGTGAGGGTCAGAGGCAATGTTCTCAAACAAACTAGTATTTCATTTTTGTCTCTGATGTGACCTTTGGAGCGTAGGTGTGATCGAGGCTAGGAGGGCTTGTCTTCTCGTCTAAATCACCGAGTGAAAAGACAATTCCTTTGTCTCACTATCAAGGTTCATTCCCTCAACTATTACAAGCCTTGCATTCAGCAGTGTCTCTATACTTTTGTTTTACGGAGAAAGTTGACATCAAAACAGTGACAGCAATGCACGAGGATAGATCATTTGTTCGAACTATATTGCGGGTCTAGCTATAGGCCGCAAAAATGATAGGACTTCGGAACTCCCTCCGCATCCCTGAATAATTATAATAACTTCTTTATTGTCCCAAAAAGGTGGTGAGCACATTGCAGGGGTTAGAAAGTTAAAAAGACAAAGAAAACTAAGACACTTACATAAATGAGTAGAATAAGCTATCTACCGTACACTATAAAAAATCACGAAAACGAACGCTTTTTGTTCATGGACGCTTCAGTTCACAATGATTTTGTGGTTCTTTCACTGACTCGCTCATTGAAAAATGATCTCAAGCTGTTGTATTCGATTTCGAGCTATTTCAAGCTATTCAAGCTCTTCTTGCTATCAGTTACAGCTTTTGATCATTGCTACCGTTAAATCGTGTCATTGATGCATCTTGTGCTATTGTTATAAAGTCAATAGCAACAGGAGGCTCATCGTGCTGTTTTCCGTGATATTTGACTATGTTGAAAACGATAGTATCAAAACAGAGAAGATGATTTGCAAGAACAGTAATTAAGCCATTTGATATCGCTTTCCTGTTTGCTGTTTCTGATTCGATTGTTAACACAATTGAGCAGAATTGTGAATAAGTTTTCTCAACAAACATTCATTGTTTCATGACAGTATCAAAATACCAGCTCCGTTCTTTGTTGACCTCTGTGTCTGGCTCCAATCAACATTTGCGTTTACGGAGTCGTTCCGACTGAATTAAGCGTGATGGGAACAACGCAAATGACTTACTGTCTGAGAGAATTTCTCTGAAAATCTGAGAAATGAAGATTTCTGTGAAATTGTTGAATGCTCACATGTTCATATTTTGCCAAAATGGAAATTTTTTCAAGGCCATTGCACTCTCGGGAGCGTGTGTGAAGTTAGCGGAGCCACCCACCGGAACCATTATTTCTTGCATCTTTAAACTTGAATTTCTCAAAGATGACTGTGAGTTGGTGGAATTTGTGTCCAGATTCATGATCAGGAGGCTAAAATTTATAAAGTAGAAGTCATTTCGAATAGAATCTCAATGCAATAAAAAAATGGCTCCTTTGAGTAGTTCCGCTAACTTCACACACGTACATTTTCACACAGGAACATGTTGCAATATTACCGCTTTCATCTGCATTGTTATGAAAAAAGAAGCATACATTTGTGATCAGTGCAACAAATGGAATCAGGTAGTAACAAAGCAAAATTGATTTACTGCACCTATCAGCAAAACTAAGAAGTTGGTTCCGCCAACTTCACAACGGAACAAATTTTATCTTCTAACTTGAATTTCTCTTGAATTTGTGGAATCTGAGTCTAGATTCATGATCAGGAAGCTGAAATGACAAAGTAGAAGTTGTCTCAAATAGAATTTCGATGTAATAGATAATGAATGGTTCCGCTGGTTGGTTCGCCTACTTCACACACGTCTATCGGGATATGAATGACTGCAAGTCCATGAATATGTTGAGGATTGGGTTGTAGAAAGTTTCAGGCCACTGATTGCTAACTCCTCTGTAATCAAGTATGCGGACGACTTTACTATTATGCACTTCTAGCGTTCCTCGTCTGAAAACCAGCTTCAAACAGAATGGGAACATTGTGTTACCAAATATTGTGTTGGTCAAACGCGAATCATCTCACTCTTAACATTTCTAAATGTAAAGTTCTTGATATTGTTACGAAAAAGCAGCTTGTTACTATGTCCATCGTAACTTCAGATGTTTTTTTGTTATCCCAAAGGTTGATAAACTCAAGATTGTCAGTGTGTTTTGACTTCTAACTTTAAGTGGAATAGGCTACAGTATCAACAGAGCACCAAAGCGAATGTACCTCATCAGAAATTTAAGGCACTCTGGCTGTCCAGATGAGTTGATTGTAAATGCCTATGTTGAGGTTATACGTTCAGTATTAATTTATGCACACCCATCCATCTTCTTGTAATTTACCTTTTTATATTCAGCAACTACTGCTAGAAAAACGTGTATTTCGCATAATCAATTCTGATGAAACCCATGAGAATTTGTTGCAAGTTGCTCATCGATCTTGTTTAAAGTTATTCAGAAACATAGAGTGTAACAGTGATAATCGTCTGCGTGTTATTTTTCTTGCACGTGTAAATGATCGAAAAAGGAGCTATCTTACCCTGAAACCACCACCCACAAAGACAAACCGTTTTCGAGATTCCTTCATAAAATATTGTAATGCGCCAGTGCAATCTCTTTGTGACTTTTTATTTTTTTGAACTTTTTGTGATGTCCTCACTGAATCTTGATTTTTGTAAGGCAATAAAGAATAGTCTTACCTTATGTTTTAATCCAATGTAGCTACAAACGAGGGTATCCACTTGCATTTTTGTGCCTTTCTTGTGGAGTGGACAAAACAACAATTCCAATCTAAAGGTGTTATTGTAATAGATACTTTGACTTCCACGAATGTCTTCCTCTCTTGTAGATTTTATTGAATTGCAATCGTACTTTTTATGCTAGCTTATTCTTATCCTTTATTCTCTGTCTATAATCCATTACGACGATTAACTTTGACTATATAGTTGCTATCAAGAACATGCTCTCTGATAAAAACATCCGGAACCTTTTACCTGTAATTCCATCAACGAGACATCTTTTGAAACACCCTCCGTATTGTAGCATCAGTAATTACTGTTATCTGCTGTTGAAGGTCAATAAACATCCACAATCAAAGGATAAAAATGAACACATCAGTAATTTGCATGTCAGTCATTTTTGAGAAAGACATTTTAAGATAGTAATCAGCAGATAATGAACAGTCTCGCATGATCACATCATATCAATTAAGAGTTTGTATCGAAGGGTATCTAAAAACAATGAAAATGCATGCTTATTGGAGCTGTCTTACAGGTTAAAAATTTAGTTCCATCACCTAGTATGTGACCACCATTCCTTAGTGATTCTTCAATTAAAAGCTCGCTCTTTTTAAGTTTTCCATCAAAGCACGCCTATGATTTGTAGCACTCAAGAAACTGACATTTTCCTTATCACAATGGATAAAAATTCGATATTTTATTATACAAAGCAAAACTTTTCTACAGATGAACTACCAGCTGTTTAACCAGTGGCGTCGCGTGTGCCCAGACCATAGGCCTTCGCTCGGCATTGGAATACTATTTCTATACCAGACATTTTTTATGTTACAACATTAATTTTCATAAAAGTTGAATTTTTAATAACAATTTCCCGAACATTTTTTAAGAAGGTCAAGTAAATGTACAGATGAGAAGTGATTGCTCATGTGGCCTAACCGCCTTACTCAAGGAGCTGAGATTACTATATCCCCTCTCTGTCCAGACCACATTTTCTCGAGAAAAAGGGAGGCAAGGCCAACAGTTTCTTGTGTTTCTCACGGCCGGTCAGCCACTCATGTGTTTGAAATTTTTATGCATTAAAATGTCTTGTGTATTTCTTATTTCTTTCTCTGTGAGTACTTTCAATTTTTTATCAGGTGTTGGCCTACCTTGCTTGACGACTGTCATCTTTTCAGTATATTCCCTTCGGACGAAAGGCGTGATTATGAGCTCATCTACAGTACCAAGCATAGCGTCACATCAATCACGTGTAAACAAATCATGGAATTCTGCCGAATCTGGGTGTTCGAGTCAGATGCATTATTGTGCACTCATTGGCGAACGCTCATCATCTGATCACAGTCTTGTCTGAACGTCAGTCAGCTACTACTGTTGACGTACTGGCCTCTCCGACGAGAAACGAAGGACAGGAACAATTGGGTTGCGCTTCCTTTTCTATAATTAGGTACCGAGCCTCGATCAAGAATCGCGTAGAATTTCATTGCAAAAATTGGAGAAGGCAAAGAATTATGTCTATCGGGAAAGCCAACATTGGTGCGGGCGCGTGCGCTTGCCGCCTCACACGCACACAACTCTCTTTCGATCCATCTGAACACACGACTAGCATGTGTGTCTAATCTTTCGAAGAAAACAGCTGTGATTCATGCACGCGCAAAACTGTTCACTCTAAGGTTGAGCGTTTGATTTTGAGACGGACAGCTGTCACGAGAAGCTATCGAATTTAAATGAAATACATGAATGATGACACTTTTCATTTTTATAAATGCTGGTAAATTATTACTTAGGATGCGCCAAAGGCCTCGCAGGTACGGAGAAGACGCCACTGTGCTTAACATTACTTCGAAATCGTTATTAACATGATTTTGTCACTTCGATTTATCAGATCAGGATCAGTCGCACGCACCTTCTGTGAACAAAAATCACATAAGATGTAAATGAGTTCTCATATTTGACTCAATCTCTAGAAATTGAAAAATAGAGAATTGGCCTTAATAGAAATTTATGCAAATGAATTTAGGACTTCAAGAATAGTATCACTAACACTTTATGACAATGCACCATCTGGCTCAGAATGACACAGTTTCGAAGAGGGCACTTGAGCGCCATGAGCACTTGAGCTGAAAGGTATTTTGGCAACTCTTCCGCAGATTTTATAAACTTAGTTATACATGCTTTCTAGAATTTACAGTTTCCAGTGACTTGTAGCAATTTTGATGTTATACAGACTCATCAAAAACCGACTGAATTTGATGAATGTTTCCATGTTTTATAGAAAAAACGAATTATACTGTACTTTTGATGTTCCTTTAAAGCCAACCTTCTGGTTCACATTAAATAAGAGTGGATTTCAGTCCCTTTTAGTGCCCCCAACTTGTGCCAGACACCTTAAATAGTAGTGTATTTCAGTCTGTAGCCTTCACGTGGTCCGGATGTGCGCCAACCACTTGAACATTCGTGACTCACTGATATCGCGAAGTGATGTTTTGTAATATAAACATGAGAAGCAAATGATTTAAATATTCTGCACAGGATTTCTCAGCATGTAGTGGTGAAAACTATGTTTAATGCGACTATCCTACTAGTAAAAGTCGCAAGTAATAAAGAAGTCACATCCTAACAAATAGAATTCAATTTTCACGCGTCTGTGGTTATTGATCACATTTCTTATATAAATTCTTAATTCAAATGCCTTTCTATGTGTTAATTAATGTGATTAGATCAATGGTGGTATTCAGTCCTCTCTTTAAACAGTCATATCATAAAGCACACCATCCAGTGGGACCAGCAGTTTCTCTCTCATTTGAAATTCATATGCAGGTTCGTATGTACTATTAGTATTGAGTTGTATCACAGTGTATAACATGCAAGACACAGCGACAATTGGCAGCAGAAGATGAGAGATAAGAGAGTTTTACCGCTAATCCTTAATCTGTGATTGCTTTTGAATTTGGTGTGATTTGTTCTGCATCGATTGTTTGATCAGCGAACAGTTTGACCTGCGTGGTTGTAAAGCTTAGAACAATACCTCACGAGGTTAATGATCGGTAAAGACGTCAGAGAATATAAACGCAGCTTACGACAACAATCGCAAATTTACAAGTGTGCATTTATCTGCATAACCACTGAGAGCATGAGAACAATTACAAGACGGTGAACTACCCAATCAGTTATTTGACCACAGGAGGACGAGATTTGTACCACAAATGGATTAAAACAAATCAAGCGCTGAAATGAGAATATGGATTTGGCTGTCAGTCAGATTATCGATGTACCTATTAATCTATCACTGCAAAACGATGGCCGAAGTGGAGAAGATTGTGGTAGAGAGATTGTTTATGATTCGGTTACCTTAGATTGACATTTCACAACCTTTTATTGAATGAAATTTAGAGTGTGATACACAAACACTTCACACGAAAATCCGAAATCAATTTGTGATTTATCCATCATGAGACGCTTTATTGATCTATTAATGGAGAGAATTATTGCAATAGTCATTTACTCCTGCACATTCAAGTGTAGTTCATGGACATAGAGATTTATCTCTGAATTGTGGGAAATTTATTCGTTAAGTGCACATTGGCATTAGCGAGATCCCCAGCACGAGTTTCTGCAGGGATCGAGGCTGAAGATGCGATTTTCACAGAATGATGCATAATGTGTACACGGATACACCCTATGCCTACTACGAATCTGCACGCTTGCTGAGCTCTGCCTGGTTCCTCATCCTGTCAATCAAAGAATAAAATGCAAATCGAATGGGAAGCAGATTGAACATTTCGATAAAATTGAGATTTTCTATGTTTATGTCGATTAAGTGAAAGTGCTAAATCAACAGTCACAATTTTTGGCTTAGAATGCCTTCAAGTCACGAACTCAGGTGTCCATGTTCCTTTGTCTATGAAGCAAAGAACATATATATTGACTTTTGGCCAATTTTCGCCTCATGCGTTCCAAAATGTTTACATAGGTGTTGGCAGAGGAGAGACCGGACAAAAATCATTTATTGAAGGATCTCTCTCTTTCGGAATAGGGGCAATGTACTGTATAATGAAACCTTCGATCCCTTTGTAAAATTCCTCGTTATTATGGAGGATCAGAAAGTATCATATAACGAATGATAAATTAATTCAGCATCTTGAACGGAAAATTCGGGCGACCATTGTCATTATAGCTACATCTCAAATCTGTTCTTCCTATGATGAAGAAATCAATGCTTGAAATTCTAAAACTTCCGAATAATTAATTGAATCAAAGTTACTGCAATTTTATTTCTTACTTAATCAGTCGACAACTCAATTTGTCGACTTGACCATAGACACTTTGCATTTAATGTTTCTGTCCTTACGTTGGCTTTCAGGTGCAGGAGTATGCTCCAATCTTTCAAATGGAAAGCTGACCGTCTTTGACTTGTAAGTTAATCATTTAACAAAGGCACAATCCACGGAACAGATAACAGAATGAGTGATTTGTTCACTAAAATAATGTGCACTACAAAAATGTAGTACATCGGAGAGCACAACTATTTTCAGAATTATTTCGCACTTTGTGATCTGTGGATATCACGGACATGATTTCTTACGAAGCCATTAACATCGGGAATAACAATATGTTCAACGTCAGAATCAATTTAACAAATCTGTCGCTGTGACTGTCACCTTCTCATATAGGCTATTACTTCTGCAGACATACTGAAAACAACAAAATCCAAGGCTTCTCGCAGCTGTCTTCTACTGATACGAGTTGCAACTTACGATTATTATTGCACCTTACGCATAAAGTAATCAGCCAGTCGGCCTATTATTCTTGTTGCGTACAATTCCGAATGCACATAATGTAAAAAATCCGTCCATCTACTGCATTACTTGAGCTGTAGACAATTCATAAGTTTTTGTTAACCCTCGCCGCACTGAGGTGTTTTTCCGAACGCGCCCCCCCCACCCTCCTGATCTCCCAAACTATTGCGCCAATTTTGCCAAACCACACATCAATCGAATCGTCATTGAATGGGGATTCAGAAAAACATCATCAATTTGTTTCAAAAGGTCATCCTTGGGATGAGGTGAAGGTCAAAAGCCGCAAAATTTTGACAAATTTCCATTAGATCACTATTTCACCCAAGTTCTGGCAAACCGTCGCAAAGGGTAAATCACAGTTCTTGCAAACCGTCGTAAGTCAATTTTTTTGATTTTGAATTTTATAGATAATATGATTAATATGATTAATTAATATAATAATAATTAATTAATATGATGTAAAATACATTGAAAAATATTCACAATGAATATCAGATATCATAATCTTATGGTTTCACATGTACTCAGTCACAATAGTTGAACAGAATATTCAAAAAATAGACATCAAAAAATCTTAAAAGTATCCTCCTGATAAATGTCAAATTTGACTTACGACGGTTTGTCAGACAGCTAATTTACCCTTTACGACGGTTTGTCAGACAGCTAATTTGACCTTTACGACGGTTTGCCAGAACTTGGGCGATTTAAAATAAAAAATGACAACAAAAACTAAAAAACAAAAACTCAATTTTTACATCAAGGATTGATACCGCAATATACAGTGCTCGACAGCAAGTTGGAAACTTGGCATAAATCTACGGACACGTATTTTTTCCAACACCTTCCAAATTTTTTTGCTATAAGGAAATATCGACGAATTTATAATCATCTGAAAGAGAATTTTCGGATCTATCATTTGAATGTTGTTGAATTAATTGTTTTTGAGATTGGTGGTTCCTAGAGGCCCATAAACCCGAAAGCCACAAATTTTCTTTGACTTGTTTTGACAAGCGCATAAATCAATTTGAAACTTTCTCCTTGTAATATTCAAAACCGTCACAAAATAGGCTTTCAGAAAATATATAGTTTGACAGTCTTTTCTCGAAGTTTATAGGCAATATTTTGAAAGTAGTATAGATAGAAAATGTGGTGATTTTTTCATTTTCAGAATGTGTTGCGATAATAACAGAAATAACGTTGTTAACCAACTGGTGGCATTTAGTTACCTCAAAACTAGGGTTTTCTGGTTTTGTTAGGTAAATTTGAGGTCCTTCGAAGAAATATTCTGGAAATGAAAAAATCACCACATTTTCTATCTATACTACTTTCAAAATATTGCATATAAGCTTCGAGAAAGGACTGTCAAACTATATATTTTCTGAAGGCCTATTTTGTGACGGTTTTGAATATCACAAGGAGAATGTTTCAAATTGATTTATGCGCTTGTCAAAACAAGTCAAAGAAAATTTGGGGCTTTCGGGTTTATGGGCCTCTATGAACCACCAATCTCAAAAACAATTAATTCAACAACATTCAAATGATAGATCCGAAAATTCTCTTTCAGATGATTATAAATTTGTCGATATTTCCTAATAGCAAAAAAATTTAGGTGTTGGAAAAAATACGTGTCCGTAGATTTATGCCAAGTTTCCAACTTACTGTCGCGCACTGTAGAGAAGTGAATATACAGATACGAGTATATACCGAAATCCGCCAAAATATTCCAAATTTTCAAATTTTGAAATAGCTCTCTCCCGAAAATATTGTGCCAAATTTATTATCTTTCAGTCAAAAGTTGCATAGTACGTAGAGAGTAAGCTACTACAAATATGGTGGCCATAGGTTGCTTGGTTTAAAAAATATTCAAAAAAATTCGCCCCCTAGTGGGACGAGGGTTAATAAAAGTGAAAACATTCGCCACTTCTGAATCAAATTTCTGTCTATATAAAGAAGCAATATTTGGTCTACAATTGGACCATCAAATTGTTTGCAGGAAGAACATGCCTCACTATCTGACACTGGTGCACGTAGGGACGAGATAATTTTCGTTGATGAAAGGGAGTTAATGCACTTTCTAGTGGGGTCAAGGATTTTGATTTTACACCCCTGCTCCTACTGCAGAGCGTGTTGACTGTTGATGCAAGATATTTTGTATTTCTATTTACTATTTGGATTGTACTAATAAATCATTCTACTAATCATGCAGTTTTAAAGTAATGTTGACACAGCATCCAAATTTGATTATGTTGCGAACAATGATTTAAACTCGGAAATTCAAATAATGCTTTGCATAAATCAAAACAACATTTCCATTGACATTGCAATTCACATCTGCCTTCGATGTAAAGCAAAACGTATCAGCGGAATGGTGCACTTGACATAAGAAGTCTTTAATTAATATTTGATTAATTAAATTCTATTGATTAAGATAGTCTTTAATTAAAGTAAAAATAGCATGACTGGTCGACAGTATCAAGAACTTTGAATGTGATCACATGATCATACATTTCGCGTCAAACAGAGGGATTGATTTGATATTTTCTCTCACATGGAGTGGTAATCCAAATGATACAGTGAATATTATGATGGTAGATGTAACAATTCGGTATTCATGACTTTTCGGTGGAATACAGATTGTTCAAATAACGCAAGATTAAAAATAGACAGTAGAGAACATTTCAAAGTTCAAGAGGACACTTGTGCCCTTTCCTCACTGTTCAATGCACGATTGATGATAAGATGTAGTTCCGTAAATGTAGTCATCTAACCTTCTCCCCGTTGGAGGGGCGGAGGTCGCTTTTTGCCCACTTCCAAAATTTTGCTCTGAAATGCTTCATATTTGACACTTTGCTCGTCAGTAATTTAGTTTTTACCAGTGGCGTCTTCTCCGTACCTGCGAGGCCTTCTTCCATCCTCAAAAAATAATTTTCCAACAATTATAAAAGTGAAAGTGCTATCATTCATTTAAATTGGATAGCTTCTCGTGACAGCTGTGCACAGCTTTCCGTCTCAAAGTCAGACGCTCAACCTCATTGAACAGTTTTGCAGCACGTGCTCGAATCACAGCTGTTTTCTTCGAACAATTAGACACACAAGCTGGTCGTGTGTTCAGACGGAGCATTGATGTTCAGATGGAGCGAAAGAGAGTTGTGTGCGTGTGAGGCGGCAAGCGCACGCGCCCGCACCAATGTTGGCTTTGCCGATAGACATAATTCTTTGCCTTCTCCAATTTTTGCAATGAAATTCTACGCGATTCTTGATCGAGGCTCGGTACCTAATTATAGAAAAGGAAGCGCAACCCAATTGTTCCTGTCCTTCGTTTCTCGTCGGAGAGGCCACTACGTCAACAATAGCAGATGACTGACGTTCAGAAAAGCGAAAGACTCGCCAATGAGTACAGAGTAATGCATTTGACTCGAACACCCAGATTCGGCAGAATTCCATAATTTGTTTACACGTGATTGATGTAACACTATGTTTGGTATTGCAGATGAGCTCATAACCACGTCTTTCGTCCGAAGGGAATATACTGAAAAGATGACAGTCATGAAGCAAGGTAGGCCAACACCTGATAAAAAATTGAAAGTACTCACAGAGAAAGAAATAAGAAATACACAAGACATTTTAATGCATAAAAATTTCAAACACATGAGTGGCTGACCGGCCGTGAGAAACACAAGAAACTGTTGGCCTTGCCTCCCTTTTTCTCGAGAAAATGTGGTCTGGACAGAGAGGGGATATAGTAATCTCAGCTCCTTGAGTAAGGCGGTTAGGCCACATGAGCAATCACTTCTCATCTGTACATTTACTTGACCTTCTTAAAAAATGTTCGGGAAATTGTTATTAAAAATTCAACTTTTATGAAAATTAATGTTGTAACATAAAAAATGTCTGGTATAGAAATAGTATTCCAATGCCGAGTGAAGGCCTATGGTCTGGGCGCACGCGACGCCACTGGTTTTCACGCACTTTTGAGAAGATGCTAGCGTATTATTGAATTTGGCCAACAGGAAACTGAAATAAATGACCATGATTCGCACCGTGCTGATATTATGCTGTCTATTATTCAGCAGACCTTGAATTCAGCGATATTATTCTCCTCCTTCAATTTAACGATTTTCAATTTTTATTTACGAAAACTCAACAAACAGAATATTTATAGATAAATGAAAGCATGCATCTAGCCGAATTCATAGTTTTTATTGTTCTGGAGGCCTTTCGCCGGTCTTCTCAACAGAACGTACACGGTAGAAAGAATACAAATGAGAGATGAGAAATGAGAAGTACAACTACATGCTAGAAAGGGGCTTCATCATGGTTTCACCACGGTAGATGAATGCCAATTAGCAGCTCACGTTGCTTGCACAAATTTGGCTTGAAGTACCGAATATGCAAAGCTTCAGAAATGCGTAGTAACCTGTCATTTCTAGCATGAAAGACAATTGAAAACTTGTCACGAAGATATCTACGATCGCAATTACAGTCAATGACATGAGAAGCTATGGCAGAGGAACAGCGGCGACTGTCACCTTTAATGAGCCAATTAGACCGCTCAGAGCGCTGAGAAGAAGAAGGTTTATATATCAAGCTACCATTCTATGGTGACTGTCAAGCCTCTTCTCTTCACGGAGTGTCCGGCGTTTGGTTGGTCTTAATTACCCTGCTGCCAGTGTCAATTTTCTCTACCAAACCAAAAGCATTCCAGTGCGCTCTCCTAAAGATCAGTTGCCTGATTCCTGCTCGTCTTCCGTCGTATACCGATTTCTATGCGACTGCGGGTCAGTCTATTACGGTAGGACGTGCAGAGGTATCGCCGTTCGATCTAAAGAACACATTCCTAATTGGCTCATCAAAGGTGACAGTCGCCGCTGTTCCTCTGCCATAGCTTCTCATGTCATTGATTGTAATTGCGATCGTAGATATCTTCGTGACAAGTTTTCAATTGTCTTTCACGCTAGAAATGACAGGTTACGTTACTGCTAATTGGCATTCATCTAACGTGGTGAAACCATGATGAAGCTCCTTTCTAGCATGTAGTTGTACTTCTCATTTCTCATTTGTATTCTTTCTACCGTGTATGTTCTGTTGAGAAGACCGGCGAAAGGCCTCCAGAACAATAAAAACTATTAATTCGGTTAGATGCGCGCTTTCATTTATCTATAAATTGTCAAATGGACGTAGATGTTTCAAACAGAATATTCCACTATTTTGAATTGCTTTTTACAGTGTGTATTGAGCCTGTCTAAGTTACGTATTTGATGATTGTTGTCAATGCTGCTTCAAGCAGAGCGCAGAGCGCAGCGGGACGGTTTGGTCCTGCAAGAGATTGTGGAAGCAGTTTCGGATACAGTGGTACCGTCCAGGTATGTAACGGGAATTGACTTTGTGCCGAGTGGTCAAACAAAGAGACGAAATTCTCCTCGTGTGTCTCAATCTGTTCCGTGGAAGTGGGAAGTTCGAGTGGATAGACAGCTGCCGGATGAATTGTCCCTATCTGACCAATGGCCTGATCCAGTGTTGATCGACACGGTAGGGAAGATGATTTATGGGCGAAGTAACCGTTTCCAGGGAAGAGAACGTTGAGGATGCCCATAACAAGAAAGCTGCCAAAAACAAAGAACTTGCCGAAAGGATTCGGAAACAAGGGTGGATTTGTGAGCTCATGCCCTTTGAAGTGTGATGACGCGATTTCGTTGCTCCATCGGTGAGGAAATTTCTTGCTAAAGTCAGTGTTAAAGGCGTAAAGATCACCATCAATAAGTTGGGTGCAAAGGCGGAAGAAGGTAACTGCATTGTGTTAATGACCTTGGGCTCAACGAGCTGTTGCGGACCCATCATCCTGAGAGATACTGAGCTTAATGGGTCGAAATATCGATGACGGATGGTGCTCAGCTGATGACTCATGTCCTTCTTGGGTGCAGCAATTGTTGTTTCGCATAACTGTACATTGAGCCTGTCTAAGTTACATATTTGATGATTGTTGTCAATACTGCTTCAATCGACTATTTTCTAATTCCCATTGATCATGTACTGATAATCTGTTTGCAGGCACCATTCTAGATGGTAAACTACTGAATGAGAACTAACCAAAACTCAAACCAGTCATAGATTTACAAAACCAGGCCTAAAACTTAGAACTAATCACATAAATTAGTTGCAAAGCGTACTCTATCTGAATACTATAAAAATATTTACCAAAATTAAGAGAGTAATGGAAATATTTATGAACATTCAATTTTATATATTTCCAGAAAATTGATGTTGGCAATATTACTACTATATTTCGGACTAGTTGCAGGATCTGCGAACCACCCAAAATGGTTAATTAGCATTAATTAATAACAGCTCCAGATCATTGCAAAGCAATTTTCATTTACTAACTATGCTAACACTCCAGGAAGAACCCAAATGAACCCAAACTCATGAGCCCAACTATGATAGTATTCATAGACCTCCCTGATTATGCCTATCAACTTGGTATTGCTTGCACATATTTCTAGCGCTAATTGAATGCAGCCATGATATTGCAATTTTTCAGTCTTAATTCACTGCGCTGATATTCGTCACTATATCTGAAAAATATATGTCATCGAATTCCTTTTGACGTCATCTCTCGTGGCATCCCATGATAATTCAGAAAATATGGCTTTATAATTCAAGGGGGAAGTTGTCAGCCTTAACGTGGTCCCTCTGTTAGTAATCGCCTGTCGAGGAACTAATGCCAACACCTGGACAAATGCAGCCGCAACACCTTAATTCAAAAATTCAGATTTGTCGATTTTGTAATCAATTAGGGGAGATTCATTGAGTTCTTATCGGGAGTTTCCTTTGCAGAAATTCGTTGATGCATCTCCCGAATCAAATCATGGCGCACTAGACTTAGAGAAGAATAACATCGAAGCTTGTATTGAAAATTTAGAGGTAGTTATGACAAAGAGTCAGAATCAAGAAAACCAAAATCGTCCAGATTGAGACTAAAGTAAATTTACAAACATAATGTACTAAAGCTTTTATAGGATCATGTGATATTGCCGCTACGATATTGAATGTAACAACGAATATCTCGACTCATCCCGAACGTTAATCAAGCTGAGAAATGAGAATCCACAAGGAGATCAGAATGAGACCACAAATTGAGAATTCTTCGAAAGGTAATCACATTCAAGAAAAATGAATGTTGTGATCACAGAGTTAAATATTTTGTTTATCTGCTTCGGTTTGCTAGAAGTGTGATTAATACGAAATCGACGGCACATAGAGGAACCTATTAAGTGGGCAAAAAGGAATTCCTTATACCTTACAGAGATAGGAAAAAAAGTCATGCGTCGCTTCCGGATTAATGTGAGTCCCAGCAAAGTGCTTCGATTGCCAAAATTCCTTCAGATTCGAAGAATTCAGATCATTGCGCACAAGTTTTCTCCATAATGTTGGCCCTTCCGATCATTATTAAAAAATAGCAGCAGGCGTACGAAATTTAGTTCGCTTGATGATTTCACATCCTCTCCTCGGCATTGCTTACTGTATAGTGCGTACATTGAATCGAAGCCAGGCATCGATGTGTGTTTTGGTGTGTGCGAAGTGATATCACCACAGAATTAGATTGTTTAATGGTATCTCTTTGCTAGAAGTGCAAACTGATTCAAACAGATGGCACATGCAGGAACCTAATAAGTGGGCAAAAAGAAATTTTTAATACCTTGCAGAGATAGGAAAAATAGTCGTGCGTCGCTTGCGGATTGCTCTGAATTCCTTCAAAATGCTCCGATCGCCATGACTCCTTCAGATTCGAAGAATTCAGAATGTTGGCCCTCCGATCATTTTAAAAAAGCGAGCAGGCGCATGAAAAAACGTTCACAAACTTCTCTGTAGAACTTGACATCGACTGTGTCTCTTTGCTGTGTGATCCGGTTGATAACAGTCACTGAAACTTTGCACAATTTGACGTATTTAATGTTGAACTGGCTGTTCATTGTTCGATTGCTATGGTATTTAGTCAGGAGATTGTGCCATTTCAACAACGCTACATGTTCCAATGCTTCCATTCTAGTCAAACGGAAGAAGAGACGACCTGTCTAATTCTGTGGATATCACAGCACGCACGCATGCATCTCTCACTGGCTCTGGTGTCCTCTGCTGACAGCTTATTGTTTGCAATTTCCAATAGTAAGCGATACACGAATTATCCATTCAAGAAGGAGCAAGTTGTCTAACTCTGTGATGTGCCATTTCGATATTAAGGGTGCATATAACTCTTCCTTTCTAGGAAACCGAAGCGCGCGGAGATGAATCTAATTCTGTGGTTGTGATGAATGACGTTTCAATGCAATTTTCATTATTGTCTCTCTTGGTTTTACTCTTTCACCCCGACGAGCCGCTAACGCAAAATTTTACAAATAGACGGAAAGCCGCTCACAGCGGCTTCGAAATTTTATTGCCTTAAGACTCTCCCGATGCCTCGGTATCATCATCGAATGAGCAGAAGAGCGTTCCAAGCTGTTTCTAATATTGATTATCACCGTCTATTGTACGATGGAAGGCTGGCTGTCGTTCACGCAAGGTCACACGCACACACACCTGCCTGCAAAAAAGCGCCATCACCGTGCATCGCAAGTTTTATTCATCCGCGCGCGCTTTACTCTCTGCAAATGAATAGAAGCAATGAAGCCATGTGTGTTGGTTACTACAAATGGTACCAACGATGTGGTCGACGTACACCGCAAGAGAGAAACGGTACAAATGCCAGCGGTAGTAAATGACTACAACACTTCCATGAATGGTTGCGATTTAGCTGACCAAATGATAGATTACTACAATCAATACGAAAGGAAAACATATAAATGGTGGAAGCGAGTGTTTTTTGGCTTCTAGAAATTTCACAGGTGAACTCATACATTTTGTGCAGTTTATCTTGACGATTGCCACAGAAAAAAAATTCATTGAGACAGTATAAAACACAGCCTATTGAGGATATGATAAAAGTTGTTGTGGATAAGCATAGACGACGTCCTGAAACAGATGCAACTTCGCAGACCAAGGACATCAGATCCGATCGAACGCTTCACAATCAGAAAGCACCATTATGCAGCATGTGAAAGACGATCGCAACTGCGTCGTCTGTAGTTCACCTGGTTATAACCGTAAGCGCACAAACTCTATCTGCGGAAATTGTGTTGACCATCCTCATTTACACCCCAAGGAATGTTTTCGAAAGCATCATACTAAGTAAAGTACATGTACATACTGTATACATAATTCCTGCCACATGCCTTGATTGTTTGTAAATATATATGTACGTAATTATCTTGGGATACTTCGGTATCTTCATATTTAGTTAAGTTTTGATGCGACTTACAAAGTAATCACCAGAACTTTATTTTCGTATTTTGCCAAAAATAAGTCCGTCAAAACCTAATATTTAACTCCGGGGTGAAAGAGTTGAGACACTTGGTTTAACGACATGATTTAAGATGCTTTGGTGGACAATCGCTCCCCGCTACTTGCCTTAATGTCGGCGGTCACAATTGTGAGGTGTTATTTATTTATTGACTTTTACTGTCTTGACAACTGATGTATGGTGGTGAGGGTTTGATCCTGCCAATTGACACAGTCGCGAAAGTGGCTCGTAGCTCAGTTGGTAGAGCACAGGTCTAGTTAACCTTGGTCGTAGGTTCGAATCCTACCAGCCGCGAATCTTTACTGTGTCATCTTTTGCATGGCAATTTGATCTATTGTTTATTTAATTTCATTGTTGTTAATTGCATTCACGACATGGTCTAAGATGCTTTGGTGGACAATCGATCCCCGCTACTTGCCTTAATGTCGGCGGTCACAAATTTGACGTGTTATTTATTCATTGACTGTTATTGCCTTGAAAACTGATTGTTGGTTAGAGCACAGGTCTAGTTAACCTTGGTCGTAGGTTCTAATTCTACCAGCCGCACATCTTTTGTATGGCAATTTGATCTATCGTTTATTTAATTTCATTGTTGTTAATTGAAATCGTAAATAAAGAAGAACGACACTCTCGAGAACTTTGGTAGGACACCTGTACCTTTGCAATTGGTAAAATTAATATTCTTTGTAAATTGCTGCTATTGAATTCAATACTTTGTAATAATACTTGAGTTCTGATATTTCCAGTATTCAAATTTTATCATTTTCATTTGGATACTACACATTCAAATGCTAATAATTCTTTCTATTTTATTATGTAGACCTTGTAATATTTTGTTCTTTTACTTACTCAATTTCAAAATACTGATCTAAAGACGAAAATGATCAGGCAATGTTCTGCAGAATAGCATTATTCCTCATGAACCATTCTGAACACAGAAATAAGCGATTTCTAAATTTGCCTTCGTAAACTGACGAAGAGGAACTCCCTTTTCTGCTTATTCGATTGACATTCCGTCCGGAACAATGAAGACCATTGCCCGTTCAACTGCATTTCACATTTGAATAGATCATTTTGTGGTGTCAAGAAAAAGATGGTCCTAGTACGAAATGGTCCTGATAAAGCTCTCTCTCGAGAAGCCTCGAAATGAAATCTAAGTGACAGCTGGGGCTGGAGCGATTTTAGCAGCATCTATTGAACCACTATATTTCTGATAATAAAGTGTCACATGGAAACCTGACTGATTATTTTCTTCCGGATTCTTAAGTTCCTTTACGAAAAATAGTGTTCCTGCAAGTATAAAATTTCTTGAAGGATTTCCCTTAAGGATTCTTTGGGTTTTAAATTCCTGAAGGATCTGTTGTTCACATTTTCTAAGGAATTTTCTTCAGGAATTGTTGCATTAACCTGCTTGTTAAAGTGAATATCTATATCTTCTTAATTATCATTATTTATGAGTATTTATGACTATAGCAATGTTAATACGATGTCTATGCGAGATAAAAAATGTAGAACAAGCGAAGCGAGTTCTGCATTTTCAATGAGTATGGACGAGTATTAACATTGCTATTGTTGAATATAGACATCGCGATCAACCGTATAAATTCTACCGAAGTCTATGGTAAAAAGTAATGTCAAATATCTAGTGTTAAACGATTTCAATTAATTCAATGCTAAAATCTATGTCAACAAATTAACATAGAAAATGTTGGATTTTCAATTTCATTGACTAGATATAGACATATTCAACAATATCTGATGCTGTTGAGCACTCCTTTGCTGCTGGCATTATAATATAAGATAGGTTAACTGTTAGCGGCTGCCAAAGGTAAATGGTTGCATCAGTATGGGATTTGACAAACAATCATTATAATTAAATGATAACTGATCCATTATGCAACTTTTAGCAATCAATTAAATGCTCATTAATAATCCATTATTCACTACTTAACAGTATTATCGCTTACATAATAAATTTGATGTAATTGATTAAAGTAATTACATAATGATGTTGTTATCTTTAAATAAAGATAAATTGATCAATTTTGTAAATAATGATTTAATGACATTCATTAACGGTTTATCAAATTATTTGATGACTCACATAAAATGTGAAAACAAGCATCTATCATCATTAAAAAGCAATTTGAATGCTAGCTTCATCGATAGATTGCTAACAATTCTCTCTATTTAATCAACTTACAGTTCCGATCTATTTGAAGTCTGTATTAATTAATGACTTTTTCTATTTGGCACACATATTTCTAATCTTATTCATGATTGCAGTCTCAGATCATCTAGCATGTACAATAAATTTCTCCTCTGATTTACTATGCAATTATATATGTGCATGAATTATACAGATGGAAAATTATGCATTTTGAAATGGATGATACATGAAAGATTCATGAATTGCTTGGGTACTGTATAATTTATCGTGCTATATATATTCATGATATATACGACTAATTGTGTTCCTGCTTTCTGTTTGTGGCATGCCGTCGTTTTCGCATGTTGTCTTCTTCACAATTACAATTAATTTCACTCCCCAGATGATTGATCACGCAACAACTTTATGATTGATGACGCACAGTTAAAATCAGTAAATAATAGCAAAGCAGTGACAATTTTCACGTTGATATTCTCAGTTCACTCACACTGTAAAAAACAGTCTCATGAATCACAACTGCCACTCGCTTTTCACTGTGTACGGTATACATCACTTCAGGCGATTTAAATAGGAGCATTGAAGCTCTCCATCTCATCTTCACTCTCTCACGTACTTGCATCGCCCATATCCAAGCTCTGATCAGTGTAGAGAACAAGCTGACACAAGCCTTTCTCCTCATGGTGGTAGACAGCCACACACCATTGATACTTCTCCGAGGAACATTCTTTGGCGCACAACATTAGCCTTTGAATTCCTTCTATTGTCTGCGTGCATCCTCCATTTCCTGCGTATTCATCTTGGTCAGCAAACACAGCAACTGGAACTCTCCTGAAGGAATTGCTACGTTTGTTTGCAGCTTGCATTCCAGTTCTCGGCTGACATACAACAGAAAACGTGGCAACACCGTTTATGTCATAAAGAGTATTGTCAGCATTAAAAACAACGAAGTCTTGCTGAGGAACATTCGGCTCTGCAGTCCACCAGGTTAGAAAACTCGAGTTCGGCTCAGTCGCTCCATTCGTCCACCGCCATCCAGATTTGTTCAACCATCTTTCTTGAAGAACATCTGTTAAACCGATCAAGAAAGGTCGAGCTGTCAAAGGTTTGTCAGTTAGGTGGACAGCATTGAGACCGTGAATCAGTTCTCCGTTGATTTCAGCACAGAAGGCCTGGGAGTTGCACCAATTGAGTTTGACGGTCGTTGTCCAATTGAGACAGACTTCGAAGATCAACTGGAAAGGCGAAGGGCAGCTTTGTGTCAGTCCGTGAGTTATGAAGGAGAAAAGGAGCGAGCAGAAGAGAGGAGACATGGTGACGCTGAAGTCGAGGGGAAAAGCAGTCAATTCTAGATCTGTGGGAAATTAATGCATCGCTGCTTGCAAGATGTTGTAAATATCAGGAATCTTTGTCAATTATTTTGCCTTGTGATGAAAGACATTTGTTGCAAAGCTGTTTGCAATCCAACCTTTTTATCTTGGCCTTTGTTATTCTATCCATTTCTCATTGCTTGAATATGGCTCAAAACAACACAACAGAAACTACAATTTCCGACATAGAATGATGAATAAATGTGAATTCGTACTTCAAATAGTGTGAATATGCAGCTTTTCATTCAAAAAGAAGCTTTTTAAAGTTGTAGTCAGTTACTGAATAGAAGCTTCAAGTTTGTTGACGCGATTCGCTGTATTCACTTCAAAGTTTTTGTTTTGAGCAAGATATCTGTATGGAAGGTGAAGTGCAAACGTCTGCACATCGGAGAAGTAGTTGTCGGTGCAGCTGATGAGAATGACCTCCTGAGAAGTGTGATCGCAGATGAACCAGTGGACACTCTCGTGGCTCAGTTGTTCCACTCGTTTACTGCCAGCCATTTTTGCTCCTCCACCTCAGATACCATTCATATCGGATTTTGTAAACAACCAACTAAAAAGAATATTCAGAGGTGTCAACTTACCTGTCCGTATATCTCACAGGCCTTTTACATTACGAATGGATTTAAATCAACGCCATCGTCATGATGATATCAAATGTGATCTTAGATCTTGTCAGTTAAATAATAATCTATGTCTCCGTACAAACGTTATTTATCAAATTAAGTGCAATTCATGTTCAAAAATTTATATCGGTAGTACGATTCGATCGTTGCACGTGCGTCTGAAAGAACATCTAACTAGAAAAGAATCCAGTGTATTCAGGCACAAACAGCTTTGCTCTCCAAAGGATATTTCCCTTTTGAAATTTCTATCCTAGCTTCCGATAATGATAACATCAACCTTCGTCTTCGAGAAGCTATGTACATCAAGAAATTGAGACCAGGTCTTAATAACAGGGAGGAATGCAATGAGTACCAAAGCTTGCTTCTCTGATTTCTTTGTATATTTTGAATTTTGTAACATCTATTGCATGCTCTGTTTTACTTCCTTTTTATGTGATCAGGCCGTCATAACGGTGAAAATTTTGAAAAATATAAAAAACAGCAGTTTGGCTTATTTGTATATTTTACTTTTATCAAGATATTATGCTGCTTAAATTCAATTATAATTTACTATTATTATCATCCTCAGAAACTTCAACAAGTCACTGAGTTTCAAGACTATCATGGGAAAGAACTTCATTCGTTTAGATGTAAAACTGCTTATTTCCTAGCAACCAATTTCAAAAAATTTGTATATTATTTCCAAGTGTCAATTTGCAAATGTATTGTGTCAACTTTCAGGCCTGATGTAGGCTGCCACAATGAAGATATTTCAAATGACAGCCTAAATCATCGGCGCGTAGCGCCAGACGATTTAGGATGATTATTTGAAAGGTAATATATGCATTGTTACTGAACTTAAAGTCTATGACATCAAAAATCCAAGATTTTGATCTGTAAATGATTAAAATCTATGATGATTTTCTACATAACCCATGTTAAAGCATTGAACGTTAAAGTATGTCAAGCTTGAGATATCTACTAATCATAATTTTGAACCATAGGAATCTCCTCATTGCCATTTTCACTGTGAGCGTGAAGATGGATAGTGAAATGCTCCTACCTCAATGGTATTACATAGCAAATTAGACGGCTTTAATTGCAGCGTCTACCTTTAAGTCCCTTGAGAACAACTTTTTCGTTGAGTGCGCACAAACTGTGCCTCATGTACATTTTTGGTTCATCAGCCTTTGTATGATATTTCCTAAAACAGCAAGCCCTTGGAATCAGCTGTCAATCGTTTGAACTTCGTTGTTACCAGGTCTTCTCTACACCTCTTCACCACTCTCTTCTGATCGCTTAATTTGCCCTCCATTTTTCACGGACTCGCATATGGCTGCCTTAAACCTTTCCACTTGACATACGGTGACTGACTCAATTGGACGATGACCGTCAAATTCAATTGGTGCGAATCTCAGGCCTTCTGTGCTGAAATCAACGGAGAATTGATTCACGGTCCTTTGATGACAGAAGATTAGGTTTTCGTCATTTTCGGATTTGTCTGACGGATCTTCTTCACGAGAGGCGGAGGAGCAAAAATGGCTGGCAGTGGACGAGTGGAGCAACTGAGCCACGAGAATGTCCACTGGTTCATCTGCTAAATCTAACACGGAGATACGAAGCTCAAAATTGTCCATGTAGCTGTTTTTGTACCGCATTTTGGATGTTTAAATAATTAATAGATAATGCATAATTTGAAATCATTATCTATAGTGGCGTATTCTCCGTGCATGCGCGCATAGATCCATCAACAATCTAGTTATAACAATGTTTATACTACAAAAAGTGTCATTATTCATTTGTATTGATCTTGTCATGATTACTAAACGCTAATTAGTCAGTTTTGACGTCTCAGTATCAGACCAGACAGTTCGGCGGTCGATTGCGAACTCTCTACACTACAGTTTAAATTCATATCTTTTGATTTAACATTGACGACCGGGAGCTGACGTGCAAGAATCTGAACAATGAGATCGCCAAACCTTTTATCAATTTTTCATTTCAGTGTCCCTGTACAACGTCAATCAAAATTTTTGGCCTTCCGTTAAGTCATCTTATTATCCACTCAAATGCTCAGGTAGCAGGAGTCCTACGGTTGCATTGAAATCCATAATTCATTGCAGCTCTAAGCGCCACGTGCTATATAAGCCATCCCATGTAGTGAAAGAATCCAAAATCTGGAATAATTTTACAATAGATAGGCTGAGTAATACACAATGCTTCCAAAATTCATGCAGGCTATAATATAGGATTCTGGAAACTATATCACTGATAAAACAGGGTTTGAACCACATTTGCATGTATTAGTTGCCAGCAATCATTTTTCAATGTTTAAAGAAGAGTTCGCAATATTTATGTCAGAAAACATACGGGTAGATACTTTCAAATTATGTTACATTTACATGCTCTTAATGTTGAAGTTATTAAGAATCTTAGTAATGATTGACTAAGCAATCTTTTAGACTGAATATTGTCACCGGTCGACAAGGGTTTATTTAAATTAACCGGCCACCCGGTCTCCAAAATTTGAGGCCGGTTCCAACTATGATGTCTTGTATCCAAAGACACCCTTTAATAGCTGAAATATTGGTAGTGTTTCTGCCAGTACTTGTCACACAAGATCACAGAAATTCACTTGTTAATCCTATCGGGCGCAGATTGCAGCTTTTCGTAAAAATGAAATGCTCCATGCTTTCTCTGAATAAGCGAAAAGCACGAAGACCACTTCATTCATGCATCCCTGTCTATGAATCACAGACACATTCAGATTTGGCAAGCTTCCTAATGTCGGCAAATACAAGCATTTTGAGCAATTCAATCTACATTTAACCACATTCTTGCATACAGTGTCTATCAGAAACATGATAATAACTCTTGATCATCAAAGAAAATGACTCTGGGCTTAGCACTCTTCGTTTAATCATAGAAAAATAGAAAATTTCATTTTAACTTAAAACTACAATCTTCGTCCCATTGGATTAACGTTTTTCTTTGAATCTGTCTGACAATAAGAGGAACCACGTAGAACTCGGCAGACGTGCAGAATCAAAGTCAGTATAGGTTGTACATTATTCTATGAAAGTCTCATATTCGGTCTCGTTCTGGCTGCCGGACTAAAATCACTGAATTATCTCTGTATTTTAAGCAGGGTGGTGATTACCACCAACCTCGGGGACTTAAAAGTCTAGTCTTATCGAAACGATCTACTTCGATTAACCAATAGCAACACCTTGACTCAAGGTTTTACTATTGGTTGCTCGAAACAGATCTGCAAATTCTACATGTACGAGTTTTGATGAGACAGAACAATTATTCTTATTATTAAGAGGAGCTGGGGACACCGAAATTCTTGCACTGTAATGCTAAGTAAAAAATTATGTCTGATTGCTTTTTGATCTTCATTGTACGATCTCGCAATGACACAAAATATTTTGTGGACCCGTGCGAGACTTTTGCGTTATGCCACCTGGTGTTATATTGAATTGAATAGTCTAAAAATGTTTTCCTGCAGTTTCTTCTACAAATCAGTTGATCTGCAGAATTTTTGAGATATTATTAAAAGTTATCAACTTTAAATTTATCTTGAAAATTTGATTCTTCTTGATTTTCCAATTAATGAAGCAATTGACTGAGGTAGTACAGTCAGTGACTGCAGCATCACCATGGCTCCGCGTCTAAAGATAGCATTCTATTTGTTTTTTGTATTGCATCTGCATAAAACCAATTGTTCCTGCAGAATAAGAACCAATTTTGGTCAAAACTTATTTTTCGCACAATATGTAATAAATCTGCATCATCTTAGCACCATGGATATGACAAGAGAGAGATCTCAAAATCGCATTTCATTTCAATATTGACAATTAAAAATCACTAAAATACCCACTCACATTCTATTGGGGATGGACCGCTTCGTCTATTTCAGCACAGAGGAACAGTTGAAATGAGAATTGTTTAAACTCACCGAAGGAAATAATATCAGAATTATTAACGAAGAGATTTGAAAACCGTCGAACGCTTGAAGGTCGTCAAATGTGCGTGTATTGAATCTCAGTCACAAATTAAAGTGATATCGAGTGCGAAATATGAGATCAGTTAAACATTGAACGCATTTGACAGCTAACACATGTCAGACTGCATCTGTAAACCGTCAAATTACCCTTTAGGTGTCTACAGCTCACCCTTCAATGCAGAAATGTGAAATATGATTTCGAAGACAAGATTAGACCCCTATTGCTCGTCTGCCAGTTTAATGTCAAATGAATTCATATCATAAATTATTTTCAAAATATGTAGATCATTTAAAATGACTTTGTTCATTTGATTTTATTTTGCTCTTTGGAAATAATTTTCAATTGACTTTATCTTTGTTTACCTTCAATTTCTTTTATTTTTATTCCTTAGAATTCATTTTGTGTAGGAGGCAAATTATTACCTACCCTTGTAAATAATCGTTTTACGATATAATTATTGATACGTTAGTATGATTTATAGACTTAAACTTCTCTGTTTTCACCAATTGCACTTTCGCTATCTTTTGAATTAAACAGAGCATAGAGCCAACGAATTGATGCTGAGACTCTATATAACGTATTGTTTTATGGAGTCATGACGTGGTTCATGAGTCACTAGGTGGCATGCCACGTGCAATTCACGCGTAATTACGGAGCACCCCAAACATCCGTGGTTAAAGACATTCTATTCTTCTAAGTGAGTACATACGCGCTGCACTAAGAGTCAGAAATCATTTGATCTGATGCTGTTAAAATATGGGGAATGTTTGTGAATACGCACGGGCGAGCGTTTATAGTTTGCGCGTCGTCTTCAGTTGTCTGCGTTGCCGCTTGAACCGCTAAGCATGTTCTGTCTTCCCTGAGCATGAAATTGAGGTCCTATCACATTGTTTAGCCTCTGATACATGCAGACACATGAGACGCAAAGTCTTTCTTTATAACAAGACCGCCGACAGATGTTGCAGCAATGTCACGTATAGCCACAGATGTTTAGGGTCATGTGTAACTACGCATAGTTTACGCATGAATTACGCGTAATTGAGCGTGGCATGTCACCTGATGGTGGCTGTCAGAGCCTCAGCTTTTAAACGGAATTCTACGATTGCTCAATGAATTTGTCAATTTTACAAAGGGTTTAACAAAAATAAATTGCATTAGTGGGCCGCAATTGAATTTACAATTAATTTTAACTTTGATTAAATATTCTTCGCAAACTCATCGGTTTCAGGATTCTAACTATTATGTGTGACCTATTTGGTATCTCTATATTACAATACTTTTATGAAGAATTTTAACTTTTCTAGCATTTTTATGCTCAGAGGCACGCACATACTGCATGATTATTCACTTGTTTCAATGATTCATCACTATAATCACGATGCACAAGCTTGAGTCTGCGATAATATTTTTCAGCATCCACATCCAACTAAGGATGTAGTATGTAATTGGTCCACTCAAGTCACCATCCAAATCGACATGCTATTATGCGACTTGCAAAGTACCAGCATGTTGGCATGTTCGTTAAAGTGAATTATCAAAGTAAGAAAATCATATTCAAGAATTACTCTATTCAATAGCGATGATAAATAGTTGCAATTGAGTAATTGATTACACCAATTAACTGCAATTAGTTGATCGGCATACTTCCATAACTGCAATTAATTAATTGCTTCCTGCTGCAATTGAAATAAATTGATTGTAATTCATTTTTTTTATTTACCCGGGATTTAGTCCTCATTCTGCTATTAAAAACAAGTCTAGAATTATATCTGAATTAATCCATGGACTTTCTTGCCCAACGACTATAAAAACAAGACAGGAAAAATTCTGGGTTACTCACTATCGTAAGAGGAGGCTATCATCAGTTATGGTGACAGATTTTAGCAAGTTAGCATGAAGTGGTCCATGAGAGATCTTTTTTCATGCACACACGCAAAAATGAGATCCTGTGATGAAATAGATTTCTTAAGTTTTTGAAAGACTTCTTCGATAGTCCTACTTGTTGGGTTTCGTCGCCGATTCTTTGAAGCGTCGTGATACTTCCTTTATTATGAATAGGCCTTATGAGTATCAAACTTACAATGAAACCATTAACCCCTTATTAGTCTTTCAAACATGGGAATCATTTTTTGTGGTAGAAAAATTTCATAAAACCTTTAGAAATGATACAAGGATGGAAATAAAATCAATGTGCTCAGGATCTGCAATGAATCAAATAAAGATAATTTTTGTCACTTTTGCTAAAAGTAAATGTATCATCAAATTGTTAAAATATCCACTGGACTGCTGCAAGTATTAGCTTATTCATACTGTCGCTGCTCATTAACCCTTGTCCCACTACGGTGTTTTTCCATATTCGACCCCCTCTCCTCCTGATCTCCCAAACTATTGGAGCAATTTAGCCAAACCACACATCAATCGAAAAGTTCATCTAAGTTCATCCCTGGGCTGAGGTGAAAGTCAAAGGTAAAAAACCGCCAATTTTTAACAAATTTCCATTGGATCGCTATTTGAAATGGAGAATTATAACAAAAACTAATAAACCGTACACAAATCGAATGGTCTTGTTAAGGCAGTTAATAAAACGATGATTATTAGTCGCTCTGAGATTACATCATTGCATTAGATGAGGTCAAAGGTCAAATAATTCAAACTTTTTGTTCAGCTCAAATATCACTAAAATCGCACACTTTAGTATTTAGTTTCTGGAGGTAAAGAGACACCCCAATTCGGCGACTTTTATCGAGACACTGAAGCTAAAAGCAACATGAGTGTGAAAATTTCAATAGTTGCTACGCCTACATAATAAGCAAATAGTTTCAAATTCAAAAATGTTGCATTTGTGAATATCACTGTATTCATAGGAAGAATCTGTAATTGATGCCGCAATATACATTAGAAGTGAATATATACCGAAATCAGCCAAAATGTTCCAAACATTCAAATTTTAAAATAGCTCTCACGCTAAATGTATTGCGCCAAATTTATTATCCTTCGGTCAATAGTTGCATAATACGTAGAAAGCAAGCTACTAGAAAAATGGTGGCCATATCTTGATTGGTTTAAAGGATATTCAAAAAATTCGCCAAGGGGGCGAAAAACGCCCCCCCCCCAGTGGGATGAGGATCAAAAGTTGCTAAGTTTAACTGAGATTTTTTGCTCCTTATGTTATTCATATTGACTCATAATTCAAATGATTCGGAGAAACGCATATAAAGTTCTCATATAAAGTTGTAAATATTTTCTTGCAGCATTCATAGAAATTTCTATTTCTAGTCTGATGCACCTCGTCTCAAATGTTCCTACTCGGTCCCGAGTTTACCAAAAACCCAGGTTCTTAACCACAACAACGCTACCAGATGAAAGGAAATGTAAATTTGGTAGCAAGTGTTTGGTAGCGTTCGATTACAATCGATTTTGGTAGCGTTTCGGCATGGTAGCGTACGTTTTCAAGTGAATGTTGAAGATCCGCTTCGTAAAAAGTGAACACACAAAATGTTTGCAAAAAAGTGCTTTTCAAAATATTACTTTTCAAAATGGGAGTAGACCATATCCAATGCTTTTCATGAAAAGTTTGAAAGTAAGCCAAAACTCTGAGAGAACCACAGCAAAAGCCTTGACAGATAGCGGAATCGTTCCTCGCATGCATGCGGTTAAAGACATGTCTGAGTCTTGAGTCTCTGTCTCCTTGGATGTCTTGAGCTGACAAAGGCATTTGACAATATTCAATAGGTTCAGTGTTAACTCTTGTCTGTTTGCTGTGTTCATAGTCTCCGTCACATTGTCGCATTTTTTATTCTGATGATGTTAACGTAAATGAGCCTATTTTCAGACATCTTTCATTGCTTGCTAACATCACGGACGTCACTGACTAAATTCATCAAAGTTTTGCACTCCTTAATTTGCAGAAATAAGAAGAATTGAAGGTCAGCTGCAAGCAGGGTTTATTTTAGGAACTTTCAATAGGTGTGTCATTCACCTAATGTGGCAAATTCAAGGTGTATGCAGAAGTGAATGGAGACATTCAAGCATTACACGCTTCACACATTCAAGCTTCACGCATTACAACTTCACTACTCACTCATTTTCACAAATAACGTGATAATTGATAAATTTATCGAAGCACTTTCCTTTCTGGCTAATTCGCGCTCTCAACCGGGATGGTCCGATGGCATTGTGGTCAGAGGGCATGCTTGCACGTCCTCTAGCACCAACGTCGCTGGTTCGAACCTAACCTCGACTAATATTTGATAAGGCCCAACAGGCCAAAGCCTGTCTCGTGGTGATTACATCTGTTGAGAATTGGAAAATATATTGATTGCCAGGTTTTCTTAAAGGAATTATTTGTAAATCTTCGTAAATCTTTATAAATCGCTCTTATCTGTGAATAACTCTTGTAGCCGATATCATCTTGCAAATATATCATTGCAGACGTTTATTAATCATCATACGACTCGACATCGATATTTCTTATATTTGAAATATTGCGCAGTGTTGCTATTTTGTTTAAGAATCATTCCTTTATTCCTTTCATATCTCCAAAACGTGAATTTAGTTGAGAATACTATTCGCTATGATATTCAAATTTTCTTATGATTAATACACATCAATAAAAGTACTCTTGGGATTTATGGTCATACAACGAAGGAGAAATTAATTGTTTGCAATATTAAAGAGCAGAGACAACTGTTGGTCAACACTGAAATTAATCGTTCGGATCAATACTTCTTCACTCTCTCACGTACTTGCTCCATCCTCTTCCATCGCCCATATCCAAGCTCTGATCAGTGTAGAGAACAAGCTGACACAAGCCTTTCTCCTCATGGTGGTAGAAGGCCACACACCATTGATGCTTCTCTGAAAAACATTCTTTGGCGCACAACATTGGCCTTTGAACTCCTTCAATTGTCTGTGTGCATCCACCATTTCCTGCGTATTCATTTTGGTCAGCAAATACAGTGACTGGAACTCTCTTGAAACGATAGCAGCGTTTGTCTCCTATTCGTATTCCACCTCGAAGCTGACATGCGACATTAAATGTGCCATCTCTGTAATGATCAAAATAGTAGCCTTGCACAACACCTTTGGCGATATAATCCTCTTCCGGTATATTCGGCTCACCACTGTACCACCTCAGAATACTCGAGTCCGGTTCAGTTGCTCCACTCGTCCATTGCCAGCCATTTTTGCTCATCCGCCTCTCATGAAGAAGGTCCGTCAGTCCAATCCAGAAATAACGAAGACCTAAACGTCCGCCATCAACGGTGGCAGCATTGTGACCATGAATCAATTCTCCGTTGATTTCAGCGCAGAAGGCCTGAGATTCGCACCAATTGAGTTTGACGGTCGTCGTCCAATTGAGACAGACTCCTTGTATCAGGTGGAAAGGCAAAGGACAGCTGTATGCCAGTCCGCGGACAATGGAGGGCAAATTAAGCAACCAGAAGAGATCATAGAAGAGTTCTAGAGGTGACATGGTGACGCTTATAGAAGGTCTTGGCGAGAAACTGCTAATTCCGTAGGAAGTTTTGACGGTTTTGTTTAAATTATGGAATCTAATTCAAAACTGTGGAAATTGCAATTGAGGATGTTCTCAAGAGATTTAAATTTCCACATTGGTGAGTCTGGTTGTGAGTCACAGACATCACGCGATCACTGGCGCTTAGTTCTGCTAGAATTTTCACACAATAAAGTTGGACAATAAAGTTAGAAAATTTGTTCTGGTCGACCATTTATTCATTGTTAATCAGACATTGGGTAAAGGTATAATAAAGGAAACTTTTATCCACAAAATTTCGTTTGAAAATCGTCATTAATTTCTGTGAATATGTCATGCTTCTAAAATGTGTGGAAAAATCATTCCATAATGAAAATTATTACGCGTAGCCACAAAATATGCCCAAAATTGCTGAGACTTAATTCTGTAGAGCACTGCATTCGAACGAGGCAATTTTTTCACTTTGCTTAGTTCCTCTTTCATTTGAAGCTTTTCTTTTGAATTTTGAATTTCGTTCATTTTGAATTAGCAGTGCGTCAAACATTTCATCGTTCAATACGCTAAAGGAGACATTTCGTTCATTTTGTGAGACGGCATGGGCCCCATTTTATGTACGGATCCATGAGACTGGGATAGGCTCAGGACGAGAACTTGGGCCGTTGGGTCCTCAATGGACCACGAAATATTTACCATCCATTCGAATGCCAATCAAGGAAATATATTGAGCATATTCTGACAATTTGAATATTTCAAAACATCGATAAGACTGTTAAGATATTCACGACAAATACTGAATTCTTTCTTTGGAACCGTTAAACACAACCGATCGCCACAAAATTGAATAATTAAGTCAATGAAGATATGAACCCTAAAATACCTGCAAACAAGCTTTCATTTGATTAACAACTCTAGTTTACATTTAATAACGTATCCGAAAAATACAACCATGCGTTCGCTCATCGATTTTTTGCAGAAAAATTGCAATGTCACATGACCAGTGATTTGGAAGCATTGATGCAAAAACTCCTCGGACGCGGCTGTTACATGCATGCACTCAGATAATGTCATAATTTATCCGCATCTCATCATAAATGGTCCTGTCCTACATCTATATAAACTTTGGACTTTGGGGTGAATAGTAGATATATTGATAAGACTTAACAGTGATTTTTCAGCAGTCCAATAGCAATATTCGTATGATTAATTATTATCATCATAGCTTTAGTTTTGGATATGAACATGAATGTAATTACATGTAGCCTACCACACTAACGGCTGGTTTCCAATGGGTCGCGCGTCGTACGTCCTAACATCGTCTTCCGCAATAGCGCACTCTGATTGGTCAATCTTTCACGCAGTTGCGCGTCAACTCGTAAGACGGTTTCCAATTAATATCAGCTGCTTTGCCGCGCGTGTCACCCTTGCGATGTTACATGTAACGCAGTGCCCGTTGTGACTTCAAATATTACAGCGCCATGAACGTCGAGCGTTCTTGTCGCAAGAGAAGAGGAAGATAATTTCATCCGACAGCGCAAACGGTGAAACGATCTACGAACCATTCTACGAACCATTGGCAACCAGCTTCAATTGAGGTGTTGAAAATGGTTGTTCAAAGTTTGTGGGCTCATGTAGTCCCCATGAATCGATAATTGATTAATCCCGTGGGATGGTGCGACCTTAGTATTGAAGCGCTTGTCCCATGCACATCCATGTGGAAAATTCACCATTGTATACCTACATGACTGTATGACTACTGAGTGGTAGGATTCCGTCACTTTCCGCATCCTGTGTTTTTGAAACGGCATTTTCTCTGCTTCAAGTGGGTCCTATTTGGCAGAGTTGTGTTTGTCTGGTTCCTTAAGCCTTGGCAATTCATGTGAGACTTTCATCTTGCCAACGCGTCTTATTAGAATCTTGTGAGGACGCACGAAGCTTCGAATATAGATCCTTCGCACCGCGCCGTTATTACTTGGTGAATTTCATTTACATGATTTTTGGATATATGTAATTTATCACCGCTCAAATCACAAAAAACATTTCATTGCGGTCTGTGGTCGCCTTCAAGGGTGTTGATTTACCAAGGTCAAGCAAAACGTCAAGTCACGTCAGGAAACCTGTATATTGTGAGAATCATCCATCTTCCGCTACTCTAAGAGGTTGTAGGCATTGTAGGGATTTCTGTGGCCGTGTAACGGCTCCTTGCAAGGTTTAGGCACCAAGGACTTTGTTAGTTTTCTAGTTTTTGTCAAGTTTCAGTATTTCAAAATTTTTGTGAGCAGGTTGTTATTTACCGTTTTTTGGCTTTTGTTTACGTTTTTCGCATTTTTTCAGAATTTTTTGAGAGTGTAGCGCTCAGAAATTTTCTGTATATTTTTGAGAACCTTTTTTGACTTAATCTACTACACGTTCCTTGTTTTCACTTTTTATTGTAATTCCCCTGAAGTTCAATATTTTTTTCAAGCTTCTTGCGCTGATTTTGTTTGGCTCTCCATCCCAACCTTGCTATCTTTACTGAAGTACAAATTCTTAAGTTTTTATTATGCGGCAAGTGTTGAATGAACCGGGTCTTGGCACAGTAACCATTCCGCTTCAAAGCAGAATCTTCTCGAGTGCCTCATTCTCTCTTTGTCTAGGGTTTCGTTTGCCGTATTGCTTCTCTTCCGAAGGTATCGAGTGGACTGGACCTTCAGGTGCTTTAACCATTCTCTTTCAGCGTCAAGTGCGGACTTTTATTTCTAGCTCTGGTCACTTTCCTTATCTCATTCTATTTCAGAGCTGACCAATCTCCACAAGCGAGCTTTCAATTTTCGTACTCTCCATAGTAGGGATATATAGGTAGAGTGTCGACTCAAAAAAGTATCTGTATGTAGTGAAAATTTTTATATGAAAAGATTCAGTTTTCTACGGAGATTACGTTGCCGTGGTCAAAAAATTATTTGAGCACTTTTGAAAAAAGTCAAAATTTGTCAATTTATATACTACCGACATGATTCATCTTTATAAGTAGTATGAAACAAGTTGGATATCAAAAGGCATGAATATTCGCTAAGAAGCATCTTAACTAAGCGGAAATTAAGCTGATTAACAAGGAAATTTCATGATCCGTATTATAATGGAAGTCTTCATGAAAAAGTCGCGATATTATTCGTGCTTATTTGGCTGAAATTTCAAGTTTTCGATTCAATTTTCACTGGCATGATTTTATGATTTAATAAATTTATGTTTCATTTCTTGAATCTGAATATTGATGTGGACCAATTTACATCCTTCAAAGTTAATTGAAATCATTATCTTTGATTATCTGATTTTGCTAAGACAGTGACAGGTTGCCTGTGATATGATCACGCTTAAGAAAACACTCTTGAGGTTGAGCATGAAAGTAATAGGAATTGCTCGAATTGCTAATTTAGAAAACATTAAATCTCCAAGGATGTCATGACACTGAGAATCTGCAAAATGCCATCATTCCTTCTGCATTACAATCATGATCAGTCAATTCCGTTGTAATTTCTTCAAAACTGTAAAAATTTGCTTATCTCACATTTGGTGACAATACCATCTGTATCTCCCATGAGTTCATTTAATAAAATCGAAGGTGTATACACATTGGTGATTTAATAAATACGGAGCTACCACTCTACCTAATATACTTACTCTATGGTGCTCTCGTTTGTTGAGAGAAGCAAGTCTTCAATAGTATTTTTGCTTTCCAATTTATTTTTGGTTTTTTTATGGTTTTGCCCATCTTTTTATTGGGTCTGGTCTCCTCTCCGGTTTTTTGTTTTCTGGTTTCCCCTTTGTGGAGATTGGTCTCTCTCTTTTTCCTCTACTCTCTATCAATTCATTCTTAGCCAATATTCTGTGCAATTTTGGACCAATTTGGCTATTATCCTATGATCTCCGATTGGTCAGCGAAATATCATACATGTGACTTTGGTCCCTTGGTATATTGCAGATGCGAATGGTACAAAATTAGAATGCAGTTGTTTGGTTCGTAATTTGACATTAACATTTTTTGAAGAAGGCCTACTATTCATCAATAGCTTTATGATCCTAAATTGTGTTGAGGAATTCATCCTCAATGTCTGATTTTGATTATTTGATGGATTTCAGAAAACGCTACAAGGACAGGCTGTGTGTTTGTCAAATAAATACAAATTCCTTGCGAAAGGAAAATGATGGCCCATTACAAATACTTAAGCATGATTACTTGGAGAAATTGAAACTTGTGTTGCGTTCGAAGCTAAAGTTGACAGCAGTACATCTGATGCAGCAATTCTTTCAGTCGAATATCGTATTTTCCGAGAAGGCTCAAAGAAGCAGAGTGGTACATGTTTTTATCTGAAGGACACACTTCAAGCAACGCGATTCCCAATAATTCCACAAAATAAGAAATTTAAGGCTACTGAATGTGTTGCGGTACATATTGTTTCTTCGGATGCAAGAATGGTATTATTTTGTGTTTACAGAATACTATCTATCTCTGGTAATTGCACGTCATAGAGCTCCTTGAAAAGTCTGATCTTCTTGATATAGGAGATATGAATCTTTGTGCAAGAGGTACATATATGCATATCAAAAGACATTCAAACTTGCTTGATGAAATTTGTAGTCGTTTGACCTTCAATGCTATAACAGGCAGATATAACTAGACCTTTCAGTGGATCCTGTCTTGATATGGTTTTAGCCCCTGAGGGTGCGGTTTGTGAAGCTGTCGTGCATGATCCCGATCTTTCAGATCATCACATGGTAATTTCATCATTAAGTTGCAACCGTCCACCGTCAACAAAGACTACTTTCACATGTAGATCGTTCAGAAATTTTGACTCAAGGAAATTTCTTGATGATTCAAGAATGTCATTTCCACTTTTCGGTGTTAACACAATTTTTGACACAGTAGATGAAATGTATTCATATTTCAGAATGAACGCGTATAAGTATTCACTAACTTTTCTTTGTAAATAATATCTTTCATTTCATTTTCTGCAAATAATGATATATTATGATAGATAATGATATGTGTATTCGTGTAATACAGAGAGCATATTATCAACTTCATCGTTAGCTATATTTTTTGTGTCATGGTCTTCTTCTTAAGTCATTATAAAACCGACCTCTTCATCACAATTGCTGTCGCATGAACCACAATCGGGAAGAGATAAGCAAAGTATGCTTTCAGTAGTAGCACCGACTGTCAAATGTGTTAGAGAATCAAATTTTTAATCTGCTTATACCGTAACTGAAATTTGGAAAAGCTTCCATTCTATAGTTCACTATTATATCCATCTATGGTGAAAGCGCGATCAGGCGATGAATTTACATTACATCGGTGTCTTATTAAGATCGTTTTTCAATCCCTCGATTACTTTGAAAATGAAGAGGCTGACTTGAAATTAATCTTTATTCGACACTTGAACAGCTGAATATTTTCCAATTTTTCTCTAGGTAAAATAAATAATCCGCAGTTCTATTCAAATAAAATGAAATAAAGAATATGAAGCTCTCAGGGCACGAGCTGTCTTGAAGATGCTGAAATCATGGATTCAATAGTTCAATAGTCATTCTAGAAAAATAGTGAAAATTGCCGATGGACATTCCCAGAATGTATTCACTGAGAGCTCCTGAAAAAGCTCCAGTCATCAACATTCCCTATAAATCGCTGATCTCGATTTTGGCAATAGACATCACCTTCAGTCAAGAAAACGTGATGGAACAAATCGCTGTACTTTACCCAATACTTGAACCAAAGAAGGTTTGCATCACAGAAGAATGGATTCGCACCTATACTAATGTGGGTGCCTCTTCTGAGTTCATCAAAAATACCCTCTGGAAGAGTCTTGAGTCTACATTTTTCGAGATTAAGATATTTCAAGCTTGGCAATCCAGCAAATGAATGTCTATACAAGCGAAGACTTCCTCGAATATGGTAGAGAATCAGCGATTCCAAGTTTTTGAGACCTGCGAAGAAATGGTTAGGAATTTCACCGAGATTGTCGCAATAACCAAAGTCAACCCTTTTCAATCTGAAAAGCTTCTGTAGAGTTCCTGGCGATAGACCGTCACCTATCTTGAAGGGATTTTTCGCAATGTACAGTTTCCTCAGGTTGATGAGCGGTTTAAATGCTTTTTTAGAAATTCTTGTTATATTATTTTTGTTGAGGCGCAACTCTCTCAATTCAAACCAATCTTTAAAGGAATCATCTCTTAACTGACGAATATTGTTTTTCTGCAGCCAAAGAGTGCGAATCTTACCGGTATAAACACTTGAATTTCTAGCAATTTCACCATTACTTGGTACCGCCGAAAGTCGGCGAGCTTGACATTTGGCAATCTTCAAATCGTTCATGTCAAAAATGAATCCAATAGCACATGGTCGAGGAGAATCTGCATTCAGTGATAGACATAGTTCTAGCAATATCAAAACTTCGATCAAAGTTCCTCGAAAAAATCTGAAATTAAAGAAAAGACCTCAGGTGAAATTCCAGCTCATGCAAATGGCGTTTCATACTATATACATATACCGGTATGTATAAGAGAAATAAAACTAGACCAATTAATTCAAAAAAAATATTGGACGATATTTCGTATAATACTTGATCACGTCTAACATTCGTCTGAACAAGTTATCTGAAAATCATACACTGTACATAGATCTAAGATAATGGCTTTTTGTCAGGAGACAGTGGGATAAAGTTCCTGTACGATTAGAGGAAATAATTACTACGAAAAAATTTCTAGTTTATATGGTCTAGATGGATGAAGAGCCTATAGAAAAAATCAACTATGTGCAATGTTAATTTTAGGCTTTCGAAATTCAATAAAAAAATGTTCAGCTGCCTTTCTTTTACAAACGTTAGTTACTTTTCTTGCATTATTTCACAGTCAATATCTTCACTTGTTGGTGTCATTTTATGCTTTAAATTAAAAATTTTGTCATATAATGCTTTCTTTTTGGTTGAGATGTTCTAAAACCCGCTTGCGTAAGGTGCATCGACTTTCGCCAATGTAGAACATTTTACAATGAGTGCAAATGATCTTGCATACCAAGTTCTTATGATTGCACATACCCCTGTTTCCGCATAAGCAAATATTATTGCAAGGAACGGTCATTTTCTTTCTCAAAAGATAATAACGGAGGTGAGCCAATAAAGGTTGATAAGACTCTAACTTTTTCAATTTTCTGTACTTCGATTTTGATTTTTCGTGCCTGAATTTCATTGATAAAAGGCATTCGAATATATATTGTTGGTTTGTTTTGTTATTGTTTAATAAATAAAGTTGTAAGCAAGAACAAGTTGCCAATAAAGCTGTGCCTTTCATTTTTACCTATAATCGCAAAAGTCCAAACGTCTATTTATAGGTGATTAAACCGGTCACTCAAAGTTTGTGCTTAATTGATCCTTTCCAGAACTAGCATTTTTTCAGATCTTACAAACAACCGCCTTCTCGGCTTAGAATCCCTAATAATAGCAACAAGAAGACCATTGGAAGTATTTCTCCTTGTGGGAAAACGAGGTTTAAATGGTATCCCACATTGATATTGGGAGGAACAATAAAGTTTAAGGTGGGTAATAGTGATCGCACCCACTTGTTTACTATAAATATGAATCTCACTTACACATTTAAAAATGTTATCTATGCAATAATGCATGTTATTGTGTAGCTTTCTATGTCTACAGGTTAATAATTTCCACAATAGAATTAGAAGAATCATCTCTGGATTTCTGCCTTCAGGTTTGAAAAGTTTTCTAATGGACTTTCTATTAGTAGTAGTGATAAGTGTATATTTCGTAAGACAAATGATAATCATAAAATCAAGAATACTTGTAGTATGCAATGTTTACAGAAAAGTTACAAATCGGTTTTGTTCAACAAAGCAGCGACATATGGTATGAAGGAAGACTGACGCATTAAACTGCGGCAACAGGGGATGAGTAGATGATTGCAATGTCTCAGTCTCTTTGGAATAAGCGGATGCAGAATATGGCCAGGATCGCTTTCGGCTTTCTTGAATAGCTTGATGCCCATTTTCTCCCTCCTCTTCTTGATTGATTCGCATTGACAAATGAACACATTGTCTCCGTTTGAGGTTATAATCCGATGTGCTCGCTTGGAAATACGTTCCAACATCTCACTGTAAGACGAGGGAAGACCAATGAGCAGAGGACAGACGTAGTCTAGGGAACTTCGTATCCGACTTTCATAGATGTTGTGCAGATCCTTCAAGGACAGGTACGGCTTCAGCTTCCGAATAGCATAGAATTGCTTGCTTGTTCTTGATTGGACGTTCTTTATGTGATCCTTCCAATCTAGTCTCTCATTAAATGTCACTCCAAGCATTTTGAGCTTCGAGCTTCTCTGCATAAGAAGTCTATCATCAAGGGTAATGCACTGACGCGTGGAAATCATGACTTTTACTGTCATTCGGAGTAAGAGAGTTAAGCAGACACCAGTTTTTAAAGTTCTCGAATTCGCTGTTAATGGCATTAGTAATAGCATCAGCTGATCTTTGGAGCGGCACAATGATGTTAAAATCGTCGGCGTATTTCACTACTTTCGTGGCGAAGAGTTTGCTGCAGAAATCTCCAACGTAGCAACAGAACAATGGTGGACCGAGGACTGACCCCTGCGGTACTCCATGCTCCACGCGGTATGATTCGGAAAGTTTCCCATCAACACTTACAACCGATCTTCTTGAAGAAAGGTAGCTTTCAAGCCATGCAAGAAAACCACTGGGGAAATTCTTTTCAACAAGCTTTTCCATTAGTGTGGCGTGATTAATACTGTCAAAAGCTTTTGTCATATCGCAACTGATAATCGCCACTCCGTAGTTTTCAATATTGTCATAAATTCGGGTCGTGACGTCCATGATTTCAATTACCGCTGTAGTTGTAGATGCCCCTGCTCTGAAGCCATGTTGGTTCGAACCATAGGAATCACTGAAGTAAGGCCACATAGCCTCTAGTATGATTTTTTCAAAGACTTTGGATGCTGTTGTAAGGAGAGTTATCTGTCGAAAGTCATTGATCTTTGGAGATTGAGTTTTGGGTATAGGGGATACGATGCCCAATTTCCACGAATCCGGGAATGCTCTTTGTTCAATTGAGGCACAGAAAATCGAGCAGAGAGGCTTAGCTATAACATCAGCTATATAGCGATAAATACGATTTGGAACATTGTCCGGACCAGAGCTTTTCCCACTTTTCAATTTGCGGAGATGGGAGTAAACAATGTCGTCAGTAATTGGAACAGACCAGAGATCTGAAGCATGTTTCTTGGGAACGTTCTGGCTTGAAGTTGGGGTGGAGAACTTAGAAAATTCTCGAATTCTCTATTGATAACTTTGCTTTTGCTCCGGTAATGAATGTCTGTTAGTGCTCTCATTGAGGGCAATCATTTTGTTGAACGACACCAAGCTCGATCATTGTCATTCTTTGTACGTAATAGGTGAAGCTATAGTTCTACCATGGATGTAGAAAGAATTTGACAAAATGTCTCATTGACGGCACAGCATAAATTTGTAGTGAGATAAATCAACTACATGCCACTTTCAAGTCATTATCAATTGGTGTGGAACTACAGCGTTTCTTTTGATGATAAACAGAACTTTTCCTCTTGTTGCTTCCTTCATTATTACGTGGAGTGTGATCAACCTTAGCAAAATTTCGCTAGTTCTCCTGCCTGCTTTTTCGACTGCAACCTGTCTATTGTTTACAAATTCTATCATAATTCGTCAAATACCATTTTGGTTGCGCTAGTGAATACATTAACCTTCTGCAATGTTGATCAGAATTTTGTGAAAATTAGACAGAGCGTTTCATTATTCCAAAATAGATCAAACACCAAAAATCATGCCATTTAATAGGGCATCAAAATTCTGTATGACCACCTTCTATTTCAAATGCAAGATGGTGGAATATCATATTTTGCATATCACTTGATCTGATGCAACGCATAGTAGGAATAGGCTTGCAAAATGAAGGCTATTCAGATACATACGCATTCAATTAGGCTACCATTTGCTTTTGTTCATCTTCCATGAGAGGTGAATAAAATCTTCCATTTTTTTGTTCACCGACCGACTATTGCTATCATTCAACTTGCAAACTGACACATCCTCATCAAGGTGCTGCTAGAAATTGAATGCTTTCTATCTAGAATCATATATAATAATATATATATCATATATATATAATAATAATATATAGAGATTTGAATCTCAATAGTCATGTAAAATTTACCATAATATGGTGACCTGTCATGCTTCATAATAGAAAAATGTGTATCAAAGATTTGTGGGATATCAAGATACAGACTTCAAGATATCCGTGTTTAGAGGTAATTATGAGAGATATCCGTGTACGGGATAATTATGGAAATTATTAACCTCTTCTGAAACATATCTATAGCATACATTATAATAGATAATGGATGATTTATTTAGGTCATATGGAACCTTTTAACCTCAGGCCTAGCGGCCTTTGGTTAATAAGTTCCATAATGACCGCAAAATCATCCATTATCTATTACATAAGGTGCAATGCGTGTGGAGATTTCTATAAGTCACTGATGTAGTGGTCTGTGCAGGAGGTCATTCATAATGAGTTCAAACGAAAATTCTCTCCCAATTTTACGACTGCTAATTTTATTGTAAAAACTCGTAAATACACCCGACGCGTTTCGTCTACACAGACTATGTCAAGGGTTACAAGCTGTTACTGTACAAGTGAGTTTATATACACATTTGTCAATGAGATCAGTTCATCTGTTCAGCTCATGCCGTCTGTTTGACTTTGGCATGTTCGTCGAAAATTAGGCGAGATACAGCCACCCTGGCAGTAATTGTTGTTTGCTGTTTATCAATAATTTTGCAGTCGAAATTGTTAATGGTCATCACTGTGGGCTATTATCGCATGTTCACTTACTGCACTCTTCTTGTCTTCATACCGTAAACTACGCTCAAGTTCTCTATAACGAACTTGAAATGGGCGATAAGCTTGACCTATGTAATTCTGGTCACATAAAAATAATAATTCAGGTCTTGCAGAAAAATTCACAAATTACATTTTTACTTTTACAGTTATACCTTGGCCAATGTTTTTACAAATAATGCAAGAACACAGATTTTTATCAGATTTTTTGAAATTCGAAGCCAGCATTTTTCCAGGTTTACTAGTGATGCGCTTTGGAGTATCATATTTATTTTTCATCTCACCGAATTTTCTCAAAGAAACTATCTCCAAGTAAAATCAACTGTCAAATTCCCTTTGTTTTCTTCAATATGAAAATTGAATTACTGGATAATTCAGATCCAGCTATCAAATTTACAATGAATATGAATATCCACGAAATGAACTTCCTAAATGTCGCAGTAACCATTAATCCTGTTTCGCTACGAATAAGCATGATATACGTGGTGACGTCAAAAAGTATCCGGACTCGATATGAAAGAAGAAAGCTACAATATTTTAATTATATTTTTAGGAAAGAGCATCCATTATGTAGGTATAGAAAATTGCTTGTTTTGACATTGGATTTAATCAACTATATTTTTGTACAGTTTCTTTAAATTTTTACTGTATTGGCTCATTTTTTTCGAGTTTTAACTTTTCATTGATACAAATGTTAGAATATTTGGCGCTTTTTGAAGCTTTCTTACACCTAATGATATCAAAAACACGAAATTATTTGTTTTTATCTCGTACAATTTTTTGTAATTTTTCTTCGTGCCAGTCTCCAATTTCAGTTGGTCTTCCTGGCTTTTCTTCATCTTCGATCCTTGTTCGTCCGTTCTTAAATTCGGAAATCCAAAAGTAAACTGTCGTTCGACTGGGAGCATTGTTACCGTAAACATTTTGAAGTTCTTCTATAATATTCTTTGACTCCATCTTCTTCAAAACAAAAAAGCGAATAACGCTACGATATTCTACCGCCGACACGTTGGCCATTCGTCAAAGTCGCGCTGATCAGCAAAGAAAATTCGTTTTGCCTTGACAAAAATGGCTTCTTGGTTAGGTGATGACAGTGAGTTGTATTATTAGCTTGTCTGTCATCATTACAATCACAATCATTAACTTGTCTGTCTGCGCCTGTGCGTGCATGCACGTGCTACAATTGGAAAGAAATCGTCATGTGATCAAAGAATGGGTGATTGAAGCTTCAAAAAGCGCCAAATATTCTAACATTTGTATCAATGAAAAGTTAAAACTCGAAAAAAATGAGCCAATACAGTAAAAATTTAAAGAAACTGTACAAAAATATAGTTGATTAAATCCAATGTCAAAACAAGCAATTTTCTATACCTATATAATGGATGCTCTTTCCTAAAAATATAATTAAAATATTGTAGCTTTCTTCTTTCATATCGAGTCCGGATACTTTTTGACGTCACCACGTATAAGCACTGATATTTTCAAAAAAGTGACGGATACAATGGTCTACGTGTCTTTTTATTCCTCTCACCCACGACCCACGTAGAATAAAAATGATTTTCTCCGAGAAGAAGGCAGGATCTATTCGATATACAGAACTAAGAAGTAGATTACTTTCACTGAAATTTCCAATTCAGCTAATTGATGATGCCATTAGACGAGCGGAAAGCATTCTATCACGAAATCGAGACAACACAAGAAAATGATCCTATTTATTCAAGAGCACAATATTAATAATCCCCACGTATCTGAATACATAATATGTCCAGTAACAGGAGTAATTAGTGTATTACAATCTTCCACGAACACTACTGTTATGAAAGTCAGCAGTCAGCCAGTAACCGAATCTCCTGGCACTGGTATCAAACTACGAGTACAACCGCAGAACGATTTACGGGGTTCGCCGCTGTGAGGAACTTCGCAAGTCGCTGTAAATGTTGCATAATAACTACAGGTAAACAGATCACATTCAATGCTATATCAAAGTAATATGGCTTGTCGATCTTCGAATGTGATGTTATATAAATTAACATACAGTAAATATAGACAATTTTATATCAAACGCATCGCTCTCCATCGACAGCAAATCAATAATGCACAGTATATGAAATTAAAAGTTAGTGGTCACCTTTCTAGATGTGGTGGAGGTAAATTTACTGCTGACCCATTTTTTCCGTTAACGCCCGCAGTCACTCGCATTGATCGAGAGATGAAAGAGAGATATTTCATTAACCTGTTTAGTCCTTCTTTGAATGTTAAGTAACTTTAATTTCTTCACGTATGTTTATGCGTCTTCAGTAAGTTTGATTTCAATGATTTCAAATTTCTTTTGTATTCTGCCCAAATTAATCAGTTTGCCTTTAGAAGCCGTCGTAGACAGGAGAAATCGATTGGCATATAATCGATTAAAATAGAATTGAGTCTTGATTCTCGGTGGGTTTACTTTTTTATTCTTTATAGCCATAACATTTTTAAAAAAAATCATCATACGGTGTATCGAAATACAGCAGTAGATGGCCAGCAATCATGAAGCTATTTTGTAAAGAGCTATTTAGAAGAGCCAATCAAAGAAGCCTACTTCGATCCAAAGAACAGATCTTTGCGCATAAAAATCGAAGTTCTACTTACCTCATTTGGTAAACGACATGTTTCGGAATTCAAAAGTTGATGCCATGCCAATTATTCAAGCTGCTACATATTATGACTATTCGACACTGAGTAATCAATTGATAGCTTAGAACATAGTAACATGGAAATCCACAAAAAGAAATATTTATTGCCGCATAGCTTACAATCATAGAAGTAATACAATGGATCCACCCCATAGAAGTAGATAATAGTCATGGACTCCTATTTTATAGAAGTCCATGTAATAGTACACTAGAATGGAAGTTTGATATCTTGCTTATGTACAGTGATGTCACATGGAAAAATCTATGGTTTGTAGATCAGATTCAATCTAAAACATTGTATCATAGTCAAACTATTTGCCAAGTTGGTTCTAGGAGTTTGACAGCAAATTACAGGATTTTCATGAAGAGAATTTTTAGTGAGATGGTGGCAATGTTTCATGTGAAAGTCTAATATTCCATACTGTGTCAATTTGTAGCACTAATTAACAACTAGTTTCCATTTTTTCAATACTGGAATGCGAATTAAAAATTGGTTCACAGAATCATAATTGAAAGTGGTCAGTGTGCTGTGTGTAAGAACATCTGAAGAATTCACACATGAAAATTGTGATCATTGGATATTTTCTCCTTCAAGCGATTAAGAAACCTAGTGCTTTTCTGGAATAAACACTTTAAAAGCTTCTTTACCGACAATCATTTCTCAGATAACTGAAATGTCACTGGAACTTTTCAATCAATCATTAAATGGCTTATAGTGTGATGATATTTTGGAAGCAGATATACGAAAGCGTGTAGAGGTTTTGAAAACTGTTCAAATACAGTGTCCAGGGGGACCCTTCAAAGTAAATTGAATACTGTAAGATTTCTTGGCATCTGATTTCCAGCTGGAGCAATGCATGTTCTGTAAATCGACATTGCAAGTTGCACATGTGTCTGATTGTACTCTTGATAGATTATAGGAGCGATATTTCAAAATGATGAACGTACAGAACGTTTTAATGGATTTTCTATTTTGTCATCCTGCCGCCGCAGTATTTCGTAAATTCATTATTGCTTTTGTACACATGATCTTTGGACAAGGGGAAACAATTCAGATCACAATTTGGCTTGATAAATATAAATGTCAATTAGAAAACATGGAAACCAGCTCGTGCAATTTGCGTTTTGCCCCAACTAAGTTCCCCCGGCGTGTGCCATAATTTTCATGCAATTTCCATTCTAGGACTTTCTATGGTATTGTTAATTTCTATGATCCACCCATAGAGGTCAGATATCAAAGCTATTTAAGCCTAGAGAGGACATAAGATAGCTAGCGATGATGGCACCCGTCTGGACTCTGACAGCGGGTCTAGTTCGGAACCTTGCTAAAGATGGCTAGCAATCCGACCTCTATGCATCCACCATAATTGAACGATCTGCCTTATTCGACCGACCTCTGATTTCAATGAATTTGATTTCTCAACTCTTGATATTTCCCTGATTCAGGGGTGTTGGGAAATCCTTGAACCAAAGTCCGCTCGCTTAATAGTACTGTATTTCTTTGCTGTACAGCAACCCAAACAACATATATCGTGTGGACATGCAAAAATGAGGTGCTTTTTGAATTTCAAATGAATTTTTATGCCAATAATCTTGCATGAAACTTAAAATGAAAGGCTGGTTAGAACAGACGAATTGACAATAGACCTTTATCTTGGACACCAAAATGCAAAAGATAAGAATCATTCCAGAAAAACACTAAAATTTCTGGATTTTCCCTTCATTCTGACTCCCTCTGCATATGTTAAGTCACCGTGATTTAGCATCTGCAATTGCAGTTGATTTCTGGTAGTGGTGGGAGCACTTTTAAAGTAGGCTAGGCTACATGTACCTGTAGATCGTGAAGTTGATGCGCTCTTACGCATGTATGTGTAAGCTACTGTATGTGTAGAGTAGCGCCTATAATGGTCGGGTTTTATTGTGATTGGATTTAAATCAGATAGCCAGTTCAAACTCAAAGAAAAATAGAAATAAAACGGAGAAAATCCCTTTATTCTTGTTATTAGCTCACCTTAATAGGTCTATCAGCCTACAACTTCAAAATAATTTGTGCAGACCGCAGATTCAAAAGGTAGGATCTGATAATTAATGGTTGCCAGTTGTACCTAACCGATACTAATAATGCAGTTTATTGATTACATAACTACACCAACAAACCCTTGACTCTTCCTCAGCCGATTTTGATGCAAATGACTGAGAAAGGCATCCATCAATTGACTCTCAATAAATTATCCGCATTGCCACGTTTGGCCTACTTTATTATTGAAATTAGAATTTGCATTAACTTGTGCATGTTTACAATTTTAGGCCACATTATAAGATTGAACTAAACATATATCGACTTTCATTGATAGTTTATTTCATAGAATCCCAAAAGTGAATTTCAAAATGATAGAACCGCACTTATGAATTGAGGCATGACAGGCTTCATGTATTGTATGAAAAAAATTGATGGCCAAGTAAGATAGTAAAACTTTTCTGTAGCAGATAGGTTAGAAAATTCGAATACCTTGAAATAAATCAAGTTCTTAAATAAATAACAGCTGAAGAGACGGATCGTTCGACGATACTTCAATATGCTTTTATATGAAAATAGTGAACGTTTCTACAAATCAGATACTTGTATTATTCTAATAACTTCAACCGGTTTCGACTGGAGATCAGTGAGATGGGCTACTGGTCACAATCTTCGTCAGGAAGTTGAAAATGGTATACCGGTACTTACAGTATGTACATGTTAGCATTAGCTAGTAAATTTGAAATTTGGGTCATCATATATCATTGAAGATTAAGTCATCGTGCATAAGTAAGAGGAAAGTCATAATACAAAATCACTCATAGAGTAATCATCTTTAAAACTTGATTATTGAAATAAATCAAGGAAATTAGTATTGAATTTCCTAAAAGAATGAAAAGCCATCTCGGTCAGTTTCGGGTTTTCTCAATACAGGGCGGTTTCGACCATCCGCCGACCATTAGTTCCAATCGATTATCAAAAACAAGTTCTTCTCAAGCAGTTTCATTTTTTCAAGTGCTTTAATGAGTTTGATATACAGAGCGTTATGAAAAATAGGACGGAAACGATGGAACATTGACTGCTTTTTGCACAACTCCAGAGTCGAACAAATAGCAAAGATATATGTAAAGGACGGTTCATATAGTTGCGCCCATCACAACTCGGGTCCTGTCGATGGTCCCAGCGAGTGAAATGGTGTGCAATACTGTACACATTCAGGTCGGGCCGGAAAAAAGGCCACAAAGTACAGGAAAGGAGAAATATTTCATCGACAGCAGCAGAAGCACATCAAATAATTGAACCTGTCATTTTCTTCCACGATTTCTTACCACTGCGATATTGAGACGGAACAAAAATACAAACAACGCCTCGATTCTACGATCTCCATTTGTGTGCTTGTGTGTATGACTGCGTGATTGAATGTGATAATGCACATCTCAGTTACTAACAACCGAATTCATCATTTTTCGGATTCGTTCATCGTTATACAAAGTGTTGGACTTGATAGCAGCATTCAGGTCCTGTTGATCCCTAACAGCCTGTTCCCATTCGGCAAGCTGAGCATTCAGGGGCTCCACGAAAGAATCCGTAATACTAAAAATGAAAAATGAAACTCAGGTGTAGCCATAACGAATGAAACGAGACATTAGCTGAAAATCATACATTTTTTCAGTAATGCTATGATCTCTACATGTTGACCATATTCAAAATTCATTTTACTAAAATTTCATGCGGACAAGTTCTTTGCTAACTTCATTTTTCATGTGATTTGCTAATTAAATCCATATAGGCTTTAGCTCGCCAGTAGATGTTTCTCTTATCCGCGCGTATATACTGCAACACACATCACAAAACCGCATTTTTTAAAAAAAATTTGCCAGGGGCGTTTATCGAATTCGTCTCAATTTACAATGAGTGATTACTGGAGGATGGGCGATTATTCTTAAGCTCCTTTGAGTTATGCATGAATAACAACATTAAATATTCATCAATTGATTAAATATAGTTGTACTATATGTTGCAAGCACTACACTACATGTGCGCATATATCAGAATATAAAGTTTAACATTTATGTAGATATAAATATTAATATGATAATATGATTATCGAATGTTGTACATTCTTATCGTACATGTGCCCAGCACATCCAGCTAAGAAAATATCATGTATCTGAGGTGAGTAAAATGGAGTCGAAGACCACTGACAATCCATGCTGACTTACTTTTGCTCCCTCTTTAGCTTCATTGCCGTGTCGCGGTAATCCAGCCGCCATTTCTCCAATTCCTTGTGCATTGCGTCGAGATCTTCTTGTACGTAGTCCATCACCTTACCGAGAGGATTGGCTGAACGAGTGAGAAGTTGAAGGCAATGCCGAAGTCGTTCTATCTCCTTCTCAGCTGCCACTCGATCTCGTTTCCAATTCGCATCGTTTTTGTCCTGCAACGGATAACGGCAACTCGTGTTTTTCATTTTAATCGCATCACAACAGCTTGATGAATAATAATAATTCTATGTTGGATTTTGTTCAGAATTGGAAGTCCAAGGAACAAATAGATGAATCACTTGGTTCTCTCTGAGTGTGGCTCTCTAAAGTGGTAATGACCCTAATATCAATTGTTCCTGAAGGTAGCGAGCGATGGAGATTGATGCGGAGATACTCGTCATCAAGAGGGAACACGTACAAACTTCAACTGTCAGTTAATCAGCATCTGTCAGGTAAAAAGTAGACCTGCATATCCTTGACTCAATTTTTCTCCGTCATTAATGCGTCAAGCGGAAATATTATTCGCACCAGTCGACTCCTCATAACCTACATATACTGACTGTGTAATTACATTTATGATGATCTCAATTAACCCATTTAAGGCCACCTATATAAATATCGGCAAATTTTCTATAAAAACGGTGATAAGTATTTCAGAATGTTATAATTAAGAATGATATATGATGACCAGTTCATTAAAATAACCATTTCTCTAAAATTAAAGCCGTAACGATTTCGTGACGATGGCGTCATATGATGTCAAAATATACAAAAGCATGTTTTTTTCAAATGTAGCCTATGAATTGCTCGAAGCAATTCCTGCCGAAGTAATGAGTCATGGCTTCATCATAAAAGCTCTCTATCATATTTCAGAGGTATTTGTCGAAACTGGGTATTAGCAAATTTAATCAAATGACTGCTTTATGCTACTTGTCGTTGCTGTTTGGTGTGAGATCGTTATCGTTGAAATGAGAACAAGTTTTTATATTTCGAAATTCATGTCGAGAAATTGATTCTCTTTCTGCATCGACTCCAAAGTCATGGTAGAGTTGGAGACGCCTCGGTAATTCGCTATGTCCACATAAATAAAGAACACCAAGAAATGAACGCATTTGAGATTGTTTAGCATTATGTAGGCCTAAACAATTCTTTTGTCCCGGGTAGTCATTGGTTTCTACCACTAAGGTCGATAAGACCATCGGCATGCGTATCAAGCATCTCATTAAGATTCTTGCCTTGAAATGCATCCAGAGAATGTTTGTCCTATCTGCGAAGATGAGAATTACCGATATTTGCCATTTTATTGACTGCTTTTTCTGTTTACTGAAATGATCATTCTAGTCATCTTTCGTTGCAATCTCACACTGCCTTACGATGTCACTAACCTCTGAGATATCGTTTGAGAGACTTACCTCTGAGACACATAAACTCATCATCGTTTCAAAACTCTGATGAAGCATTTACTTATGGAGGTTTTGTGGCAACATTCATATACCGTGATCGTCGGCATTAGGCCTATTGCATATTTCAGTAACTTATTTACCCATAGTTAGCAACAGCTTGGGTATTGTCTTCAGATAGCTACACAGGTTGATGTAATCAAGCTAAGCCTTTATAGATATTTTAAACCAGTTTGGGCCATCTCGAGCCTCTGGCGTGCCCTTGTAGGGAGAGACGCATCGTCCACAGCCAAAGAAGTTTTGTATTGAAGTTGCCCGAGTCGGAGGACATCTTTGTATTCTATGCCCATGCGAACTGGCACCCTGCATTGTTAATGATTAAGCTATAAGAGGAAATGCTTGAGATTTGATCTCTCTTTGACTTGCTTTTGTACATGAGCTAACAAGTCTAATGTTGAGGAAATTACTACGGCAATTGACTTCGGTTGGTTTTGTGACGGGAAAGCCATACACTATAAATAGCAACAAGCAATACACTATTATAGAATACACTAAGAATGCAATATTCCAATGAAATTGTTCGTTTTTAGTATTCAACAAACATTAGTTTTAAAGAAAATTGACAGTATTCACCACCATTTACTTCATTTATATTGTTGCTGTATTTAACATTTGTATATCATATTACGCCAGTGTAACTAAAACGTTACGGTTTCAAAAAAATGACGTGCCATGTCATGAATGAATATCCGAGGAAGTATTGATTGCTATTTTCGGAATTTGATGGATAATGAGATCACGCAAATCATATGGGAAGTAAATTACATGTAGATGTTCATACACTGAGTCTTTCAGTATATAAGCTGATTTTAAGCCCATTTTTTGTCTAATTTCGTGATAAAATAAATGCACTAAAAAGTGCTAATTTTTGAATTGGCGATTGTTTACCTGAAACTATGTGAAAAATCATGTATGGTAACCAAAATATTGTGTCATATGTCGCAAGCTGGAGAAGACAGCAGATTCCGAAAAGTGCGAAATGTAACGAAAACGTTACACTGGCGCTAAACAATGTTTCTGATCAGAGAAAATGTTCAAATCAATAATTCTTGAGCTCTGCGCATTTGCACAATATGCGGTCACAAAAAACTAAATTGAATGCTTTGAGAGCTCCCAAACGATTAACAATTCGGTTGTGGATTTTCCCATAACTTGAATTGCTTTGAGAGAATAACATCAAGGGATTTCACACCACCACCATGTCATAGCTGCAACATCTCGAGATTTTAAGAATGACTATGGAAAAGGTGATGCTTCCGTATTGAAGGCAAGTGCTAAGTTAATGTATTCGCTGTCTCCACTTATCAATAATTCATTGGCAGCCTCTCTCATCGATCTTTAGAATGCAGCATATGTGCCGGAAAATGGCAAGGTAAAATTATTTGTTGAAAGCGCTGCATGGGGCATCTGAATGACAATCAAGCCTTGGTTCATCAATAAGATCAAAGAGCTTTGCATGTATCTGCCAGAGAAGTAGGGTCCTTCTATGCAGTCAGTGGCTGCCGAAATCGAGCCAGGTATTCAGAAAGTTCCATTATCATCCGAGTGTTCGGAGTACGTGAAGGTAGCGCAACCGCACTGTTAATGTCTGTATTCTTCAAACTACTTTGCACAGAATTTATCAGGATTACTTTTCCTATGTCCTAATAAGAATAGAATATATTTAAGCTGCTACATAATCACAAAAAACTTGTTTTAGGCTCCTACGCTCTGTTGATGTGCAGGACTCAATGCCATGACACAACTTGCGACCCGATGGGGAAATCGAGAGCCTAATTCATATAGGAACTTACTACTGTAGATAATGCTGTACTTAATGAACTTTGATTATTGATGCCATTATAATGAAAGACAGCACTATGTTAGCTCCAACACATTTCTTCCAAAATTCGGTGGAAGAAATAGTTTCATCCACGGTGGAAAACCCGGTTTTCAGCGGAAAAAATACCTCTTGGAAGAAATTGTCAACCCTGATTTGAGAATAACTCACATCAATTCAAAAACTGTGTACCTATTAACAAATTTACTTTCCTGCACATGAGCTTTATCTCCAGTTGCAGTTTCATCTTCAAACATTTAGTCGCGAGATATCTTTACTCTTGCATTACTTTTCTGAGAAGCGCTTGGAAGAATTTCTACGACCTATTGGCAGTCCTCATCAATAAGAGCTTTGCGTCGAAGCGCTGGGTCAGGTACACAATGCCTGTATCAGGACTGTCTTGGTGGATGCTTTGGAGACATGGCCCATAAAAGTTGATAACCTCTTGCCTGGTGAGAAACGAGAGCGCTATGATCCGATGGATGCGTTCCATCAAGACCTCTGAACATCACTCCAAGACCGATCAGGATGGAGAAGGCGCATACATCCCAACGACAATGGACACAACATTATTGTCTGGTCCTCAAGCATGGAGAAGAAGAAAAGACAATATGCCCGAAGTAAAATTATGTAACAAAGTAAATGATGCTGATGATGAATGGTTTGACGTCACTACTACCCCTTACAAGGGGCTTTGACGATACTGACATAGTCAGACTTTAATCTGGAGCGTTGTGATCTTTTAGTTCGGATGCCCTTCCTGTCGATTTCCGTTGACACTTTCGGGGCTCGACCTCTAGACTGAAAGATCACTAGGCCAAGCACTTAACCACTGTGCCACGGAGACCACAAACGTGCTAGAATGAGATCAAGTAACAACGAGTCATCAAAGGAATCAAATTCATTGACACTTACCGTATCTGGTTTCTTCACACCTGATGAATCCTTCAGTTTATTGCCACCTTCGTATTCTTCCTTCGTGGCCATCATCTTGCGCACCAACGCTCCATGTTCACCCGTATCTCCCTCGCCTTCATTCATCGCCGCTTGTCGCGCATCGCGTGTCGCTGCAGTCTCAGCTTCCGGCCCAGCTTCTTCAACGACAAATTGGTCGTCATCGGAGTCCATTTCCCGCTCGATTATCACTCCTGAGACCCGAGCGTTCGCATTACCGCTGGCCACCCGAACAACATCTTCTGGTGCTACATCTGAAGTGCGTTTCACACGAGGAGGAGCTGGTCGTGCACTGGGAGGCCGCGCGAGAGACCGTCTGAAACATGATGCTCATAAAGGAGGTTTGCAAGCAATATGAGGCACACAATGACGCGTGCCTGATGAAAGCGGTGCACACTTACTATCACCATTCATTTATTATCAAATTCTATTTAAATATGTTGTGCCTTGTTTCAAAAGTCTTGAAGAACAAACTTAAAAGTCTATCAGATTTACTGACAGTCTCTATAGTAACGCTCGTACTAGTGTCATGGACAACAACCTCATCATTATCAACATTTTACTCTTCTGCTACACAAAAGTAGTCGAAGCAGCTGTCCGTCATTGAATATGTCTTGTAGTAGACCCTCGACAGACAGCAATCGAACAGCAAGCGATAATCTCTATTGTAACCACAAAATTTAAGTCTTTAGTTGGAAAAATTAATCCAATAAGCTTTTAGAGTTGCAATTGATGCTTCATAGGCGCATCGCAGTTGCAGAGCTTTTAGTTTGGATTGTTGACACTTAAAATTCACTATTTATACAAGATGGGTTTGTCATCTGAAGGAATTTCGCTAACACCATATTTATGGGTTATAAGTTTCGTAACCTCACTGTTATGCAAGCATGAAAGTATTCAGACTTCCTCAGCAAAGCATGTTTCTGGCATTATTAATATTAAACTTTACCGATTTTAATAAAAAAATTAAATGCTCATGAGAAGCGCTTAAATGTAACCAGTGATAAGAATTTGTCAAATCTCAGTGTGAAAGTGATGCATTTCATTATATGAAGGGTAAATCCATTTTATATAACAACATTTGTCAAAAGAGAGTCCTTTGTCTGTAAAATCCTTAGATATGAACCAATTTTCGTAATTCTTTTTTCATTTTGATCCTTATGATCTCCTCTTTTCGGTCACGATAAATTCAAATCAATCTAACAAAGTCTTCTTCATGAAAAATGTCCAAAAAAAAGCCTGTCCCCAGCATAGGTATTCTATCTTCGGGAAGAAATTTCGTTGTGTCTCCTTGAATTATACAGATAAAGTTATGTAACATCAGAAAGCGCATGAGCCGTACTTTTAGCCAGACTACAGTTCAGGACTGCATTTACATCGATTGGGGGATTTTTTGTCAATTAGTCTTCGTCCCCCAAAAAATGTCTTCTGACCGATGCACGTTTCGCAACTTAGAAATTATGTTTATGCCTTCTTTATACGACAAAATGCATCATTTGTGAGTCCAGTTGTCGCACCAAAAGAAAAAAATCAACTATGGATCATCACAATTGAGCAATTGTGAATTTCAAAAAAATGTCCTGCACTCTTTCGGCCAGACTTTTCTGATTTTTCTGAAATTTTCAATTTGTTTCTGAAACCACATTTTTTGTCCGAATTTCATGAAAACTCACGGAATTATCAAGAACAATATTGTAATCATGTATGCGAACTTTTACTTTATCATATCAAAATCTTGTAAAACGACCAAAGATTGTCCATCTGACCGAGACCACAAAATTATCGGTCAGAAGCCGAATACAATAACTTGTACAAGTACTCATTTGGTGTGGTCGTCACTATGATCTTCGAGTTCAGCGTGAAACATTGACTATCCATGCAAATTTTCACAAAAAAGGAAGTTGCAAAGTTGAAAAGACAAAAATTGCCCAAAACTTCGTTGTATAAAATGGATTTACCCTAAATGTTGGCTGAATGAAAAGCCGGACGTCTAGTAAGCCTACAAGGACCCGTCGTGTATTGCGTTCTTGTCACACTTAACCAGGTATCTATTGCACGTAAGCCGTACAGGAATAGCTTCATGTCATTTGATGGAGTTTGTCGAAATACACACGCATTGCGATATCTGTCAGATTCATGTGATCGATGATAATCATGCTCTAAAAGTGAACTAATTCATGCTTAGTCACATAGCTGCGTTTGGATCTGAAATGAAATCAGTTATGAGTCTTCACGACATGCTAATTCCACAGCAATTGCATCTGACGTGTCTCAGTGACCAGACAATGGTCAGGATTAGAAGCGCTGTAATCCGTGTATATTGCGTAGTTGAAGGAGTCACACGTTGACGTAAGCATCACGAGGCTGAGTTTGCTAGTGTGATGTGAAATGTCGACATGCGGTGATCCTTACCGTAGATCAATTGGTCTCAAGAATCTATTACAAAATACACACGGACAAGTCGTTTGTAAAAGAAAATTTCAAAAGTTTCAAAATACTTTTAGTCTGACAGATGTTATTCAAGACATCCATATACTTTTTTATCGTCTGTTTTATGTCATCCGATAAATCTTCCAAATACTCTTCGTAAGGAGTTTTATAGTATTGGACACATTGATCATGAAAACTGTTCATTGAAAGTTTAAATCTCACAGGCAGCTGCACACGTTGCACTTCGGCATGTGCAGATTTCTCAAATCCGCGGAAAATGCCCAAAACCGAATAATCAATTCATTTTTAATACCTCAATACAATGGAAGTGTCCGATATGTCTGCCCCAGTAAGTGCGGCTATCTTTAGCTGATTGTCAACATTCAGCATACGTTAAGTAGGTGTCACAGAGTCAACCATACTCAGACATATTTATTGAATCATCCTGCTCAGGACACAGATTCAATTGTATCGTATGGTGTTCACAATCAGATGCAAGTGAATACATCTCTACGGCTCAGAATCATTACCAGCTATTCTCCATAATTGCGCAGCTTACATTTCTTTCTCAGCTTAAACATCGTTCGATTCATATTTCCAATGGCCTCAGAGTATCACACATTAAATCATCTAGGTATCTAAGTAAGCTTACTAGTAAACAGTTATCCACTCTAGTAACCACTTTTTTAAATTGAGAATCTAGAACCGCTAATGACTGGCGATGAGTGAGTGCATTTGTAAAAAGTTAATTCTGCCGGCATCTAGTTCTATCATTTCATCTTATCAGTAGCGCATGCGTGAGTACAGATGTCGTCATCTTTGGCAAGTATATGATTTTATAGACAACTTTGCGATGTTACAAGCCTTCTCAATGCACAATAGACACAATGTACATCTATTTTGGGATTGATATATTTGGGATACCATCAGGTTCGCATGTCAGTCGACATACTTTGGATTTTATTCCTCTATTCGAAGTTTAGTATATCGCTATCAGTTACCTTGGCGATGCGTAGACAAGCTAGCGCAATTTTTGATTCGCGCAATTTCTATTTCTATATGTGAAAAGTGCATTGATTCTTGACTTTAGGGCAGCTATCAAAAGAGCGGTTAACAAGCAGCCACTAAATTTTGCATTGCTAATCCTGGTATCATAAGATTGCGAAAGTTGCTTAAATAAATAGGTACATACAAAGCGCCACGTTTCAAAACTTTTACTATCATACGAGGAAGGTTCTCAAAACCCAGTTCTTTTGCAAGTTTGTACATGTTTTAGATGATGAAGGATCATAGTTTGCTATGTATGGTCTGTGTTGCTATATGGTGTAGAAGCATGGACATTGGACATTGAATAAAGGATTGGAGAAAAGACTAGAAGCATTTGGTGGTGTTGGAGAAGAATGTTCAATATCAGTTGGAAGAGAAAACTAAGCAATGAAGAAGTGCTGAAAAAAGCGAATGAAACACGAAGATTGCTGAATATCGTGAAACGGAGGAAGATCGAGTATTTTGGTCATATTGTACGACACAACGAAATGTTGCGTGTGATGGTGGAAGGTAAAATAAATGGTGTAAAAGCGAGAGGAAGACAAAGACGAATCTACACTAACTATATCAAGGACTGGACACACAAGGACGAAAGGAAATGCCATCCGAAAGGCAATCTGAAAACATCTTCATGTGACATGAATTCCTACCTCTCGATGGTGACGGAATCTTGCCTGTACAAGTTTTAGATGATTGTGGCGATTTTAAAGTGCCATATCAGCAGGAAAGGTATGGCTGATGAATGACTCTTGCTCAAAGGAAACAATAGACTTCATCAAATCTCAAAAATCCTACCGTCAGCGATATTCCATTCTCCTTAATTGAAGTAAAGGTAACTTAACAATCATTCTTAATCCTTCATGACCCCAAAGCTTGCAGTTGTTGTACAAGTTTTATGTAGACAAATCTTATAGATGCATGATTGGCCGGTTATAGGGAATTTTAATCGGTTCCAACCCTGATTTAGAATGGATGAGCGGAACAGCTTGATGTGCAGTATCAGCGTCTGATTATCCGTTCTCCATTCGAGATATCATCAGCTAGTTGGAACCTTTCCGAGAAGAAGTGTCAAGTCATTGTCAGATGAAATGTACCTTCAAATGTTGCCAAGGAAGACTGAGTCCTAATCGTTGACTCTCATTCTGACAATATCTTTTTCGTGTTAGACATTCGCATTACAAACTTTTATGCTACTCGCTCTTCTATTCCTTCTAATACGGGAATGATTGCTTCTGAAATACATCTAAAAATTGGGGAAATGGAATCAGCTGATAATCATCAGAGTGTTGAGTAGAATTGTAAATATAGACGCAATGACGCTGTGGCAACTTTCACACTATTATGGAAAACTACGTTTATCAGCAGCTGCAATTCGTTTGAGTCACTTAAACTTCTTCGAAAATCAGTCTTCGGAATGTATTTTAACTTCAAAGAGGATCCAGGTTCTATGAATTCAATATCTATCCATATTGATGCCGATGAATTCCTAGACCATACAAGTCTGAAGGTCGAGAAAATTATTGCATTTATCGTCCGATTTCTTTGGATAGATTATAGTTAAAAAGGTAGCTCATTGAAGCAAATTATCGCATCAGGATTATCACACCTCCCGCGTGCACAGAAGCAAGCAAATTTCATTTCTCATCATTGCATAGGACATAGAAATTGACAACAATAAAACCTCTAGAATGGAAATTAAGCTTCATGCAATGCACAATAACGGCACATAAATCGCACGCATTTTCACTTAGATGCACCTGCCAACGTCTGTATCATTGGGTTAGAATCAGTCACATGAGTAAATCCCATGCCCCAACTTAGTTCCCCCGGATGTGCCGCGACCTTGAGTCAATTTCCATTCTAGTCAACTTTAGATAAACAATCTATTTCTATGGCATAGGACGTCAGTCACATATCTACAGTAGTAGAATTGCCGAGCGACTGCTATTCTGGGACATACAGAAAGATTAAGGTTGCCAAGGGATTTCGCTCTTCAATGATTGGCCATTTTTCCATTTGTCATTTTGAAAGTAACATCTTGCCCAACTTCATTGATAAATTGCAATCACACGATTCGATGTATTCGACAAGAAGTTCGATCATGACTGTCATGAATATAATAAATTCATGGTTTTACAATCTCACCACTTTCTGAGATTTTGTGGGGTTATATTGAACGTCACACATCTTGTGCTTCTAGAAAGCACATAGCTTCTTACAACAGAGAGCAGATTCATGTCAACTTATTGGTTGAAATAATGGTTATTCCCCATACCACAGATTGTAGCATAACACAGAATGTCATCTAAGCTTGTAACTTAAAGATGGATTCCATAAAGATCTTATCAAATTATCGTGTGACTTAGGTGGCGAATAAAACTAAGCGTCTGCAACTCTTCAAATTTAGAATTCATCGGAACTTGCTGATTTAGCTACAGTACTGATCAGGTGATATATGTAGATGTCATTTGACAAATCTAATCACGGTCAAAGATTCCTCTCCAGCTGTTGTATGCTCCACAATCCTTTTCAATGAAATCAACAACGTATTCATTGAATTTATTGGCTTATTATGACAGCCGTGTAACGGTGGCTGAAGCCGGCGCATCCAACACATTATTAGACATGTAGGTAAAGAACTACTACAGTGTCTAACTTTCAGGACAAGTCAATAAGCAATTAAATGATCACACATCATGGATTTGTATAAATTATGACATAAATACGGTTCACCATTGACCTGTATTATTTTCTGGAAAAAGAAGACAGGGTCAATAAAAACATACATTGGAAAGCTTTCGACAAAAGTATTTTTCAATCCAAATATAACAACAATCTTAAACCAAGCAGAAAGGAAAGAAGGAATCTAATCTAAGTCATCATATCTAAAATTAGATTCCTTCTTTCCTTTCTGCTTGGTTTTAGATTGTTGCTATATTTGGATTGAAAAAGACTTTTGTCGAAAGCTTTCTAATGTATGTTTTTATTGACCTCGTCTTCTTTTTCCTTAAAACAGTATGACATATATATTTAGGACTGCATGCACTCTATAGCCTGTCATTTGAAATTCAGGAATTTGAAGATTTCTGACGATGACAACTTCAAATGTTCAAAATATTAAGTCTGTCATCTTATAGAAAATTATTAATCAAAATAATTTGTTCTGCTATAAAGATTGCGGATTCCTGGTTTTAGTTGTTAAATGCTTCATGAGTTTCTGATAAGCGAAAGGACCCCAAATGATCTTTCGTTTTTTATTTTTCAAAATGTTGACATTTACATGCTGTCGAACGTTTTTGGATAGCTTCCACCAGTCATGTTCACGACAAATTAACAAAGACCTAGGAAAAACAAATAAAGGTCTTTATTAATTTGTCGTGAACATGAATGGTGGAAGCTAGCCAAAAACGTTCGACAGCATGTAAATGTCAACATTTTGAAAAATAAAAAAACGAAAGATCATTTGGGGTCCATGCGCTTATCAAAACTTATTACATCTGACTCAGTATCTGTTCGGAAATGAATGTTTCAATTGATATAATAGTCGCACACTCTCCTGACAATATATCAAAGACTCTAAACAATATGTGGTTGGTTCTTCCATGGTCAGCAAGCGTCAAGCTCATCTTCAGAATTGATGGTTATCATCAGCAAATTCAATGGAGAAATACAAGCATTTCGAAGCTGTGTGCAAGAATTTTCGCAAACAAACTTACTCGCCCTGATATCCAAAAGTCCTCTAAGCAGAATGTTCTATTTTATCGGCAAAAATAGTAATATGAACTCCTCTAATTTGAATGAATGCGGGTAATTAAATTCTACAGCAGCAAAGTGATAATAGAAGTTTCCTCTTAACTGCCATCAATCATCACCCTTGTGCAAATTTCAATTGAATGCAATTTTGCTTCTAATATTGATCGATCATTGTTGTGAATTATTCAAAATTATTTGAAAAGGAACTCAGTATGTTGAATCAGGACACTACAGCTAGCTATGAAGTGACAGACGCGCAGCCTTTTCCTCTCACACCATGAATACAATTGAATGCATTGCGTCAAAATTAATTGTTTACATTTTCCTATATTCTTTCAATATCATTATTCGTAACAGCAATGAAAGTTTCTATGGCGGCTGGTTCGATCAACAATTTAATGGATGAATACAATTGTCAGAAAGTTGCAATTTTCAATTAAACAATCTGTACATAAATTCAACATTTCGTCGTCATAATATAAAATAACATGAATGACTGGACACTTACCTTTGGGGCTCTTCTGATTCTTTAGCGTTTTGTTGACTTTGAGCTTCTTCATCTGCAAATTGATCGAAGATTTGGTTTTAATTCAAATACGATTACCTTTTTTTCTCAAAACATCAAATCACAATGATATTCACTTGCATTTTTTCGTGACACTTAGTGCCCAACGGTCAGTGCTGTCACATGTATAGTGTTGACATGAACATGCATTTCATTCTTGGTCCAGTCATCAGCTCTTGTACAACAGAAATACATCAAATATAATCAACAGCAGCTTTTAGCAGTCCTAACTGATTCAATCTTGGCACCTAAATTCTTTCTTAATTGAAGAGCGCAAATCCACAATATTTTTCAACAACATTTCATATCAATTTCAGTTGCTTCTAACCTAGATCCTTTCCTCAATACTGTATGGGCAGTTATGTTTAAAAGCTTCGTATCTTTATCTAGAGAAAACCAGTGCACTGCGGCTGAAACGAATGAATCTATCATCAAAAAAGAAAATTATCATCCTCTAATCGTAGCTTGACCAAATTTGAAAAGACTTGTCTGAGGCATATCCATATTGAATATGAATATTGAAATATCAACATAATCGACAAAATTATCTGTTTTCGTGTTTAAACGGATGCATCATGCAGCTCATTTTAAGTAAAATATTTTCCGAGCATTTTTAGAGGACTAAAATTGCTCTACATTTTCTTATATTTTGAACTTCGATATCTCATGTAAACGTGCAACATCAATGCTTCGTGCTAAATAATATTTTTTTCTCAAACATATGTTTGGAAATCATAATGTTATAAGTATGGAATAATATCGCATAGATTTTATAACAATACAATTCACAGCAGAAGCTTCCAGAAAGGCGAAATAATAATACTCTTTATAATCTGAACAATTGAAGTCTTATTCCGCTACAACTGTGAGTCAAATTGCTTTGAACTTTATTTATATAATTTATATCAAAAAATGTAATCACACTATCAGAGAAAAGTTATCAGATTAGAATTAGGATACATAAATTCTAAAAATAGTTCGATGTGTATTTGTAGCAGAATAATGAAACAATGAAATTGTATCTTGGTGTTTTAATTTAAATATAGTCGATTATCGAAACCTGAAGCGCACAGATCGGCGAAGCAACTATAGCACAATCAAAGTTCTTTCTTATTCCGATACAGCTGCGTGTTGAGAGGGTTTTAGAATTTATTTTAATTGAAATGAATTAAATTAAGTTCGCAGATTCTCAGATTAAAGCTTACTTAATAAAGATTTTCCGATGTAAAATATGACTAAGATTTTGAATATCAATGCAACTTAAGCATCAGAATTATACAGGAAGGGTAATGTTCATCTTAAGGTTGTAGCACAGGCCTATAGCGCAAATAATTATATTCAGTTTTCTTTTTCTAGCAAACGACAAATGATTCACTACTGTAGGACTATATCAATCTCATAGTCTAAAAACAATAAAAATGAAATGAACAGATATGCATCATAATATGACCTCATGCGATGCTAATTTGTATAAAGAACCAATTATCCTATCTCAAAGTTTCCATTCTGTTACTGAACCCATCAATTTCGGTCATCCTGATAGCAGAGTGATCCAGAAATCCTCACTGGGTTTTGAAATAGTTTGTTATATAGGTCACTTGTATTGTGCTCATCAAATTTGTTCTCATGCATTTGAGGAAGACGTTTGACAGAGATGTGTTCATAAATTTACATCAATGTTGGAAAACCGTCTTTCATGAAGCTCGCTTCAAAATTTTCAGTACATTCTTATTCATTCTTCAGGTGGGTTGAAAATGGTAAAATCTTGAGAAATAATAATTATTCTACGCACTCTATACCTACAATATAATCAAGACTTACGAAGATGATATGAAGAGCATATTGCGGCTCCGTATTATATTACCTCAGAAATCACTCTATTTATCACCTGACTTGCGTCCAATTTTACAACGACGCTATCTTTCGAAATACTTTCATTTTCTACCAGAGCAGTATCCGCATACAACACTAAAGTGATGCTGCGCCAGTTGAAAAATTTAGAATCAAATATCTATGCGAATCAATGCCAGAGAGTAAAACAATCCGATTTCCACTGAAGTTCTTTACACTAATAATTTCTATGCTAACATTCAGATTGTTAGTGTGCAATCCAGTGGTAAGAAATAATAAGAGTAGTCTATATAGTGATATACAGTATTAGTATTCTACAAAATCTCGGATGAATTAGCAATTATTTCTTTGCTTCTGATGCGTATCTAAAAGAAGGTTTGGACATTAATTTACGGATATCAGGCATGAACCCCTACAAATCATGTAGCATATTTCAATCACATGCACTTCAACTGGATCTTTCTTTCAAGTAATTTATCAAGAACAATTGATTCCATTTGAAAAAAATGCGTAAGTCTCTGCAATCCACTTAACGTTTCAATTCAGCAGGAAAACTTCAAATCAAATTTTCGGAACTGAAAATCGCCGAAAATATAGTCAAGCGCTTTGGCAAAAATTCTGATGCGTGTAGCAGCAGTCGACAAATTAAAACGCAACTTAATCATGAAAAACATTCCAGATCTGAAAACAAAATGTTTTCTACGTATCGGTGATGCATACCGATACCACAACTTTATGTACATTAAAAAAATAAGTAATCACTTTGCGCTAAGAAATCTATTGTGATATAAAAACAAATCACTAATTCGCATTACTAATTACAGAACCCAAATGCTCAACGAAAACTACAACGCAAATTAAAATGCATCAATTCAACTAACAAGGTTAATATTTGTTAAATTAACTATGGTCGGGAAACGAGTTATAAATATTACTTGAAGCAAGTTGGAATCGAAGGATGGTGTGTTAAACAAATTATTATGATATCCATTCCAGAATCAATATTTCTGACACCAGAGAGATTGCTTATCTCTCGCTACGATAAAAGCAACATTGAATCAGGAAGAAAATATTCAATATCAGACAAGTGAACGCATTTTTCATCTCATTTTCACGAAAGAATCAGTTCCGAGTTTGGCTTTGAAGGTATTTGTCAGGTTATGTAAACTAGACATCTGTCAAACCCATTTTTCAAGCTGCAGTCGCAATGGAATCCATCTAGACTGACCGCAAATCAATTTCGCATGGGTGGCAAGTATTTACTACTAATCTATCGCTTTCATTTGAGTTTCTTTACCTTTGCAGGACTATTACTTACATAATAAACGATACAAACATCGAAATCATCACTTTAATCTTGCCATAAATGTGACGCCGAATACATTTTTCGTTGCTATATCGAATACAAGAGAGAGCATTCATGTATTGATTGAGTACTCACTATGTAAGATATTAAATATTTAGTGCAGTAAATTTCGATGGAGCATTAACAAATATTTTGCACTCAAGTCTCAACTAGTTTAGAACTCACAACATTTACATGAACATAGTGGTGCATGCTCCTTGTAGCGCTCTCTGCAACTCTTCAGCATCTGCGAAATGGACTGATTATCTGATTCAACCAAAATATGTTGAAGTTCATCACTTCAGAATGTCTTTCCAAAAACTAAGCTTGTGTTTTGATTCTCATTGCATCAATAAAATACATTTAATTTCCGTATTTGAAATTTGATTTCGCATAAGAAAATTCAGAATGTGCTTTTCTACTCATCATTACTTCATGTATCACTGAAGATAAGGAAAATCCGATCATGTTTGATATGATCCCCAGTGCCGCTACTTTCTTGTAATTACTTTATTTGAAGATCACCTAGCATTTACTTTATTTGTTCAATAAATGATTGCATTTCTTTTTTCACATGCAATATAATTTTATGTGAAGCAGGCATGGATAGATAACATATCGGCTAATGTTTCTCTAAGAACTGCTGATTGACGGAGCCGCAGATCTCTTAGTAGCCTACAACGCGCGAGAAGTTAATATACATGCTGATGCAAATACCGGTGCATTTGAAATTCTTAGACAATTTAAAGTGACTCAATAAACTTTGACGTACCACATGACCAAGCCTGACTTAGAGAATAATTAAACAAGCATTTTTCATAAGATACAACCTCTTCATTTATACAAGACCGAAAGATGATCGTCCCCTTGTCTGTGATATTGAATAAAAACATTCCCTCCTGATTATCAAAACAAATACGCTACTTTGCCAGAAAAACGAGACAATACATTCAACCGCCATAATAATTTCCACAAATTGATCTCGCTGATAAGCTTTGTAGATATGTGGTGGATTTCATCAGGCATTTGCAGTGGCGATAAAACAAGCGGCGGCATAATAGACAATGAGAGATAGATAGTGGTACAGCGGGAGCAGAAGGACAGAAGTCGAATAATACCTTGAGCCGGAGGCCTTCGACGACCTAGAGAATGATAAAAGAAGAAAACCAATGTCGATATTCTAACTCACCAAATACCAATGCCGTCACCAAATAAAAAGCAGTGCATATAAATGGCATTTAAAGTTACAGTTGAATAAAATACAGTATATTATCAACATTCATTGTAGAGTTTTAATTAGTGGATTGAGCATTATGCGCAGATTTGTCAGTGGGCCGCGCGCGCTCGGGTCCAGATACGGGCCCAGGCTGTCCCTGAAAATGTTTTATCACTTCTGGTTTTGAAGGTGTAAAAGTCAATAAGTGAGATTATTATTATGAGCAATGGTTGTCAAAATCAATTGGTCGCAACTAATTGATTGATTTGTGTTGTAAAGAGTAAAGTAATCAATTGACTGATTTACTTGCAATGCTGTCACCCTTCACCATCGCAGAATAAGCATTGCACCTTCAGTGATTTATTTCGATACTAAGCTTACTCAATTTACCCTAGTTTATCCACATGAAATAGAAGCAATGATCTCGTGATAATATGTGACAATAGCGATGGAAAACCGTTTTCACCAAAAGACAAAACAAAAGGAAAAGCACGAGTATTTTTCGAGTTTTCCTACGCATGTCCCCGTGTAGCGTGCATTTATCGTTTTCTCTGACAGCCTTATGAATGTGTCAACTTTATAACCCTTCACAATTAGCGAGAATGATTCAAATTCGCTGAGAAAGACATTTAAAAATGCATCTCATGGCCAATTGAGGTCAAATATTTAAAACTTGATATTTGGAAAATGAAAATTGACATCTAAAAGAGCGCTTCTTCGTTCTCTTTAATTATGATTTTCAGAGCACTAATATCATCGTAAGCTGGTACTTCAGAAAATCATAAAACAGTTTAAGTAGATACAATGTGCGGATTTGAAACTCCTCTTATCGGTCGGAATTTCTGATGAAAATGTTTCGCCTCCTTCAAAGGTTGAATTTGGAAGTAATTGTATGCATGAATCAAAAGATAAATTTAGAATGCACTAACTCAATTCTAAAAATAAATATTTAGAAATTCATCTCACGGGATTTTGTGCTTCGATGTTTTTCTAGAACAAATAAGCATAAACATGTCCGCTTATTTCATTTGCAATGTTAACTCTTCCCTATTCTTTTCCAATCCTATTTAACACGTATTCACCTAAGCCTCATTAGGTCTCTATTTGTGGAGGAACTGTAAGCAGATGGCCACTTCCAGCACCTTGAACATTCAACAACTTCAAATTCATGCTCGCGCCCCAACGGTCCAGCCTTGATCATCATGAGTCCAATGGGTCCAGTCTGCAGTCTTTACAGCCAATCTCTGAATTCTCAAGTCACTTACAGGTTTTGATGTGGTACTATTCCATCTAATTGACAATCTGATTTAATTTTCCAACAGCATTTGCATTTAATAGTGCTGCTATTTGATACCACAAGAACAAGTGCATTAAGAATGATCACTAGCAATTATCCATTGATGCATCTCAGAAATTCCTGAAGTTTCATCATCATTATCAGGTATTTTGCAGGTGGTAATTTACAAAATCGATTCTGGATTTCATCAAATTTGCTTTATATGTTCTTCAAGTGAAAGGATCAAATTGTTTCTAAGGCATATCATGAGAATGCAAACTGTATTCGCTATTACAATTATCACATTGTAATCAAGTTATTGTGATGTCATTCAATCTTTGTTAAGAAACCTGACTTTGACTTTGAAAGTTTTGACATCTTGCCAGTTTGGCCTTTAAACCCTTGCTTCTTAATTACGATTCTAATATCTTTAGCTGTGGTAAGACCCGCGAAAAGTGACTCAATACAGAATGATGTTATATACTTTTATGTTATAAAAAGAAGCAATAATTCATTATCAATTATGTCTTGATGTCAATGCAAGCCGATGGTTATTCAAGTACAGATGACAAAATATCAGAAATTTTTGTAGAATTCATTCATCGTTCCACTTACCGTCTCTCCGCCGACGATGCCCCTTCGCTGAGGATGGCCGTTGGAGTTTTGGAGGTGTGTCATCGTCTTCCCCGCCTTCGTTTGCCTCTGCATCACCATTACTCAAAGCTACAGCTGCTGCTGCAGTTTCTTCTGCATCCTTCTTGCTTCGACTACCTCCTTCCTCTTTGCTTCTTCGATGTCGTTCACGATCGCGATCCTTTTCTCTATCTCCGCGCTCTTTCTCTCTGTCTCCTCGATCTTTGTCTTTGTCTCCTCGATCTTTGTCTTTGTCTCCGCGCTCCTTGTCTCGGTCTCTGTCCCGTTCCCGATGCTTGTCTCGTTCGCGATCTTTACTGCGTTCTTGATCCTTTTCCTTATCACGATCTTTCTCGTCCTTCTCTCGCCGATTTTTATCTTTGTGTCGATCGCGATCCTTCGAACGTTCTCCATCTTTCTCTTTATCTGCTCGGTCTTTTGATCTTTCACGATCACGACTGCGTTTTTCGTCCCGATCGCGGTCTTTGGAGCGTTCTTTCTCCTTTTCTTCGTTCTTTTCTCTGTCACGTTTTTCACCATCACCACGTTTATCGTCCCGCTTTTTCGTGTCGCCTTTTAATACTCGACTGACAAGCTCGTCATTATCACCCTGAACAAGAAATTGATAATTGAACAAGTAGCGAATTTAAGGATCATGTATGTAAGTATTCAAGATTTCTATGTATCATCAGCTTGAAGGAAACGCCGATTTTAAATCATGCCAGTAAGGCGATATCAAACGGAACAGCTGATGCCAACATGGTAAATCTTCATGGGGTGTTTTTAAGAGTGCGTGGTGGTGCGCTTGTTGATAAAGGAGCCTTTCATCAGTAATTTTGAAGAATTTCACATCACTTAATATGCGGTACATTGACTACTTGTATTTTATTTAAGCAAGCCGATTCACTTTTATGACATGTGCAGTTGATCAGTGTGTACATCAGCTGATCACCCAACGCCTGTGCATCAGCTGATGATGAGCTGTTAAAATGTTTATCAACAAAAGAGACAACTACTTCATTTTAAGACACTGACGTTAAAATACAGTGCAAATGGAGGTGTCCAAGAAACAAAACTACTACTTTTGAAAACTTACTTTCTTTGCGATGGCATCAGCAAGACATTGAAGAAGCTCATTGGTTCGATCGGAATCCTTGCCAGCAACGATACTTGAAGGACGAACTGACAGGCTTTTTCCACATGCGAGATTGACAATATCAATTAGCTTTGATAGGAACGCCACTTTGGCTTCCTTATCCTAAAACAGAATTATGATGAAAGTAAAATATTTCAATAAATACATCGTTATCTGATAAGACAATTACCTTGACATTCTCTGAGATCATTTCATCCTCTTTGAAGAGGCCTTTCATAAAACCTGTGGATTTAATTACCTAAAATGGGGAAAATGACAACTCAATAATAAGCATAGGTCTACATAAGGTATTCTGCATTGGAACACAGAGACAAACCTTAAAGAATTTCTTCAATTAAACATGAGTAGGAGTCGAAACCCATATTACTTTAATAACACTGAGTTTGCATACAAATGTATGTACAGTATCTTCAGAAACAGAGAAAAATCCATATGGCGGAGCTATTTTTACATATTATTCTTTATTGGTTGCACAGCATTCATGCAGAGGTCATAAATGATATTTCTAAGATCTTTTGTTTGTAATTCTAAGATCTTATGCTTATGATGATATAACATGATTTAGAAATAACTCTATATTAACAACTGATAATTGCATTATAATTACTCGTACATTGATGACCCTTTATAATTTGTTTTATAAAAATGTTAGCTAGTGAATTGCTTAGGACAGATTTTTTCCAAGCAAACAGAATCAGCGCCGTATTCTCCAGGTATGCAATATAAGCAAGCATTAAGTCTTCTATTGTTCTATTGATTCAAAGATATCATCACCATTTACAGAGCGTGAAATAAATGTCTAACGTCATAAGTCCATCCTGGTTTTATACATGTCGTATGGCGCATGTAATACAACATGTATATTGGCGCACTGTTCGATGCATTAACATTCTTATTCAATGACTCTCACCTTAGGTTCAACGTTGCAAATAGTTAAGATTGTCCGTCGATCAGACGTCTCCCGACTTACTGATACTCATTTAGTTGAAGTTTACGACTGTCAGACAACAATCGAGTGATGGCAGTTGCAGCTTATCAATACTTTGCAAAGAATGTTAATGGTTTATGTTGCTAACGACATAAGCTATTTCTAAATACAGAATGAAAAACAAAATTCAAGCCTGTGAATGCCTTGTAAGATGTAAATCTTTTACAGAAAAACTGTTAGCAAACCAATTGCATAATAACATACGCACATTTTAATGGTTTACACTTAAAACGGGGTTCTCTCGAGGGAACGAGTCGATAGAACTCTAATAGAACATCTAAGATATCTACCAGGCGATTCTTCCGCTGCTAGTCGATAAGCTACATCTAGTCATAAAATGCTTTTTTCAATTAGGCCTACTTTAATCTATAAATGGTTTATCAACTGATTCTATCTGATGCGTCGATTTATATGACATCAATTACAACTAAATAAATTACAGGAAATTAGTATTATCCCTGCTTTTATGTTTCTTGGAAATGAAATCTATGATATGAAACATGCTCAATAACAAGTGCAAAATATTTAAATCAAAGTAATATTCAATATGGTGTAGTCAAAAACGGTAAGGTAAAAGTTAACATAAAGTGCTGTAAATATGTAAATGAAATATAGTTTTGGTTAATACCGGCTGGCGGCCACGTTTTACGCTTCAAATTCCCGGCCCATTCTCGGACTTGGTTGCCCGCTCCCTGTAATCATATCATATATAGTAAAAATAAAGAATATTGAAAATGTAATCGATAGTGATGGATAGCTAACTGGTCTTACTGAGAAGCATTCTCTTTTGAAATTGCTCCATCACCCTTCAAGATGTTTTCCCAATACGACAGTATTTGCTTTATATTTTATTGGTTAAACGTCATGTGAAAGGATGCGTTTTAACGAACATGCAGAACTATTTTCTTTGCTAATGACTTGTCATCACGTGACTGACGAAAAAACTTCTGAGTTACACGCACGAAAGATGCAGTGCTATCTATAAACTTTCTAAACGGCAGCAATTGAACGCTGAATGCAGTCAATTATGAATACAAGCATCTTTCACCAACGATAACAAATTACATTCCTTCTCACAAGAATTGTAAATACGCAATCATTTATGTAAATGTGATTAAATGTGAGCATTCTGCTCATTCCACTTTACACTTGAAAATGGTTGTAGCATCACATAAATGTCAGTTATCTAGATTTGATCAAAAAAATATTCTTCAACATTTGAGGTAAGCAGGCACTATTCACATCCTTCTCATGAAATGCCAACAGTCAAATCGCATAATTTATGGCATTTGTCTTCTAGAGACTCGTTCATACAAAATGTGTTTCTTTAGCATCTCGTGTACGCCTTAGGATTGCTCGATTAGTTGATCTGGTCTCATAAGCTCAACTGGAGGCGTAAAACTTATTAACTCATGCATAGAACTAGAGTTTGATAGATAGAATCCATCCAGGTACGTGGGTAGATATTTATATAACATGTACATGTAGCTTATATATATATCCGAACCAAATCACTAAAAAACTTACATTTGTACAGATGTCATGTAGAAAACGGAATGGTGGTCTTGCCAACAGTTTGTCGGTTAATGGCGGCTTCTTGATCAATTTTCCCAATGTGTCTTGCGTGCGCTTGATTATCTTCGGATCGACATCAGTCATCTGTAATCAATAGAATGACTATAAAGTGTTGTTCTGTTTTTGCAACTAAACAAGGAACGATCTTCATAATCATAACACGAGCTTTAACTTAGCCTGAACAATAATTATTGTGTATAATAAAAGCTTGATAAGGTTTTCGTCATCATATTGCATCCATCGCAATCTCAATCACAAACATTAATAGGCATAATCTGAATCCTAGCGCAATAGAATGCAATAAAATACAAGGGACCAGCAATATAATACCGTGCAAAGCGTTTTTCGTGGCGTCTTTGATTTTTTCTTTTATAAACATTTATATTACTTGCTTACAAAAAGTCACCCACTCAATATGCAACCATCGATAATATGGTTACCTATCGTTTTCATTTTCGCTGGGATCAGAAAACGAACTTCTGATAAATCCAGGGTCGCCATATTTTTAATGCACATTTGAAAACAGCTTATTTTGAAGGCTTCAGATAACATTTCAGTGGGTTATATTTGGTTTTTTAATAAGTTAGGTGGCTTTTTTCAATATATGGGTTATAAAAACATGGCTAGTGTGGTCTTTCTAACCATATATTATTTTTAGCCTCACTTTTTGTTGATTATGCAAGTAAAATGATTTGATCAACCTTATGAACAGATCACTAGATATAATTATGGATAACTGTGTGATGGCAAGTGCCCACTGGGCTTTCAGTCACGAACACAGAGTCGAGCTGCGTTTTATTTTCATAATGTAAAGTAAAGTGATCTGTTGATAACATTAACCATTTAAGTAGTTTTGTTCAACTTTTTATCTATAAATGAATTTTAACCACATTGCAATTTATCTGTCAATCAAACAAATCTTCCTATTTATCTGTCAATCATTTTCTGCATCAAAGTTTCAAGATTTGCATCGATATTATTACATTACCAAAGAGTAATAAAAAAAGTTACAAAATTTGGAATTGCTTTATTTAAAGAATTTTTCAAATTTACATGCATTATTCAGCAGCTCAGTTCGTAAGTTAATTGAGACTTTTATCTACTAGCTCTGAATCTAAAAGTTTGTTCTCACAGCCAAAATGGCAGGGAACATCAATCATGCTTAAGAATTTAAATTGTAGTATCACAATATTTAGATATCGATTTTGATAATATTCAGTTCCTACTTGTTTTTCAAAAATGGCAAAAATGTCAAGTATGAATAGAACTTGTTTATCATAGATTTCATGATTAATCTGCAGCAAGCAAAATTCACAGAAGTTCGTTGCTTTAGGATTCATATAACCATGAAAAAGACTCAAGTTTGTAATTCGTAAATGTCGTATTCAATCATTTAGTTCAATTTAAGTGACAAAAATTCAAGAAATAAAAAATGAAGTGCTACGATATCATAAAAAGATTATGGATAAGTGACAAGAATTACAATATTCGTAGCTATTGTATGTGAGTTTCATGGATAGATATCAACTGCTACAACTGTAGTGAAAGCTGATCCAGTTTTCTCAGTCACTGATCTTTTGGGGTCTTATCATTTTCACCGATAAATAAATTCCCTATCCACCTATCCGACAGCGTGTCCATCGCAGTTTCTCTGTCTTGATGATGGTTTGTAGCAGCAATGCTTTTGTGATCTGCCGAATGACGTGTTGTATACACTGTCTAGACCAGGGGTGCGCAACCTGCGGCCGTAGCAGAGGCAAAGTGCGGCCGTGACAATTAGAAGTAAATGAAAAAGAATGTTGTGCATGTATATTGCAAATGTTTCTGGAGTTCAAGGCAATCGAAAAACATATAGTAGCAAGCTAGTCACCTTGTAACTGTGAAACACCTTTATGCCCATGCTGCTTGGAAAAATGCGCGCCCGCAGGCGCGATGAAGGCGTTCAAGCAGTTCGATAACTCATGAATATAATATTTTAGGGAAGTTACATTCATGTGCATTCATGGCTAGAGTCGTCAGCTAAAAGAAACAAAAGGGACAATTGTAGTTTACTCAAATTGTTCGCGCACGTAAGCTTCAAGTCAATGGCCTGAATAAGGATGCCTGATAGATCACCGGCCCTGTGATGAATGAATGAATTTTGTATGGCTCGTGATTATTTTATGAATTATTATAATAGCTTAGTAAAGTGTTTTCTCCTTCGGTTGCCCTCAGAAAAAACATGCCTTCAACTTTTCTTTTTAAGTTCTGATAACACCTTAAGCTTAAAATCTTTTCGGGTCAAAAATGACCGTCGGTCGTGCATGGATTAACTTGCTAACTCATTCTTTACGAAGCAGGCCTTTATGCGATTTTCAGTGCGTCATTCATCAGGGAAAGCTAATTTGAGTGGTGGAATATAAAAAGGATTGGTTATTGACCTAGTTGTTTGCACACATATTAAGTGTAGCCGTGATTCTTTCGGCCTTCGAAATGGCGGCCGAAAAATGTAAAAGGTTGCGCACCCCTGGTCTAGACCATTCGTATTCTTAGCGAACTAGTCCAAAAGTCTCACAAGACAAGTGTTACAAGCAAATCTCCATGTTTGTCATGAAGGTCATGCAGACTTCCAAAAGACATTGAGAGTAATCATGCGTCACGCACAGACAGTGACTCCCGCTGAGATTTCAAACTCATATGTACTTGGTGCACAAGTAGCTATCGTTCCCAAGTAGCACACATTTATGACTGTATTCTTAACATGCGTGATGTTCTTCTACACTTGAACAATCATTAAAAGACCGCTGCGACGCCCCTCTTTTCAGCATTATCGAACTATCCTCAACCATAAAATCCACATCATCCGCGTACGTCAACTGGTGAACGGCAGTTATCTTGCCTGAGATGTATCAAATTACTTTAAAATCTGATGAGGTATTCATTCGTGAAGTTGAACATGTTCGCAGACATGTATATTTGTAAAATACGTGTGTTGACTACATAGAAATGAATAGCTTGCACGTACCAGCAGTACTACACTATGTTTTTGCCAATCATTATTCAAGTCTTCAACGGGCCGAGAAGCGTGCTCGATGTCATATCAAGATGCCAAGTAACACTGTTCTCGCGAAATTTGAGAAATTCGTCTAATTCTACTATCGTTTTGAAGTACCGTAGCCTATACCAATGGACAACCACTAATTTATCTTAATGCATGACGGAGTATTAAAGTAAGAAAACTCTCTTGGTAAGAAAATAATTAGCAGATCTTTGATGGTTGCTTCTATCACCTACAGGAATAACTTTGATATCCGGCTGAATATCAGCCGGTGCACCCCTACCCATTAGTATAGTTTAGTATATCAAACAATCAACCGCTAAGCGAATTAAACTTAATCTATTCAAACACAGTATTTGTCTTCGCAAATATTTTGTTATTTAAACAGAAGCGAACATACACAGATTTCAGACCTTTCTTTGCAAAAATCATATTTCAAACAACTGACTAAGTTACGCAAATCACAAATTTCAAATTATCAGTTTAGTCTTAAGGAGAATTCTACAATGCATATATGAACATTTGAACATTGAAATAGTATACTTCAGCTACGAAATCGTGACACAATGTAAAATTCATCCATGAGCAATAATCCAGGCTCAGAGATCAGACATTAACGCACGCAGTGGCTAATAAAACGTAGAGCGTTTTCATTCGGATAGCTACAAAAAAGCGGAAACTTTGGTTTGTGTTAAAAAATAACATTTGAAAAATAGCCTCGTTATAAGTTCATCTGTATGCAAGCGCGATTGATGTACTCTTCGCAATAGCTGTCACGCAAAATTAAAGGTAAAGCACTATATACTTCATGATTGCAAGCCCAAAGTTGATCAGTACTGGCATGCATTGATAATGAACTCATACTTCAAGCGCTTTTTCCATTATCTCACCTTTTTCTGAGACATGGCGAAAAGTGCTACAAAAGATCATCAAAAACTTATTTATCTTGCATAGTCAGAGCTGAGTAGGACATAAGCTAAAAAAGTTTACATAAGCCGACCACAGTCAATTTGATGACTTCACTCTCCAAGTTGATCAAACATGATTGAATTAATTCCCAGAAGTGACCATTGCTGACCTGCATTGTTTCCAGTGGAGCAGCCATCATATAATCCAGCGCTTCCCAAATAGCAGGGTTGCCAGAAATTTTACAATGGGTCGCTGATGAATAACGAAATAGAATTCAGGTCTGTGAGGTGCAAAATTAAACATTGTGCCACAAGTCTATTTTACTGAACACTCGCACATCAGCGTCCCTCAGCATTCCTGTGATTTCCTCCAAGCAAATTCATCTAATCTATTTGAACCTACTGTCAGTCGATCGATAAATCTTTTCTTACCTTGATGTCATTTAATTTATGCCTAGCATTGTGCCACTGAATTGACACAGTGATTTTATTTAGTCTCCAAAGTAGGCCTACATGTAAATATATAATCACAAGGGCGTAACATAAGCCACTTCGTCACGTAGGACTAGCCATGTCAGCATAATTTATGAAGTGGATATTACTTTGGCATTTTCTTAGCTGAGGCTCACCTTGGAGGCTAAATAGAGTTAAAATTGGTACGAGATGCTTCCAGATTTTGGGACGCGAAAAATGAATTTGTGAAATGCTGATATAATCTTGCAATCCCAGATTACCTCAAGTTCCATTAAATACCAATGAATTCAATGTCATCAAATTTACATTCAAGTGCATCGAAATACATGTGACAACTATCATTAAAATGAACTGTTTCATGAAATGTTCATTGCAAGAGCAAGCGATGATTCAACTGTCGAGTCGAGTCTGTATTCTGCGACTCCACACTAGCGAATGAGCCTTTGTTTTCTCACCACCGCATCAACAGACATTACCAAGCAAGTTTGTTAATTCTTTGAAAGGCTAGCCTACGTTAAAAACAGCGGTGCCTATTTCAGCGCTCATGTGAAACTAGCGTCTTGACGGCTTTTAGCGAAGCTTGCTGCACATATTCATGCTCCTTGAACAAAAAAAGAATTCTGACCAGACCAACTCTAGCATCTTTCATAAAAATTAAAATAAATCAGTTTCAACAAAATGTCTTTAACGTCACAACTTGTTGATGTTAACTGCAAGACGATTTCCTTCCAGTCAACTGATTTCGACGAAGTGCCTGCCTATTGCCTGCATCATTCGCCTGTCCAAAAGGGAAATGCTCAGATAATCCACTTTCCCCTCATGACGAATTCAATACCATACTCATGTGTTATTTTATTGAAAACTACGATTTCTCAAGAGATTGAATAATAAGGGTGATTCAAAAGTCATACAAAAAGAAATACTCAGTGATATCTCATGATGTCGATTCAATTCCTTCAGATTCAAGTTGACGGAGTGATGGGATTTCAGAATATGATCACCATAACCATAGCTATTCCTAAGAAACTGTTTAGTTTTTGTGTATATTTTTATTGTGTGTTCATTTGTAAAGCCAATTAATTTTTCTGTTGTCTGATTTCATCATAAAGCACTGGTTTTAAACGTCTTGCAAAAACTATTAGACTCGCAAAGAGATGTTAAAACTGTTGTTCTCTAAGCAACGAAGATGTGTCCTCTGCAATGCGGACCTATAATCGTCTACATAATCTCAAGTCTGCCTCATTTTCTTACAACACCATTAAGAATTTGATAATTCAATTTGATGAAACTGGCTATGTTACGGACCGCCCAATATCCAGAAGACATTCGCTTTAAGAAGGCCGCAAGATAGCAAGAAAGAAGTAAGTAAATAATTTCTAAAAAATACTGCAGTCGCTGTCTTGATGTCATTGCAACACTACAAATCTAAGATGAAATTAATCTTCCACAATCGAGTGCATGGCGCATCCTAAGACATCATTTAACCTCACCATCATGCAAACTTCATACATCTCGAACAATTTAAGAGACTGATAAGGATTCAAGGATTGAAGTCTAAGCTTCTGTGAGGTCCTTATCCCCGAGAGAGCACTACAGCATTCTCTGGACCGACCTGACCACTTTCAGATTGGATGGAGTAGTGAACCGATACAGCAGCATCATGAAGGTTTCAGAGACTTCGTACAGATTCGCTAAGTCTCCATGACAAGAATGTCAGTGGCAGGATGGGTTCCTTGACCGATTTGAAGTTAACTCCTTCTTTCTTCAGGGAACCGTTATCCTACCGGTGATGACTGCTTCAATATGCTGCAGATACATGTAATTTCATAATTACAGATTTCAGGAAAAGAAGAGGGAATCACATTCCAACAAGATGAACTACCCTCACTTCTCCAGGAAAATGACAAGTTTATTGAATAATATTTTCGGTGATTATTGGTTGCTGGTTGTGGATATCCAAAAAAATGGCTTCATAGATAACTGGATCCTTCTCCTGTGGACTTTCATTTCTGGGGTGTGATCAAGAAAGGCAAGTGTACCAGCATGGGTGACCGAGTTTCATGGCGGCGTTGCACGAAGTACTGAGCACGAAATAGTCCCTCTGGATCACTCAGACCTGAATAATACAATCTGAGAAGTTCCACATCGAGCAGAGTTGTTAGCCCATGTGAACGGTTTACACTATAATTTCTATTTACTTTCACTTTGTTCTATGATGGGGACAGTAATCAGTAAAAAATTATAACAAAATGTTTGTCACTAAACGATGAAGATTTTCATGATAGTTGAAATTTTTTAAGGAGATGTGACTGTGAAATAAAACATTCCGGTAGACATATATTTTTTCAGCAACCTTTACGTAACTATTGATGTATGTTTTCTCAACGGTCCAGAAATAGCGATGATAGTATATAATAGCCCATTAGAAAGCGGAGAATACAAGCTCTTGAAGATTATAGGTGATAGGAATACGGTATGCACTTGGAATAAACAAATCAAAGTGCTTCCATAAATTGCAGTCTGAATATCGGAATCGAATACAATTTCCAAACATGCTTCACTGTTGGATGTCACATATGACTGTGTTGGAATTGAAGTCATTCAATTCATTTGCAAAGTTAACATTTTTCTTATGATGATGTGTGCTTCAATGATGCATGTGCTTGGACGATGTTAACTGATTTTAATTAGGGTCTACGGGGTAATTTGGGTCTATTTTACATAAGTTGTTCTGGAAATGTGAGTATTTCACCAATCAATCTGAAAATTTAACTGATGCTAACCAATGCACTAACGTAGCTTCACATCACATTAGTTCAAATTTGTGCCTCATAGTAAAGGAGTGAGATGAGTTTATCTTAGAGAAATATGCACTGTTGAAAAAAGTACTAGTGACGAACTTCTCTGTAGAGACGGCAAATATAGTTCGACAAACTAACTACATGTACTAAATCTTTAAGTTTTTCCATTACATCATCATCCTAAAATTTGGTGACCCAACTCCAAATCAATATTGAGCCATAGTCACTTGAAGACCATGGGGTAATTTGGGTCTATAGCCTTTCATTTCATGGTATTATATTAGAGCTTTGATACATTTCAACTCATCCTTTCAGACGTGTATATTTTCACTTAAGACCCATCTGTTCGCTGTGACAATGTGCTTTGACGCCTAGGAAATGAGAAACTGAAGCGACAGAAACCAGCGACTATGTTTAAACAAGACGGTCCAAAATTCGATGATCAACAGCCTTGTAGCCTACATCGCAACCATTGACTGACAATGAAAATCTTCTTCCATCTATTGAAGGATTTTCCGATTGTGATCCTGATTCTTGCGAAATGGATGACAATTGTTCTGTATAAATTTTCTATCCATAATCAATCAAAGTAGCATACTGGGTTTTTGTAAAATGCAGTGGCATTAAGCCAAAGAAATGCATAGCCAACATCATATCCTTGTGTGATGGAGAATACGCGGTTTCATTCCTCCGACAATGTACAGAAGGTGGCAATGCGTATTCTTTCCCAAACTTGCTCGACACTGCTACTATAGATCCAGAGGATGTCTGCAAGTATTCGATCAACCATCCATTGATCGACGTGGCAGATGCTCTTTTAGTGACTCGAGGAATCGTAGACATCGATAGGAAGACATCGTAGACCTTATTTCACCTAGAGACCTTATTTTCTTGATCACGTAGTCAATAGCAGTACGTTAAATTGATATTAAGTAAAATTGTTATTTTCCTTTCATAGCCTAATTCAAGTATTCCAGCATATAGGGTTAGGATTGACCTAGTTGGCGTGTAGCAGCCCAGTTGAATTACAAGCGAGTACTTGCTTCTTCTAACTTTTTTACCTATCCACACAATCGCCTAACATAAGGGCTTCAACTCTTTTCGACAGAGGATATCGGTATATGTGTAGGCAAGCCCTAATATGTAGGGCCCATAGACTAATCCAAATCGCTCGAGACATTCGAATCCCTATTTAATGGTGCAAGCTTCTTAACACATGCACCGGTAAACAGAAGTTTCATCTGAAGAACTAATTCATCAAAAATGTGATCTCACTTTAAGCCTACTTTGAATCAGGATAATGTGACAATCTAAGCGCTAATTATAGAATAACATGAGGAGCATCTTATCTAAGATACATGTGAATTATTAGGAACATAATATCTGAATGCAACTTATGACAGGAAAATCAAAATAGACCCAATGCATGAGGTAAATTGGGTCTATTTTTTACCCTTCAAATCCAGACCTCTGATTAGAGACGACGACGATAGATTCACTATCAAAAAAAAAATTTTTGAAGTACACAACCAAGGTGCACATTTGAAAGAAAAACAGAATCTCAAGTATCTCTTCATTAAAAGTTATGAATCTCAAAACAAAAAAACGATCGAATTTAGACGCAAATTACATTTACCTCATCACACCCTATACATTTTACCTCAGGGATAATCACTACTTACTCAATTTCTAGATTGATTTTTGATATTGTTTATCTATAGTCATTATTCTTCGAACAACACGCTTTTTCAATTCCATTTGCTTGATTTGCATCATCATGAAGATTACACTTGCCATGATTTTCGTTTTCCAATGAAAGAAATGTAGTCAAATGCTTCCAATATAGACATTAGTATCACAGCATTGAAAGTTACATTTGTAGCTGTTAGCGTTCATTTTATAATTAGTTGGATATCGCTCAACCTCTCTCGTCCTGTTGTTAATTAGATATCTACTATACTTATCCAGTTATCTGGCTTTCCGTCTTGTTGCTTATACCATTTTCTGTCTAAAATAGGAGTGGACTAGTACCGAAAATGCACGTATCATTACTGATAGCGAGGCGTCCAGAAATGTGGAGAAATGAATGTCTGAGAAATTCGTAACTGAATAACATGTATTGTGCAACACAAACCAACTGCATCCACACATTCTCTCAACCAAAAAATTACTCTACTTTACTTCTCGTCCTACGACTATTCCTAGCTAAAACAAAGTCACAGTTGTTTTCAGGCAGTGCTACAGATCACTAACATTGAATTCCACATTCAATTTAGGAATCGTATTAAGAAAAGTTCACCATACAAGCAGGACTGCTTTCCGTTCGCAGTTTTAAGTTCCAACTCTGGATAATGGACACTTGAAATGCATCTTTATACAAATATATAATGTTTTCTCAAATCCTAAATAATTGCATAAGAAACCTGAAAAAACTAGCCTGTTTGAAAGGAGTATTATGTCAATTACAATGCATACTTTGCAATATCACATTTTTATGTATTTTATTTGTTAACGTTCTCAAGGTAACATTGGTTTCGGTCGCTAGCACGGTGTAGTGAAATAAATACGATGCAATTAAAATGAAGGATACAAACAATTGTGACATTCCTCCGAAACTATTCCCAGCTGCTGAATTTCTCTGTTGAGATACGTTCATCGCCCATTCAGGTCTCAATTTATAAATTTGGAATGCTTCCTGATCAATCCCTGTCAGCTTTCTTTCGCATTTAACAGCACAAATAATAGAAACATGGAAGCTTCTGCCTGCAATGCTGCTAGAAAAGCGGCATGATGGGAATTGTCTATTCAACTTTTATTCTCGTATTCTCCAATACTGTCATTGGACATCTATTATAATTTTGACATGTTTCTTAAATGTCTTACTTTTCAAGTAACACTATGATTATAAAAATACAAATTCATCCACCTCAATCTTCAACTGTTGAATTGCTTGGAGCGAAATTGCGAGCAAGTGAGTACCAATAGAATAGAGGAGGATCAATCATCCATGTGGAATGATGACTGACATGATGACATCGTTGGCATAGCAATCTTTTTTTTATTTCCCAATGTGCTCAGTCGATGAAGGTGAAAGCACATAGCGCAGGTGTGGGGAAACGTTCTATGATTAAAGCATTATGATTAAGAGCAGTGATTTTTGACAGATCAATATGAATAGAGGATACTTATCCCAAATATTCCCTTGAAATAGTCCTTGTTTTAAATGTCATATTATACACAGAAAAATTGAATGTAAATCTCGTTTATACGTGTCTCGAGATTTGTCATTCCGTATCTTTATCTAGTCTATATTAGCATATTTCTCCCACAATGGTGAGTTGGACAATGGTTATCAATGTCAAACTTGACATTGAAAACATGCTTTGTTGTGACAATGATTTCTGTATGGTATTTTCAAACGTTCTGTTGCCATTTTGTTGAACATTTATCCCATCCCACAGTCTCTGTAGAGTTTCAATGTTGAACGTATGCTAACAAATTCAATTGAACTAAATTAAACATTAGGAAGTGAAATTGGGTGCAGTGAAATCGGAAATCTTTAGACGCAAATTATCCAATCATATACAACATACTCAGGATTTTATTAAAGACAATCGTTGAAGACGATCATGGAAGATTTTGGCTATGCCTCCCTAGACCTCTTGTTGCGGCGGTTAGGATCGCATTGAAGAAATCTTCCATGTAAGACAAGTGAAAATAGTCCTGTAAAATCATATTGAAACCGCTCCAAAGTTTCATGAACTTAACTGACTGATAGGTGTAAGTAGGTTACCGAGCGAATGTGCACAATCACCATTTATTTCAAACGATACTACAACGAATTTATCACATATTTGTTCATTATTAATCAGGTACAATCGATGGGGAATCATTGAACCAACACGCGTCCCAAACTATGTACAAGTAAGACACCTGGTATGACTCGAAAAGTAAAATCATGTTCACAAACTTCCGTAATGCGTCTTTCATCAGGCGAAAGTTAAGGAATGATACGTAGTGATCACCGTTATATGAGAGGGCATAGTCCTAGTGTAAAACTTGCAACTTGGTGACATCACAATCATATTACTATCTACGAAAATCGTACCTCCAGAAGTGGGGACGACGTTTAGCATTAAGACGTTTGGGAAAAGGACGCATACCACGTCATCTTCACAAACATACAGGTGACCAGTAGGCCTACATACCATAGGTTTCCGTGGTACGTAGGCCCTACAAAGAGCTAATAAGTATGGTAGCTGTAAATGTGCATTTCCAATGGCATACAGATATATGAATGACGAAGTCAACACACATATACAGTAAGACCAATGAGTGCTGCCAGGGAACGATGCAAGCATCTGAATAATCAATAATTGTCTACAAATCAAAGTCTCAAGCAATTTGATTACTTGACAAAAAATATTTGCACATCCAATTCGTGTCCAATGCAGTCATTCATCCACGAGTTTCTTTTAGAATTTCCTTCCACCGAAACTGCGAACATACGGATTCTTCAGATTGTTCTAAATGAACAAGACAAGAAGCTTCAATAGTAGACTGTATGTAGTCAAGGAGACGGAGTCCTATGATTTTTATAGGACTCCAACTGAGTGGCACGCATATTAGGTAGGTTTTTTCGAAAAATGGCAACCTACATCATAGATCAATCGAACTCTTGAACCTATGCGTTGTGATCATCGCTGCGCATTTATAATCATTTTCTATGAAAGTTTATTAGCCATGCACATTTTTTGAATTAGACCTAAATTTTTACCATTTGACGAAGTTTGAAAACAACGAAGAAAATCCTGTATTCATTGTTCTATTATTCGTTCTTAAATGGTGTCGACAACATCAGCCTTAAGAGGACATCGTAGGCAACTTATCAGAACAGGCGTTCCACGGACACTTACTTGTGTCGAAGGCATCGTGGAGAGTAGCTGACATGTAGCCTATATTTCTGGCTATTTCTCTGATGTGACCTAAAGTGTGTACCGGTAGGTGTGATAAAGGCGAGGGAGGATTGTCTGATAGATCACCAATTGAAAAGACCATCATTTTTTCCTTATCAGGTTCATTCCCTCGACTAAGTATTATTAGCTCAGTCCTGTTGTCTCTGCTTTTCTTTGACTAAGAAGTTTGACATTCATACAGTGACAGTTATGCACGAGGATAAATAATTTTTGCTTTATATTTCGAGTCTAGCTATAGACCGGACAGGGACTGCGGCCAAAATGATAGAAGTCCAGGACTCCAAATCCACATCTCTGCTGCAAATGTTTGTACACAGGTGAATTTACATCATTCAAGGGGATTAAAAATCTGGACCTCGCTCTTTTACAACTCTCACCAATGTATGATTTGATAAGCAACATGCTTTCTGTCGAGAATTTATATAGGTTTCTATTTATATCAGAAGGTCTACAACACCGACAGCTTAGTGAATGGGCTGCTGTCTTCCTCTTGGGTTGTGGTGACTGATGAAGAGGAAGTCTATTGCAATACATTGGGATCGCTATAATTACCTAAGTTCTGAATTATTGTCGGGTTAGATCAACGAATCGCTGACTCTAAGTAAAGGAGGAAAAGTTTGATCTTTTGACATTGTAAGGGGATTTATTTGTAACTTTTGTTCTGTCGCACCATAGATAGTGCAGTGTGCCGAGGATATCCATTGCCAATAAATCTTGTGAGAGCTTCTGTGATCTGACTTATTGCGCCACAAATAATTTCAGCATCATGAACAAAAGCAGGATATTCCAAAAATACAGGTTTCTCTAATGAGAACATCGGATTTGGCAGTCAGCTATCACACTGGCAATCAAAGTTCTTTCAGTGGAGAGCTTGTGAGACAAATTTCCAAATCACTTGCCAAAGATTAGGGAAAAATCACGAAAAACTCCGTCGCGATCGAAATTTCATTTTCAACTTCGGTTCATCAAACTTCAGCCTGCTGGAAGACATAGTCCGACTGCTTTTGAATTAATTAATTTGTTTTTCGAGCCCTGCAATCTGTCTTGTATAATGTACACATATATTTTAGAGAGTCATCATAATCCAGATTGACATTTTTTTGAAAAAGCCAATCGGATACTATTTGGATATAGCTACGCTCTTGTTTACAATATTTCTACTCCAAAGTTCCAGTTTCATGAGAAATCCCCGTAATTTGTCAATTAATGAATAAAGACATCTTTGGGTTTCTTCGATTTGCAATTGGATGCATCGACAGATGTAGCATCTTGCGCACTACTTATCTTAAGAGGTAGCGTTGGAATCCTCGTGCAGCTTAAATATCCTTCGAATGAAGTGTAAAAATGAACTTCGTGAAGCATATTGAAGTTTTTTGCTATACTCGTCTGCTTTTTGCACCTTTGTTGTGTTTAACGTTTCCACATGATGTTCGATGTTTACGTAAGTGTAGATTACACTCACTTCCGTAAGATCCATCAGTCAAGCCTCACATTTTATCTGGTTTTACAGCAGGCAAATTTCTTCTTGACCCGTTAAGAAGAGACTTAAGTATTCCACAGAAATTTACACTTGAGTCATCCATTGTTGTTCAAATATGAACAAGATCAGGCAGAGGTCATTTTCTTGCTCTAATTTTTCGAAATATGTACAAATGTACGGAATTCTGCACGAATTGTTAAGCGAACTCAATTTGACCACAATTATTGATGAAAATCTAAGTATTCAGCCTTCATGCCTTCTGCAGACCACCCAGACATTCGCTTTTTCGAAAATATGCCTGAATTTTCGCTTTTATCGATTGGCATTCGTTTTTTTGCTTTTTTGGTAGAGCAGGGAAAGTGTTTCGTAGTACATGCCTTTTTACATGTTGACAACGCAACGTGACTTTTTGTCATGTTGCCCTTTACTTTAGTCATGCTATCATCCATGTGTTGACATTTGAATGCATATCTTGACGATTGCATAATCTTATGTGATAACTATATTTTTAAGGAATTGGAATATGTGCCCCTGTTAGGAAAAAGTTATGTAGCACTTCTTGAAGGCAAAGCCTTGTCGTAGTGCGTTCCGGTAAATGCACAATTTTTACAGTAACTATGAGGCCATGGCGCTATAGCTTTTACACGATTCTGGATTATTGTATGTTGAAAGTGCATGCGGGTTACATGCTACAAATGAATGTCATCGAATTTACCAGTCAAGGAATTTGAGACATCAATCCATGCTGTCTTGCCAAAGACACACGGGTACTATCGAGTTTTCTTAGAAGATTGATGTTGAATTAGTGAAACAAGCGGTTCAGTTTATGCGAATGAGTGAGATGCATTGCATAATGTTGATAAATAGGCTTTAGAAATTGAGATGATAATCTACACAAACGAACAGTTTCTGTTGAATTTTTATTGCAGTGTCACTTTCACTGTGATTTTCGTGAAGTGCGTGTAACTAGGCAAAAAGTTGATGTACTCGTATATAATGATCATTTTGCATCTACTGATAAAGACATCAACACGGTGCTGATGTGATCGATTATGTGCAGCCTATTTTCTTTTAACCACCTGAAACTTTCTGAGTTATAGATTGAAGAATAGATCTACCAGTAGGCCTAATGCACTATTTTGTAAACAGTTTGACTACCGTTTACATTACTGCAGTCATACTGATTACGTCATACTTCACCCGCTATATACATGTATTTTCATAGCTTCTGTGTGCTGAGCTGTGCGGCATCGACTTATCTCGTGTGCTTCAACAACTCGTGACTTCTGGCAAATGCGTCAGTAAATAGGAATGCCCACTTATAATTCAACCAGAGAAAGTGGTGTCAACGATCCAAGTCAATGAGAACCTTGCATCGTAAAGCTTGGGCTTGGTTTTAGATAAATTATCTTGGCTATTTGTCATGTTTTGAATCGAATTGGGAAGAGCCACTATTAAAAGACATTTTCGTTTTCGCTATTTATTACAGAATAACGAAGACGAAGATAAAGTCAAAATTTTTTCAATATTGGCTATCTCCAATTCAATTCAAAGCTTGGACTTGGTTACACATTTTAGTAGAAGTGCATGGAGCATTATCTTGATAATTGGCCTTTGAAGTAGGCTGCATAGTGATATGTTGCAGCCTATGTGCTTTTTATGGAATATTTTCAAAGATTTAGCCAATAGTATAATTTATCGTGGGTTTTCATCAATTTAGATTTATAACATTGATATATAGGCCTATTTACACTGCAAAGTTTTGATTGAAAAGTAATATATATGAATATATGTCTCATAGTCATAACAGGCAGTTTTGATCTCTGGAATAGGCCCACTTACAGTCAAAAGCTTGACGGAAAGGGTCTGTAAAGAACCCACTCGAATGTAAATCACTGACTACATAATTTTCTCTCTTTGGCAGCCGTCTATTGTCGGAAAAATTCCTTTTTGAAATATTTATCATCTTATCACTATGGGGCTGCACAATTGAACAATATCAATTTCATTGATAGTAAATATACAAGGTGACACTTTTACATCTAAATTGACGTTTGCAACAATGTAATAATGTAGCTTAATTATGAGCATTATCTTCCTTCACAAAAAATGCATCCTACTAAGCAATATTATTAGCATAATATTAGGCTTGGGAGTTCTGAAGAAAACTGCAATGATTTTCAGGTGAAACCTTTAGTGTACATTCTATCACTGCATAAAATAATTGTCATTTTGATGTAAAACCTTAATAAGGATCCTTTACTCGTCACATGATCCATTTCGCATGACTTTAGGTGACACACCCTTATCAAATAAATATACTTGAAAATATCAATATTCTTTGGAATATTCAGATGAAAGAGATGTTCAAAGTTTTGGGCTAATTTAGCAGTTGGAAGCATGGCAGCTAGGGAAATTTCCTTTACCACATTAGAAATGATAAAATCATCTTCACTCTGCTGAATTCTCTAGCAGTATTTTTGCTGATTTTTTCAAAAGCCTATGAAACAATCTTGGAATCTACATTATTTGTCTAAAATTGAGGCAATCTAAATTGATTGCTGGTTATATGTCTGATCATTAATAGAATACAACAGCTAGCTTCATGAATAAATATAGTCTGGTGCATTTGCGAATCGTGAGCAAGATGCAAGAAAAATACCTCCTAAGAGGTACTCCGACAAGGTCATTTTTGTACCAGAAAGTAATATTCGCAATCTACACATATTTGCAGTATTCCTGGTAGTGTATGGCTTGATGGCATATTATGTTGCTATAGCGCCATTCTACATTTCTTGATGTAAAGATTATCGGTTCGCTTTTTTTTCGCTTTTCTAAGTGAAGGATTCGACTTTTTGCTTTTTTAAATTCGAATCGGGTGGGTGGTCTGCTTCTGACAACACCTTTTGCGGGTATATATTAGTAAATATAACTGTTTGACTATTGTTTGACTTTTTTCTAGCACAATTTATAGGACCGACCAAGGTTTATGGGGACCTTGAAATCCCCTAAATTTTGAAAATTAAATGCAGGGCCTTGAATACCCTTCAATTTTTGGCGCTATTAATCAACATTCAAGTTTTATTTACCAAGGTTTTACCAATTGGCACTAGCACTTAAATGTTAATGCGTAGAATTATATCTTGCATTTGAAGGCGAGTATCATGATTCAAAATTTCATTAATTTTTCACAAAATTATCATACACTTGACCCTTGCAAACCCTTGAATTTTCATCTGAAAAGCTGTTGGAACCCTTACCGACGCATTCAATCCATTTTTCGGAGTTGTGGGCTGTTGTTTCTGCCTATCTTACTTGTGTGTGAAATGTTCAATCTCCTATCCGTTATCAATCAAGTCTGCAGAATTGTATGAGCACATAGCTGCTCTTTGTATTTGCTGACAGTGTTCCAGCAAGTATTCTCATTTGAACGAGGTCGGAGCATGACTGAGTTTTGGTTTTTAAAATTATTTTCAAGCTGCGTAACACATGAAGTGCATGAAGTTAGTATGGCGAGAGACAGGGATAGAACCGGTTTTACGGTACCGGTAAAATTTCAAACACATTTGACATTCACCCATGGTTTGCGATTCATCCATGTTTTCATGAGCATAAAGTACTATAAAGTTTATTTCTCATGAATAATCAATGACACACGATGATGTTTGAAGATAGGCTTGCTTTAGCTTGCTGTTGATGTTCGAGTTCTGCACATCTTCTGTCACTGGCCAGTGACCACTGAATATTGACTTTGGGACATTGTTTTGTAACCAAAATGTTAAAGCTTTGTTTGAAAAAAAATTCAAGTAAAAATAGAAAACTACACACAGGTCTTCAGCGTCTAAGATCTTCAAGTGGTCGGAGGTAGCGACTGGTTTATAATAAGGGCATAGTATTTTACATTTTGATTGCCATCTGACAAAACATCATCTCCTCACTGTATATTTACTTAACTTGAATGAAAATGCGTTTCGGACGAAATGATGAAAGCGATGCGATGCTATATTGATGCAATTCATCCATCGGCGTTCCTTTTGAACGCAACCCCAAATACCTTGGAGTGACGTTAGACAGGAGCTTGACCTTCCGTCGCCACTGCCTCAACTTGAAGCAGAAGGTCAACTCGAGTCTCCCTGCTTCGTCGCCTTGCTGGAGAAATCTGGGGTTCTCGGTTCTCAACGCTCCGCATCTCTGCGCTTGCCTTGGCGCACTCTGTCACGGAAAACTGCGCCCCCGTATGGTGCCCAGGTCGACGTTCCACTCAAAGACGCCGTACGACTCATCTCCGGTTGCCTGCGGGGGCACACCCCTGGACGTGCTCCCTCACCTTACAGGTGTCGAGGCTCCCCTAGCCCGCCGTGACAAGGACTGCCTGTGCCTGTACACCGCTCCCGCTCCGACAAGGCTACCATCGAGACGACCGTTCAGATCGCACGCCGAGGGTCTCATGGCGGTGGACCCACCACCATTTCCGGATGTTCTACAGCTCTTCCTGCGAGCCTGAAGTCCAAACCCTTCTGGCCATCATCCCCCGCGGTGCGCATGTGTGCATCTCAACCGCCTGCGATCCGGAGTTGGTCGGTTTGCCGCCCCATGAGCTCCTGGGGCTTGGCGGCATCCGACCTATATTCCTGCGGCCGCTGTCAAACTGCTCAACACGTGTTGAACTGTGACGTTGCGGGCTCCCCCTGCCCACTGCCATTTCGCTTCTGACGATCCTCAGCCTCTCCCGTACTTGCTGAACGTTAGATTTTAACTTTTATTGTCGCGCATGTTATACGATGTAATAAAAAATCCATTGGCGAATTTGTGATGCTGCAGGGAGACTCACATTGTCTTATTTTCTTACGTTTATTGAGCTTCTAAAATTTGAAAATGAAATGAGATGGCTGAGCTAGAGATGTTGCTTATGTTGAATTAGGGACTATCTCAGGGTTCGAAGATTTTCCGAAATTCCGAAATGATTTCATTTGGAGCAATTTCAAAAGTTTTGTCTGAGCTTCTGTTAGGGATTTATAATTCCTAGTTTCTATATTTCATGTACTTTTCCGACTTTGGCTTGAATTTTCCGGGTTTTCTTGCATACGCCACGACTTCGAGCCCTGGTAAACATGATCTGCGAACCTGGAGAAAAAGCTGAACGGAAAGTTAGAAAGTATTTCCGACCCTTCTGGGGAGGGGTTACACATTGAATGAACATTGATCTATATTGATTGATTTTCTACCTCTCGATTCATGCTCTTGATATTGAAATTTGCTTTTTTCAGGTCTCGGTTCTGCAAACCGTGGATACCAGTCATGAAGACATCATCGTAAGTTCTCACTTTGTTGCTACTAGGGAGTTTATCTGTTTTCAAATTTGCGGTTTATCATCACTTTGTTGTACTTAAAAGATCCATTTTTAAATGAGAGAAGATGCCTTGGCTATACAGATTGACGATGGAAAGCCGAGTAATTGTTGTTAATGCGCTGTATAACAGTGTAATTCAGACACTAAACGTAGCCATATTCAGGGTTGACTGCTTAATATCTTGTAATAATGGTTATTTAATCCTTCATGGTATTACTTGGCTTTTCACTTTATTTATTTTTCATGCGATTCATACAGCTTTCATATCGATCACTAGTTTGCCGAAAATCAAGCGCAGTGAAATTGGACTTCTCTCCTCGAAAATGAAATTAGTCTTATCTTTAGCAACATACAGAAGATTAAGTTTCCATTTTGCTTCTTTTCCTTTTTGATCGAATCATTTCTTGTAAGTGCATAACTAGAAATGCATACATGATGTTTTTATGTCTACCTGGTCTTAGAATATGTAACCGAAGAATTTGATCCTATTAGGTAAATAGACGTTTCTCTTTCAATTAATGAAAGGATTTTTTTGAAATTTTCTCTGCTGATGACATTTAGGATCATTCCGAAATATGTCGGCGAAGATTTTTAAAAGTTTTATGTCAATTAGCTTACATACTTTTATGCTCAGCTCTTCCAATTATTTACCCTTTCGCGACCGAAGTGAAATTAATTACTTTGTCCGAAGTCACCATGACATGATCTGCACACACGATTTAAATGTTCTCATTCGATGTGTTCCCAATTGTGTTGACTTTGAACAATTCATGTATGATGTGCTCTGCACACATTGGTCGCGAAAGTGTTAAAACATGAAATGCCTGTCAAGGCGTATTCACAGCAATTATAATCTTCATTATGACTGCGACATAGACTCCTCTATTAACTATGGCTATTTATAGAGAAGTCTATGGACTGCGACAGTGTTAGCAGGTCTGCCGACTTGCAGTGCACTTCGTATACTCCGAGAATATTGAGAATACATAGATGAGTCACAATTCTCACTCATGAGAAAGATCTTTAAAACTTCATCTGGAGTAACAGTTAATGACAGCATACTTATTTGTGTCCTCAATCTCAGTTGATTGTCGATGAATGTATGAAATATCGCTTATGGAAGACTCGCTTCGAATGCTGATTGATGTAAGCAAATCAGAGGTTTGCGGAGACATTTAAGTGCCCATAGTATAAAACCTCAAAAGGTCTGCGTGAGGGAGTGACTAAAATGCTTGACCTTGTTACCTTCTAGTCGTGAGGACAATCCTCAAGTGTCGTGGGAAGTCTGCAGGAGGGCCATCAAGACTGAAAGAATCACAACCCTCCATGTAAGTTGGGTTACGTCAGCACCCTCGACTGCGCCCCCCCCCCCCCCCGATGACGGAGCAGTGAAGTTAAGACTCTCAGGTCTCATTGATGCCACTGTTGCGAAACAGCTCATTAAAGGGCGGATATTGTTGAGTGAACAACTTCTTGACATTATGTTTTCCCTGTTCATGTCAGTAGTCAACAGTCTTCATCTGCCAGTGTTAGAATCTTCGTCCAGCTGTCAGCAGCACAACGTCTGTACGAATTGAAGTACGTAGAAAGTACCGTTATATGACGCTCCTCCATAATAGCATACTCACATATTGTTTTGATATTCCACAGCAGATACCGTGGCACATTAGTCTATGATCATATTTTTGTCATTTTCTACGTCCATAGTCATGAACTGGATAGCTCGTCCAATTTTCGGTCAAAATTTGCATAATTTCTTTGTCATGGTTCTATGGCTCCAATTGACGAAACTGGCAACATGATTTTCACTTCAAAATGAAGCAGAATGTATGTGATTCTTCTTGTCATGTATAATTATTCCTGGTGGCCGCCGTTAGAGTCTTCCCATTTTTCAACTGTAGGTGCAAAACTCAATTATATGAGCAATTCTCTTTTTATGTTGTGTTTTTATTGCAGCATTCATCGATTATTAGTGTTGCACTATCCAAGATGTGATGTAAGAAGTGTATTTAAGTAATGTTTGATAAATGCTCTAGGAAATTGGCTGCTATGCTAATTGCGTAGCTCTTTATTATCATTAAACATGCATATCACTGTGATAAGTTGAACTGAAGAATACTATTATCATGTTTTGCTTTATCGGCATGTTGCATAGCAACGATTTCATCATAGTAGTCATTAGCCATGAACAATCACAGCTGGCAGATTTTTCAGCAGCTTCATTGTTGACTTTCATGTCACCTGCTGACCTTCTCAATCGTAACTCGTAATCTATGACATGACAGCCTTGGAAATACTTTCAGATTCAGCTGGTGATCTTCGAATATATACAGTGCTAGGATCACCAGATCAACTAATGAAACGAAATAATTCATGTGAACTATAATGCATGTGACCATTGCATTTTTGACAAACTATTCGACTTAGACGCCATGAGTGGCTTACATGCGTGAATTCTTTAATTCTTATCAACTTTTTCTCATTATTATATTATGTCACTCATCATTTATTACCATCAGAAGATCAGATTCTTATCGCATTTGAGGAAATGTCTACAAGAACTTTTACAGCGGGTAATAGTTTATCACTTCATACTTTATCGGAATGTCGTCACCTTTAATGTCTGCCTGACATCACGCTCATCTCATGTTATCTCTGACTTGTCAGTCAGGAAAATTTACTCCGTCTGAAATTTTATTGTGTAATCGATTCTACTGATTAAAGATTATATAGTAGAGAAGGAATTAATCGTGATCTGATGAAGTGCACAAATATAGCTGATGATACCGTTTTGCTGGTAGAATTTCTACCTGTCTTCGTTCTATCACAGAGCAGTCAGTAGTTCAATTATTCCTTAAATACGGCATTCCTTCCTTCATTCATCAATGACATCGACAATATTCAGCTAGCGATCCCTAGCGCTCAAACTATAATGTTGCTTATAATGCATGTAGTACATTTCCACATTTATATGTCAGTTTAGATGCCTCAATTCAAATCTTCCTAGAGTTCATGAGTTGACTGAACACGCCCTTAACGTAGATTTAATTACTCAACAAGAGAAAGGCCTTTCGAAATGAATGTATTCAATTTCTACCTGCTATCCACTTGTTACTGCCATTTGCATTATACCTTCACGTCTTTTACTGTATACAGCAGTACAGGCCTTTATGGGATATCTTCTATTCTGTCATAGTAGCATCAACTGTGTTCCTGATTTCAACATTTCTGGAGCCCTCAACGTTAAACAAGAAAAAGGGTGACTACCACAGTTTTCGTTTTACAGAGTAAAAAAGATTTTTACAATAAATAAAACGAATTATGAAAATAATAATGAAATATTTGAACGTCGGTGAATTCAACATGACATTTCAACCTGCAAGGTTTGGCTCTTATTGTAATTGATGTATCGTATTTGATTTAAGCTTTCAAATTGTTCACAGGCATCTTGCTTTTAGACAACTTTAATCATTTTATGAATCATAAACTTCAGATTTTAGCATTGCCTACTTATTTAGTTTATTCATTTCATTCCTTAGAATGCGATTCATCTGTGTCAACTTTGACTTGCGGTTGGAGAAAAAGTTAGTTGCAACCAATTACTTTCATATTTAATTGGTGACTCAATATATGTCAAGTTCTCTCAATCAAGATACTGCAGAGTGCTGGTAATGCAAATTATCATTTACTGTAAATTAAAGTTCTTTGGTACATGTAGGACGCATTCTTTTGGACGTATGTACTCATAACTGATTTTCGTCCTCTTTCTGCATTTTGATCCCTACATACACAGAATGAATGAAGCCTCTTGATTCATGGCTTCGGATTCCGATCATAATAGTAACTGCCGAATGCGCGTGTTCTGCACGTCGACAACTGCATTTTCCAACTATGAAAGACGAAAGTTCGTAAAGAGTAAAAAAGTGAAGACTGAAGTTTATCGGTCATATCATGTACTTGCCAATTAATTATTTGTTAAAATATTGATTTCCCATCAGACAGCTTTTCGTGATTTTTTTATGATTTATCCGAATAAACAGCGAAATTATGCAAAATTAAGAAAGGTTTGGTATAAAACTGATTATGGGAATGTTGCTGTCAACGGCAATTCATCTTTTCCTTTCTGTCTCATCAGTTGGGGAAAGCCGAGTGTTTCAAGCTAATAAGAGCTGTATTCAGGCTTTCCGTGTCGAAATTTACAACGTCCGCAAGACATGGTGAAGAACATGGTTGCAAACTTGAAAGTTGCAATAGTTTGTCCATTGATGTCACATCTATTTTTAGATGGTCTTTGTGCTTCTCGCATTATCTTCCCTCAATTTATTTTCCTCGCCTGGTAAAAGTCTATGCACATAAAATGTAATCAGTTTATGGAAGACCGAAGACGTTCTGTTCTTACCGGTTTTCTTCCTCACATTTTAAATTTGTCCGAAATTTGTTCAGATTAACCAATCATAGCAGAATTTCATATAAGGGTATTTCTATCCGCATACAAAATTTGAGGACATTTAAATGAATACCCCTTGATTAGAGGCATTATTAAGCAGCGTAAACGATATACATATCAGAAATGTGACTTCTTTCCAACGTATTGGCTTAGTTTCTCAGGACCACAATTTTTCTCGTAACCAAAACCACTGCTACGCTGCTGTCGATATTTTGTTGCTTATGATCTTGACTTGATCTCCTCCTAAATTTCTCAACTGCCCCTGGATCGACTAGTTTTATCCAGTCACTGTCAAACTTGCTGACTTCAATCTCCCGTTCATTTACACGCTGACATAAAATTAGACGTCAATACGTCATTGCTGTGAAGTTTGATATTTTTGGAGAGTTAAAATATATATTTCAAACTGCTTAGCAATCTGAGGGATAGGATGCCGTAAGTAGTGTGTGTATGCGACTTTTTATTGACTGCCGACTTATCGGCATGATGAACAAAGGAGACTTCAGAATTACCATTAGATAACTTCATTGCCATTATCACATCTCCAGGGAAGTATTTTGAAGACAGTCATGATGATAAGAAATCTGCTTCTATCATATATCATTGTGGATGAAGACAATTGAAGAAATGTTGGATTCCATAAAGTATTATAGTCACATTAAGTAACTAAATATAGAAAAATAGACCAATCTGCCAGAAGTAAGTTTATTTTTCCGCAACGTGTCGAAACACCCTACTTCGTCGTCAGGCGATAATAAGTAACTGGTGATAACAAATTCAAGTGAAGAAATAGAATTTTCCATTTGTAGTCCTAGGCATAAGCCTAGTGTGTATAGTTCAGGGCTGCCACTCTTCCGGTTTTTTTAGAATAAAGTAAGTAGTGAGAAAATGTTTTGCCAAGGAAAAAAATTGGATTTTGAAATATTTTAAATTTTGAAGGGGGCCTTTTGAGATTGCTAGTGGGCCCTTTAAGATTGTGAAGGGGCCCCTTTGTAGAACGTGAGGGGTCCCTTTTGAGACTGTGGAAGGGCCCTTTTGAGACTGTGAAGGACCCCTTTTAGATCGTGAAGCGGCCCTTTTGAGACTGCGAAGGGGCTTCTATAAGATCGCGAGGGCACCTTTTAGATCATGAGGGGGCCCTTTTGAAACTGCGAAGCGGCCCCTTTATGATTGTGAGGGGCCCGTTTCAGACTGTGAAGGGGCCATATTTTGATTTCGAAAGGGACCCATAAGATTTTGTGAAGCATCCCTTATAATATCTAATATTATTATAATTATAACCTTAGAAAACGGTTCTCCTGAAAATAGTAGCTGTTCGAGTCATGTATTTTAGTGCACCTTGTTGAAACTGATGATTGAATGCGCATCAATAATAATTTTATACATTTCCTTGCTAACTGTAAGGATTCAGAAACATCTTTATTGGAACAGACCCAACTTCTGCTTGAACGCTTTGAAAACTTACCGGTGGGTGTGTGATGTCGAATGATCGTAAGCTTCTTCCGATCATGGGGACCCACGACTACGTAATCTAGGGGGGCATTCCTATTTGACCTTCCGGTTTTTACTTTTGATTAGAATGGCAGCCCTGATAGTTCGATTGTTTTTGGTGAAGTAGAGTGTCATTGTGGTTCTACTGTTTACCTCCATTATCCTCTTTTCATTTTTAAATTCCATTTCTCCACTATTCTCATTATCCACTTTCTATTATCTGCCATGTGTAGTCTCAGTTATAGTGTGTAGCTTTAGTTCACTTGTAATCGCTGTAGTAGCATCATTGTAGTTCTATGGTTTACATCCACTTACCATTTTTCTATCCATCGGTTTCCTGTTGTTTTATAATATCCACTTTTAATTTCCTTGACAGATGATGACCATTGTCCTATTTCATTTCCACTACCAGCATCTGTAGTCGGTACAGTATATTAGACGTCTATTTTGAGCATGTATGCGGCAGTGTTTGGAATCTATATTAGTATATTAATTATTAACAGTAAGAATGAGTAGTGTTTAAATCCTAAGATTTCCATTTTTGCCAGTTATTTGGCCTTGGCTAATCAATTTTAATTCGTTGCCACGCGAAAGCTCCATTGAGTTCTTTTAAGAACGGATTCATCCAATAGTTACAACAGCATTGCATTTGTATCCTTGCGGATTGGAGAGCGCCATCAGGACTACTTCAATTAATAGATTAAATTAGTAAGCATCATGCTCTTATAAATGACTGCTGAGATGATTTTTATCATCATATAAGAATCTAAAGACAGCTGCCTTCGACAATCGAAAAGAACACACTATTGTATATTCATCAACAACTCGACTTCTTCAAAATTCATGTAAGTGTTAATCATTCCTGATGAAATGTCCCCACAAAGTTTGATGGCGATTGTGTCAGTTCTACGGTTGAGAAAGCCACTTAAGTTATTTGAGGTTGGTAAAACGAGCGTGTCGATATTTTCTAGATTTTTGTCACTTTCGAGGTCGTGGCGGACAACACGTTTGAGAGAATATCCATGCACCTCACTCAGGATGACCAGCAGAGACTGTTTGCACTTTGTGAGAACGCCTGTAACTCCCAATGTAGTCATTCAATCTGCATGAAATTGTGTGTGTAGATAATATTCTCATTTACTGATATCTGAAGTTTTTTTGCGATTGATGAAGGCCTGCACGTTATAGACCAATTTGAATACTTGGGAGAGTGGAGTAAGGGCGTGATCCTGTATCGATCTTCCTTTGCTGGAGTTGCTGATCGTCCAGGTCAGTCATCGACTAGCGCTTATTGACTGCATCATCCTTCGCTGACCTTTTCGAAGACTGCCGACAGGATTGTCTGAAGGAGTCCTTAGAGCAGTGTGATCAGACTTCCCGGTTTGGACGTATTCGTCATGTGTCTAGTAGGTGCCTTTCGGGACAGATACATTTCGCAATACCAAAACCCAGTTCCAGTTCATTTTTCAGCTATATTTTGCTGAAATTTGGGTGTTATTGCATGCATAAAGATCTCAACATAAGGACAAAGTTATAGTCGGAAAGGCAATTTAATTTGTTGAGGTTTCATCAGCATGAGGAAAACATACCATGTAAAGTAAGAAAGTGAATTGCATAGTAGGTGCATTAGAAAATTAATCGATGGGCATAGCTCAGGGAATAGCAATAACCTAGTAATAACAGTGACGAATTAAAGATTAAACAGCAATTTTTGGGGAAAAAATACATGTGGATCTACTGTATGGATGATTGTGTAGTAAGAATTCGCTATTGTGCAGATGAGGTAGACAATTAACAAAATAACAAGTAAATGCTCGACAGAAAAAAAATATTCTTCAAAAGGTCGTATAGATATAAAAAAGATGATTGCTACATTATAAGCTTGTCGCTGTTACTCGTGACAGAGCTGAAGATGTATACTAAAGTTCAGTGCTTACTGTGAAAAAAGAAATTCTTCTTCGGAAACAGTATTTTTTTAGGAGGCAAACGTTTCGCTTTTCAGCTTTGTCAGTTCCATAATGAAGCATGAAACACGCATAAACAGATAAGTCACAGTGAAGACTAGAAATCAACAAGTAACAATGAAATGGCAATGGTATATCGAATGCATGAAGTAAAATTGCAATGTATAAGTAAGCTAATAAAAGTCATCAAGCAGACAAAATTTAATGTTGATGATAAAAAATATTAGCTCAAAAAATATGGGTTGAATATGGAAGACAAAAACATAGGAAAGAAGGAAATTGATAAATTAAATGAATAGTTTAAAAATGAGGAATGCGCGAAACGCTGATTAATACAGCAAAAAACACCCGATAATGAAATCAACGAACAAACAAGGAAAACTTTGTTAAATAAAAGAACACTAAAAAAATATCAGAAAATTGTAAGGTAAAAAGGACAATAACGTTGAATAATAGACAGGAAAGGCCTCAGAGACATCAGGAGCTGTACAAAAATAGCTTAAAAGAAAATTTACTTCTTCATCCTTTGCAACCATTCATCCTGTGATTATGAGGGATTAATGGAATTTAGTGCGCTTCAAGAGCCAAACCTTTATCATGGAAACATGCTTCATTTTGGCATTGAAAGCTGCTAAGCGAAAGGTTTGCCTCCTAATAAAATACTGTATTCGAAGAAGAATTTCCTTTTCACATCACAACTACCGAACTGTTCTAGCTTCATCTTCATTGCTTTTAACAACAACTATCATTGCTTGTAAAGCAATATGTAGATTAGATAAGAGGAGCACCTGTAGTCCTTGTCTCCTTTATGAGGTCTCCCGGCTTTGGTTCTGATCACCTTGCCTTAGAAGTTGGATGCAGTCGTTAACGTGCGGCGAGCGCACACAATTGATGTCTCAGTCAGTCAGTCAGGTTGATCTAACAATAGCCTCTAAGTTGTCCTGCACACTATATTGCGTCACAGATGGTGACGCAATTCAGTGAATTTGTCGTGCTTTCAGTGCCATGTGAGCATAGAGGACATGCAGAATTGAATTTCAAATGCAAAACAAATGACATTCTGATCATGCGCAGGCGTGGGCACCAGTGATATCCATGTTAATGAATTCTCGCTAATCAAATCTGTTCACAAAATTTTTCTGATGACACCAATTCAAATCGCCTAAGTAAATAATAGCAGACACGTTACATTACCTCACGTTTGCTCCGTCCAAGCATCAGTGAAGCATCGTACTTTGCCAGCGGATTAAATATAGAAACAAGGAAGAAGTGAAAATATGCGGATGTCTGCCACTCGCAATAAAGCCTGAAGCTTGAATATTTTCTTCAATATTTCTAGACTTAATGTTGATATTGGACACTAACACCGTGTCGTCACAACTAACGTTGGGTGGAGAATGTTCGCTGTCGGCACATTACAGCGATGTAACGTACGTACATCAAACAATGAAATCCAATATAATGGAATAGAAACGAAGATTATTCAGCTCATCTTTATGAAGCTTCAGTATAGCCACTAGTAATAGAGTCTTACATACCGTTGACAGGACTTACCATTACCGTTTTCCTTGATGATGGCCATCGGTCGGTGAATGAAGATATTTTTCACGACCGCTTACTTCAAAGTTAAAACGAGGTATGTAACAAGGAAAATAAAATCAAACTGGTCGACGTTTCGGCGGTACCCTTTACCTAGACAAGTTACAAATTAAGTTGAATTATCGTCTGAAGATAAGCAGGTAGGTTAACCTCAAATCATGATGGCTTATTCAATCCCGATCCCGTTAATTTGCCCCAATCCCGGATCCTGATTTTTTCACTCCCATGCGAACACTTATCAACCCCGATTTTTATAAGAGCTATAGTTTGTAATGACACTAAGCTTGAAACAAAACATTATAAAGTAGCAAATAGTGACATTGTATTTTTTATTTTTTTGTTTTATTAAACATAATTTGCGATTAAAAAACACCTCGTATGTTTGCTGAATGACATCACTAGAGAGTCTCTGTGAAAAGTCCTGGGTAGTAAAACAATAATTTCATGATCAATTTCGCCGTAGAGTTCAGTCCTTTAAGTTCAAAATATCTGATTACTGAAGATTCAGGTTCGAAGTCTAGCTCTTTAGTTTAAGATAGTTAGAATTTTCAGATTAACACTCCCAGTGTGTTGCTAAAATGTGTTGTTTGGTTGGGAGAAAAAAATAGCTGCATGCTGCCAAAAATAAGGAAAATCACGCATTCTTTGATGATGGTCATCGGTCGGTTTAGTAATTTCAGAAAAAGAAGAAAATGTTTCACGACCGTATAATTAAAATAAAAGTAAGTATGTACAAATAAAACAGTCTGTCGACGTTTCGGCGGTCGCCTTTCTCGAGACAATCACTTATGAAGTCAGCAAACTATTAAGCGCAGGCTGACGCTGTTGAATTTCTTTGAACTCTACTCTTTGTCTGGTAGCTGTGGAACATAAGCCGCGGTACATGACAGACCAATTAATGCTGTCAATCACACTATCTGTAGAGCCATCTGTAAGTACATACTTACTTTTATTTTAATTATACGGTCGTGAAACATTTTCTTATTTTTCTTGAAAAAAAAGGAAAATCACATTTTAGAAGAGCATTACGACCAATTTATTCCACCATGAATGGTTTATTGTTAATCGAAATTGTCTCATAATACAGTAATGGTTCTGCTGTCTGGTTGATAAATCACAACAATGCTTCGCACTGTTTAGGAGTTGTAATTTGGCCAGGCCTGTCTGTACTGCTCCTTATTTTAATTATTATCTCTGTCATTTTTTAACACTTAGTTGTCACACCTTAAATGCGTAGACATACAAGGGGGCAACCTTCCACTGCAAGCTCTCAACAGGCTATAGTTAATATCCCTTCCGCACAGTTCTACCTCCGCACATGGCCAGTCTTGAACGTTGAACGCAGGACTTTATATTCAAATCATGTTATGATTCGTGCGGTCGTTCTTGTACCTCTGCCGGTGTGCACACACACAAGAATCTTTGGACTGGAGGTGAAAAATAAATTTGGAATGTGCATGTTAGTTATTTCTTGTTATTATATGTTAGTTATTGGGATTCGTCTCCCAATAAACTGATTTTTCCTATCCTCACCAAGGTGGTGAATTATCCGGAATATAACCCCTCTGCCTTGACCGAATTCTGAAATCAATTTTTATGCAAAGGCATGATTGTCATCTTTCGAAAGATATGTCTCGTCAACGCCTATGTACAGAGATATTTAAACAGTCTAAGTGAATTTCAAAGGCCATGTCTTCAGCAAATAACATTGAGAAAACATTTGGCACAAATAGCATTGGCAACTAAGTCAAAATCACGGGAAATTCGAAGCGGAAATTTTGTTTGCTAATTATTAAGAGACATTGGTCAATGCGACGGGGTCTGTTCTTGGCTTTTGTAGTTGTTGATTGGCGGGCGGACGGATGTTTTGCTGAGGACGGTGTAGCGACGGTTGATTGACACACGCTTGATGTCCAGAGACTCTCTTCTTTGTTAGAAATGACGTAACAATTCAGTGAGGCATTGTAGGAAGCTGTCAGCTTGTTTTCTTTAAGTGGAGTTATTATTACATAAAAAATCGTGAATTTCAAGGGTACTGACTTGTTCTGAAATTATTCTGCATTTTTTTATTTTAATTAACTTCATTGATAATATTCAATTACGATTAATACGACTGAAGCTTTAGATTTTCAGGCAATGATAATTAATTTCAGCATGGATGATAAAACAGCCGAGCGACCAATATGCGGTCACTCTTTAATGCCCAAGAATTTTTTTCGAACTTCATTATATTGCATGTCTTACTTATTTCTCAGAAATGAAGGTAGGGAGTTGTCTAGGCTTAGTTATTATCTTTTTAAGTCACATATGTTACAGTGCTAAGAGGAGTAAGCATTTTTAAGCGGTTTGTGTGAAAAATTACAAGTTTTACAATTCAAGTTAAAATTACCTCTTACAACTTTCCATTCTCAGTAAGTTATTCGGTTAGGATTTTATATAGCTAGACACATGTAACTGCGTGAAACATTATTTCTAGGTCTCTTGAAAGCAATTGGGCAATTGGACAATTTTTTGGAATGAGCTGATCATCTGAAAATTCAGATTATTATTAAGAATTCACGTAATTAAGATTGTGGTCTCCATGGCACAGTGGTTGAGTACTTGGCGTAGCTATCTTCTGGTCCAGAGGTCGAGCCCCGAAAGTGTCATTGGTAGTCAGCAGGAAGGGCACCTTGACTAAACGATCACAACGTTCCAGATTAAAGTCTGACAATGTCAGCACCGCGCTAGCCCCCAGTATGGGGAGTAGTGATGTTAAACAATTCATTCAATTCACTAATTAATTTTAGCGAATTAGGAAAAGATATTGAATTTACATTCATGGTTGCCATAAATTCTCTCCATTCTCTTGTGAATTTGATGATTAATTGAGAAACTACTAGTTTCCAACGGACTCTTTAGTTGATTATCTCCTTTCACTTGCAGCACGATGTTCAACTCAACTATTACGGCAATCGGCTAGCTACTTGTTCATCCGATTACACCATCAAATTATTTGATGTTCGAGGGAAGCAGCAAGCCTTAGTGGCTACTCTTGTTGGGTAAGTTACATGAGACAGATATCAGGTGATTTGAGAAGAACATTAATCTCCTCTCCACAGGCATGAAGGTCCGGTATGGCAGCTTTGCTGGGCCCATCCGAAGTTCGGCAGCCTTCTCGCTTCCTGCAGTTACGACAAACGGGTGGTCATCTGGCGTGAGGGCTCCGCCGCTGGGGGAGCGAGTTCCTGGTCCCGTGTGTACGAATACAGTCAGCACGAGTCATCGGTCAACACGGTTCAATGGGCTCCGCATGAATACGGCCTGATGCTCGCCTGCGGCTCCTCCGACGGTCAAATCTCCGTGGTAACCCACACAGGTGGCACTCAGGACGCTAATCAGTGGGAGAGTGTGAAGATATCGGAGGCGCACAGTGTGAGTGGTTGAACGGGTGTCTGATGAGGGCGGATAATGAGGATCGGAGAGGGGTTGGGGAAGACAAAGTCAAAATAATGAAATTATGGTGTTGTCACGCAATACATTATTTTCTCCGTTCAACTCGTGCTGGTGTAAATCAACATCGTCTAAAGAAAAAAATTGTAGAAAGAAGTGGATGCTAAATAACTATCCCTCAAATAATTCCGCACTACGGTATAAATACTTCGGATAACCTCCTTGACTTCTATTTCAAGGAAATAATTTGATTTTTCATTAATTTAGCTGTACCGTTGATGAAAGATTCACGTTGAAGCCTCCCCTGACCATGTCCGGCCCTCAAACTTGCAGAAAAAGAGACCATAAACGAAGAGTAAGTCAATGTAAATGAAGTGGCGTCACAACGTGAGAGGACAGCACAATCGACAGTGGCATCTATGTTCCAGGAAATTTCAAAGATTGCTTACATTTTGATAGCAGGTGACCTTCAGCTCGGTCACTTGTTGCGAAATTTCAACTCCGCATGTCAACAATTCATGTGCGAGTTTCAAGCAAAGCATATTGCTCCTTCATTAATATTTCGAAAGCATATGATTTTGAACGTCTAGCAATGCATAGCATCTGGTAAAAGGTACACCCGAAGGTGCGGAGTAGGACTCAAAATAGCAACAACCTAGCCCAATCCAGCCAGCACCAAACTAACAGCAGCCCTTGGAGGCCCTGATATGTTACAATCAGGGTGACACCAGGTTTTAACACCCTGTTAAAACTATGTAAAAATCGCTTATGTGAGTTCTCAAATCTGATAATTTTTTTATAAAAAGTGCCTGTGAATGGGCAATTTTACAGCATATTTCGCATTTACAATAATATTTAATGTGAAAAACCGATGATTTGGGTAATCTGGATAGTGTTCTATTATGATCTTGCTTTTATTCCTGTATCTATGTATTGTATGCCTATAGGTTACTATACTATTACTGTTAAAACCTCCCCACACCCCGACCTGGCGCCATCCTGGTTACAATGGATACTGGCCTACAGGGAACACTCCATTATGCTGACAAGGGACATAGCTGCTCTTAACATCGATAAGTTACCGAAGAACAATTTCAATTGTCTCGTGAAATGTGTCTACCCTCAGGGACGTTGTAATGATTTAAATCAGTGACTGGTTTGAATCTGATTTGGATCCTCAGGCTGGGGCGGAATTGTCTTGAATTTCAGACAGGATCAATCAAGCAATGATTCTGTCGCAACTTAATTTGATTGTGTTATTTCATACCGGATTTCAATTACTGTTAAGTTGTTGACTTCCATTATGAAGGTGTTTATACAAACAACAAGTGATTAAGCAATCGGATCATTTACATGAGGACTGCAGAATCATTGAAAACAAAGTTTATCCAAAATGATTACTCACAGTTGTGATGCTATTCGTATCCAGCAAGTCCAAAGGTGCCTAAAGCATCATTTTCAGCTGCTACTATCGTAAGCAAATAAGCTGGTCTACTTAACATCTTAAAGAACTTTCAAGGCAAAAGATTGCTGGAACTGTGACAAGATCTTATGCCTCATCTGAAGCAACTTCCTTAATCCAGGCACTTGAAATATCTTTGACATATTTCATGAACTAAACACAGTTAAAAGTTGTAATTTTATCATCTAATTATATCAGCTGATCTTTTCCAATTCAGATATTTCTATTCTATTGACCTGGTGCCATGGCATGAAATGACGTGCTTTCCGAAAAATGCAAACAAAAATTGTTATGTAAGAATTAGCCGACCCAGTGGGCGGGAGATTGTCTTTGGTTCATTTATGAAGTGTATGTTCAGCTGAATGGAAAACAGCATGACGTCATAATCATGTATTGTCATAAAACTTCTCGTTCACCGCATTTCTTGACAAACAACACGATGAGATGAAGTATCTTCTCCGACAAATTCTATTCCCGGATAAGTTAAAAACACAGGATTCGGCGCTACCTGTTGGCATCTGATTCTTAAAATCTTCTACATATCCTATATGTCATATCATGAAACCTTCGGACCCGAATGTCTTCTGTTGTTTTTGAAACATACTTGGGAATACGCTCCCACTTTCGGAATCTATATTTCGAGAACCGAATAATTTATTTCGAAAATTTAATCGATCCACCCACAGAATGTTACAATGATTGTGTTTATCAGCTGATGGAGCAAAATATTTGAGAGGACACTTGAAACTTGATATAATTACCAGATAGGTCATTTGAATTTCATGTTTTCGAGAGTAAAGGGTGGAATCACCTCAAATACTGAATTGTTTCTTGAAGAATGAGTGTCATTCTTATCTGCCTTCCCGGAGTTTTTCTATAAACATTTCCATTTTATTTAGATGATATCAATTTCAGTTCTTCGTGGCTTGCATGCGTGGAATTCTACGAAGTCTAAATATCAATGAAAGTCACTTTTGGCGGATTGAATTCAAGTGATATGAAATAGATCATCTCGCACATTCTATTTGATAAATATAGCTGAATTGGTTTTGAACTTCCATGGCAGTAGGACCTTCAATTATCGAATTTTCCGTTCTTCAATGAAGCTGATGCTTTTTTTCAAGATGTTTTAAGCATCATATTTCGCTACATTTTGCATCTGTTGTTTTATGTTAGGGGAAGATAATGTGCAAAATCAACAATTGAGGTGAATTTCTTGTTACTCTTTCATCACGTTATCCTTACTTGTCTAATGGCCTACTTAGTTCCCTTCATCCTACTGCACGTGACAATTAGGAGGTGAAGTTGTTGCCAAATGTTGGAGTGTGTTGTAGACATCAACATCGATTGTCGCTTGTTACAGATAAGAAATACATTATTTGCTAATCATACGTCAGCAGCAGTAATGAAAGAAGAGAATGCGTGTATTAAAGTGTTGTCAGATAGCGAAAACGTATCAGTGGGAAATATATAGGAAATATGAGTAGCAGAACAAGTGGTTGAACGCTGGTCACATTCTAGACGGATGTTTTTCGGTGTCGTTTGGTTATAGAAGATCGAATTTCGCTTTGATACATCGTTCGACCGTGATGAGGAATTTCCAAAATACACAAACTGATAAAACCATCACACGGGTTTCAATTTAAACAATAATCTTAAAATTACGGTGAATTTGTTTTTATTCAATATATGAGGTATTTGCCGTTTAAGTATGAATTTCTTCAGTGTAGGCATCATTCCATCTGGTCAGAGTGAGAAACTTGCCTTTATCATTAAAACCTCAGCGTCTCCTTTTCCATGCTCCCTTTATTTTGGGACTTTCTGCAATTTATTCTATTTTGCCGGAGTGAGAGTATTTTCATGTCAGATCCTAATCTTTAATCTGTTTCACTCGTACTTCGGCACATACTATAATGAGGAATTTTCTTTAATACCTATTTAAGAAATAGCTGAATTATGCTGAAATTCTGTAACTTCAACAAAAATTGGCGGTTTCTATGATTTCATGTCTGGATAATACAGTCTCTAATCGATATTAGGCCGAGTGAATATCAGGGATTTGCTGAATAATATTTCATTGAAGCGTAAATACTTCGGAGGTTCACGTTGTAGAATTTCAGAATGTAGATTCTGTCAATGTTGTGTGTAGTATTACATCGAAACTTGTACCATCCTATAATCATTTTACTTAATTGATGTCCAACATAACAATACGCACAGATACATGACTGAGGAGGGATTATAGAAGTGAATTTGTCCTTGAGAGGACTGAAAATCCCTTCCACATGTAAACCAAGTAAAGTCAAAGTTTTCACTTAACCACATGAATTGAAGATGATTATAAAACATTGGGCGACCGAAAATTTCGATGGCGGTAGTATATTACATTTTAGGTTAGTCAACAGGAGGGCCAACCAACTGTGCATTTTGGATCATCAAAATTCATGTGGCTGCTGAACTAGGCCTCTGGAACACCTAGCAAACGCAACGATCGACGAGCTCATTACACGAGGAAATGCCAAATTTCAGTAACAAATTCATGACTTTATTTATGGCACCACGACTCAAGATATTGACTATCTTTTGTGTCCTTTCGACAACATCCTGAGAATGCGAGCGAATACGCAAAATAATGATAATTCGGCTCGCGAATGCATGAATGCTCATCTGTCAGGGAATGAAGCTATTGAAAGAGGAGAAGAACAGCACAGGAAAAGGAGAGAGCCTTTTATGATAATCTGACTTCAGTAAACAATGCAAACCAATATTATTTTTAACATTTAAATATATACATCATTATCACCTCTTCTTTCGACCATGAGATCATAGAATATATTTTCGAAAATACATTTTTGAGATGGTGATAAATTATCAGACTAATGTTTTCGATGTAGCGAAAGATGTACTAAATAGCAATCTTGCAAGTACAAATTTCTTTTCTGTTAAGAGAAGGACAAAATAGACACTCAGAATGCGCATTAGATTTCTGATCTTTTATTTAAATTCTGACCAATATGACTGCTACTGGATTTGGATGTCTCAAGAAATCAAATTGGCGTTGATGAAACTGAATAATATCCGAATGCTTTATAAGAAAATTCGTTTCTTCAATGAAGTTTATGGCGCATAACTACTTGCACAAAATACTGCTAATTGGAATTTTAACTTAGCTAAATGGAAGAGACTTGGCTTCTTGGTATAAAACCTTCTTGAGTCTTTTTCCCATTTTTTGGTTGTAGAATTCAAAATTGTATGTTCATTGATCGAATCCTAAATGTCCATAAGAAACTCGTGGCAATGTTCGTATAATATAAGCCACTTAAGTTGAGTGACTTATTGTCCTTCTCCTTTTGTCAAGTCAGTAAGAGGTAGCAACAAAACTTCAAGAAAGCAGAGAAAACATGTTCAATGCAAGGAAGTAAAAACAACTTCATTCTTCTTTTTAAGGCTGAATTTGCAAGTCACAACCTCCTAGTTTGCATGTTTATTGCTGTGACGCATGGAATTGAAGCTGTCTTTCTTCTACAAGCATGTACATTTGTTTTCGTGGTATACGACCGAAATCGTCAACTTCAGAAGATATTCCAGCCTCCGATTATTTTTACATGCGAGAAATTAGCATCCGGTTGAATCTATTGATAAATTTATGTCAGCATGAAATCTGGTGGGTGAATCAGACTTAGAAATCAGATTTACAGGTCATTCAACTTGTGGTTCCTAAAGGTGTTTCATTTCGCTTGTTATATGCTACGAGTGAATTTTAAGGTCTCTGTGTGACAAAAGCTTTTATTGTCCTAAGCACATGCAATTGATGCAACTAAAAGCTCTCATTTGACATTTTACATCAACAATAGCATACTTGAAACAAAATGGATTTCACAAAATCCACTCACTTAAAGAGTTTTATGCCTGACCAATTGGGTAATCGCTATTCAGTTATCTAGTAGGATTTTAGTGTCCAGTATATAGTTGAAAATGCAAAGTCTGCGTCATAATAGTCAAAGATCTGTCTTCTATGTTGAAAAGAATGCTTAAAGATCATGAAAATAACTATATTTAGGATATTATCGAGGACCATCCGCTGCGATGCATAATGTTCGCTACTTTTTGATATCTGTAGAGAAGAGAATGATTTTTATGATAATCAATGTATCATGGAAGATGATTCATATTATTAACCAGTTGAAACCTTCGTCTATAGGCGTGAATGCTATCTGAATATATTTCATCTATAAAGTACACGTGTAGCCGAATGGAAAACTAATGGCGGATTTTCGAACATTCTTATTGCAGTTTCAAGCGAGATAAAGGCAAGAGTGCAATGTGTGATGTCATAAAGCTTTTTGCCTAAACTTTGTGATAAACATGTTGCCCAACAATACGATCAATTTTCAGGCAAATGTTGTTCAAACGTGACTCGTACTATCCATCGATGTCTGAATCAATAAAACTTCACACAATCTAAATCACATATCAAAATCCTACCTAGGCACAAGTGTGTTTTTGTCATTTTTCACTTCACTTCCTCTATAGCTATATCGCACTTGCGTGCACAGAATTTAATACATAAAATATATTTCGAAAATTTAATCACCCAGTTAAAGGAATTTTAGATTTTGACGTGTTAACAACTGATGGAATAAAAATTTGATAAAACGTTTATCTGATTTTCATATTTTCAAAATAAAATATTAATCCACGACAATCATTGAATTTCTCATTTAAAATTTACACACAATTTTAATGCAGTTCTTCTCGGGTATTACCAGAGTTTTTAAAATAGTGTTTCGAATGCATCAATTATTTGAATAGATTCACTACGGTATCATGAATAGAAAGTTCCTCAATCGATTTCAAGTTAAAACAGAAAACTCTTCGGCGATCAGGTTAGCTGGAGATAAGATATTCAAGTGCAACTATCATCGTCATTCATTGAAATATCTATGAAGTTACCATTTTAAGTACATTTTGTCGGAGGCAAGAGAAACCATTTGATACCATTCATGCCTGTATTTAGTTCAGGGGTGTGGAAGCGGAAGGGATCGTTTTCATTGGAAACGGAAGCGAATAAAAACCAATCGCTTCCGCAGCCCTGATTTAGTTGGATGCATTCAATTAAGTGACACATTATCGAGCAAAATGGTTGAGTTGGTAACCAAACCAGGATGGCTTAGTTGATTTAGTGCGCGCTTCGGTGTGAAGGTAGAGAAGCCTCAGGGTTCGAGTCTGCCCCTCACGGAGGACACCACTGGTCTGTCTAGAGGCCACAGACCCATATAAGGTAATAGTTGGGAGCACAGAATTAAATATTTTGTTTATCTGCTTCGCGCGCAGATGAATCTAATTCTGTGGTTGGGAGAGTGCAGTATAGTATGCCAGCATGACTTAGCGCCTTGTGTGGAGGAGAGATGAGTAAAAAAAAGCGTTCGTTCAACTGATGCACAATGCTTGATATTGTACTGTTGATTGAACGTGTAATTGCAATCTTTTTTACTCACACGCCATCGCGTGCGTGAGTTTCCTCCTAAGACATTTAAAACATTACTTAAAAAGGCCTATGTTTCACTGCATTTATAAAAAAATATGTGAAAGACACAATATGTTCGACCTCGTTGGTTCACAATCCGTCTTACCTATAAGAATGTTGTGGATATCGTTCCGTGAATCTTTCAATCCTACCGATTACTGCCAATAATTTCACTTTCAGCGTCGTTATTGCCTTGAAATCAGGAAATAACAGACAATTATTTTCATTTTCTAGGATTTAGGAAGATATTAACATGTTTTATCATATCCTTGTGAATATTAAACAGTGTAATACAAAAAGCTCTTTTAATGGAACAGGCTTAACTCATTACCTTTGGTTTTTTAATCGGGCTCAACCTTTTCTATTGCGTCATCAATGAGTGCTACCTATGACGCAGTGGATTCTAAAAAATGTGAATGTTGCTAGGGAAACTTAAGTGTATGGTTTTAATAAGAGGAAGGTGAGTAGATAAATGCAGTTCAATCTTAATTCTTTTTCATTGACTGACGTGTGAATGACGTATGATTTCCATCAGTAGCAGCTTGAGATGTTTGGGACGTAACAGTAATTCACTTCTCTTAAAACTCATCCATAATGAGAGATCTGAAATTCTCTCATCTACGTGTGAACAGTTAATACATTTGACGATCGTAATTTTAATCAATTTCTCATCAGATAATTTAAAAATCACACGTGAGTAGTTTTCAATGCCAACTGCATGTAGGCACATCTTTTTCGGATTAGATTCATTCAGACTAGTGCAATTGATATTCGGATATGGCAATTCAAGTTCATGCTAGATGCTAGTGGTGCACCAGGCAGTGGACTTTTTGGAGTTCGGTCAAACTCGATTGCTGAACTTTTCATATAAAGACAGATATACTCGTATGTGACTAGGGGTGGGGGCAGCGAATGATCTCCTACAATTCAAGGAATGAAATACAAGAAATACCTGACTGAGAAAATATGAAATCTGAGTGACAGACATTCCTTTAACTGCTCCTAGTAAACTAACAACTACACGACTGTTAACTGAGAGTCAATAGATAATTCCTATGTACGTATAGCACATATATTCTCATGTTTTTTCATGGCATGCATATCTGATTGTTTCTTAATATCATACGTAATGAACGAGATTGATTTCCATTCTTTTGTTTCATGATCAACTTTGTCGTAATTACCGTGCATGATATATATACAGAAAAAAAGTCACCTTTTCTGAATAGTATGATCCCAGACAGCACTATTTCGTTGCAAAGCCGCTTCAGAGCTATTTTACACATTCATATTTAATTCCTCATCATTGCATAAGAACTTAAAGTTAGACTGACATACAGTACTGTAATGTACTAAAATGTACATCTGAATGAATGCACGTAAAATTGATGTAAGCTACCCAAGGTAACAAGAATCCTGCTCACATTTTAATTTGCAAATTACATGCGAACATTCAACTGCCAGATGCAATTAAAGATAGAGTAAACGAAACTGCCACTGAGTATAGAGTTTCGATTTAACTTATTTTAAGGGTTGATGGAGGTACCGTATTTCTTTGAATATGAGACGCCCTCGAATAAGAGACGCATCTACAAAAAATAGACTGCTATAGACATATTACATGCATGCTATTGTAATGTCGTAGCTGCATCCGCCTGAGCGATTATTAGGCCTACTTATCTTAGTAAAATAAGTCAGTCTACTAGTAAATACCGGGTATCATGACCAATATTGTATAATATATAAGGCTTCTTGTTGTTGTACATGCAGTACATGCATGTTGTACATACGTACATGCAGGCCTACTTAGGGTTACTTCATCTACCATTTAAGGAGGCATTATACGGTAGCTTCATTTGCATTTGGAGTCATGTACCGGTCGGTAACTTTTGCTGTAAATACTACTTGATTATCGGTATTTTCGTTTCGGTAAATTCAGATCTAGTCTACATGTATAGTGGCCAACATGTACAGGTATATGAATGTATTAGATGAGACTACAAGATATGCTACTACAAACCATAAAACTCCTTTCATTTCCAAAATATCTGAATTATGATAAAGCGTATATATGTAAGAAGAATTACTGGCGAAATTTGCCCATGACATAGGCCTAAGTGAGGAATGCAAAGGTTACCTAAGAGAATAGTAGCAAAAAACTAAGATATCTTTTTCTAATGAAAGAATGAAAACTTGAACATTTGATAAATGAGAGACGCCCCTGAATAAGAGACGCGTCTCTTATTCAAATAAATACGGTATGTAGCCTTGCTCACTTTCACCCACCACCAATCCCAAATAACTGCAGGGTGGTTGTATCGCTCCAAATTCTTTCCTATGGCCCTTTTCCATGACAGTTGGACGACGTCTTCTTCGTCTGCCAGATATTGGTTGATGAAGGACTGCTTGACAGAGATCGGCAATGATAAATGATATCATTTTATTCTGAGGAAAAATGATATCATCAAAATTTTTGCTCCATTATATTTTCTAATCATAGATTCCTCGCATTTTGTATTGAAGCAAATTTAGTCTCTTTCGTTTGTTGTACCCATGTCGTTCCGCACTTGTTGATTCATGTAGCAAAAAGCAAGCGGCTATTGTCTGTCAGTCTGTCTATCACACAAATTGTCAAACAACTCATTAATGACACAGTCTTGATGTTTTTGAAATATTGACTGTAATCTAAATATTTTTAGCCTTTTTTCGTACTTTAGATACTGTTGGCCTAACCAACTGCATATTTTAGGCGTATTTCTAATTCGAGTGTATAAAGCTTGATTAAAAACTTGCGATGTCTAATGCATAGGCCATTGGCCCTACCTAAGTTTTGATATGCAAGAACCTTTGTATGACTAAACTGCTTTATTCGGTCTTCCATTATTTGGAATACATCGATGCTGTCTGCAACCTGATTTCAATTTCATTGCTAAAAGCAGTAAAAGTAGCATGATAGCAGTGCAAATCGAAAAAATCGTGTGACTAGATCTATTTACGTTGTAGACCTTGGTGTATTTCACTAAAAATGGTATATTTGCATCATAAAAAATAAAATGATATCATTGCCCATCATAGCTGCTTGAGCTATCGTCTGGTCTTCTTTAGAAGTGTCCGTACCATGCAAGCCGTTTGTATTCCATGAATCTGTCGATGACTGGGACTCTCACCTTGCGCCGAATGTCTTAATTCTTAACTCGGTTATGGAGGGTTAAACCTTGACATCGCCTGAGCATCTTCATTTCGGCCACCATCAGCCTTTGTGTATCCTTCTTCCTCGGTGCCCAACACTCCCCTCCATAGGTCATTGCCGGTCGTATCATGGTCTGGCAGATCTTTGATTTCAGCTTGAGAGGAACTCCTTTCTCGTAGATAATTCCTGTCACTTGCCTCCAACTTTTCCATGCTGTTTATATGCGATTTTTGATGTCCAGCTCGCAAGATGATGTTTCGTCTAAGAATGAACCGAGATATGAGCTTCTTGTCGTAATTATGCAGCCTCCATATTTCAAGAAATTATATGGCACAGATTAGTACGCATTAGTATGCACATGAATTAAAAATGTGTGATTTTCAAATAAAAAATTCTAAATGTCAAATGAAGATGTCTGAATATCAATTGCAATATACGAGATTTAATCCGAAAATGGCACTGACACCCTTAGCTAGTTAAATCAGCGTCTGTCTTTCGAGTTCTAAGATTCGAAAACTGTTGATAAAATATCTGCCAATTTCTTGGCTTACTGACTGCTCACGTAATCATTGCATCAATAAGCTGAGTCGTCCCTGATCACGGCAATTCTTTAGAAACCGACTTTGATGATGAGATTGATGTGAGGTAGATATTAAATCCTCGGACGGAATTTCCGGATCATTAACTGCACATTTTCCGATGTGTGTTTCTCCTGGAATTTCATCTGTTGGGCAATCAATCCTTTCACCTTTTATTCATTTGCATACTTCTAAGAAATTGATGATTTCAAAGCTAACAAGTTAAACAATCATGGCTTGTTGAGTGGCAAGATATTTGAATCCCTTCAAAATTCCTTTTGCCGCATTCTCCACATAAAAACCGAAAATTATATTTGGGGGAGATAATTCAATGGAAGTCAATCAGATAAATGTTTTCAAGCTGTTGATGATATTTTCAAACTTTTGGTTGTCATCTTTTGCTTTCTCACGCATGCTACTTTGCTTTGGAGATTGGGAACGGTTGCATCAAATGGTCATTGTGCGCTGAACTGTTTGCAGGCGCGTGTAGGAGATCAAGTCAATTGGAGTTAAAGCAAAAAATGCATATGGTAATTGTTATGGGCAACTTTTGATCATTTATTAACTTGTCTTTGGTGTTATTCAAACGCTGACAAAGTGGGCACATGTGAAGCTGGGGAATTCCCCTCTGCTACACAGTATCGACACTATATTCTATTTGCAAACAATGTCTTCTCTCAAAATCGAACGAAACCGGATAGAAGTCCATCGGTTTTTATCTGGAAAATGCGGACATATATTCCGCGCTGTCAGTCACCGATGTAACGGGAACAGCTTTCTTTTGGTGACCTTTCACACTATCCTGTCTTGTGCCGTTTTCTTTGAGATTAGGTTCCATGTCTTCCGGTATGGCTCTGATCGAGATATGTCGCGGCCCATTCTACTCAATATGGGTACCGTCAATTGAGAAACTGACAACTAACAGTCATTGTTGACACCTGATGTTTTGCTTGTCATTCATTATTTGTAGACAGTTGTTCGAGATGAATGAAATTCACACAATCCCAATGTTTGTAGATATCAGCACTGCATGTGATAGACATAGGTGAACAAGTCAATTGGCTTTCTTTAAATAATGACTTCCCTGACTCATAAAAATTACAGAGTTGCTTGCTACCCCGACTGATCTGATGCATGCAAATAAGGGTGAGAATATAGTGGCATAGCAGTCAGACGCGATGAAATAACCTTGAAGATCCATTTCTCCTGATGTTTGAATCGAATTCATTCGGGCATTGTAGCTTTTTGGGCTGCAAGATAGATGCGCTTTTATTGGTACAGAGAAATCGCTATCTGAAACCGAAGCATTCTGTTGCACGAAATTTCTCTATATCTTTCCCCCCCCCATGAATAGAAAATTTGCAAATTTTCGTTATGGCGCTCATACTCCGCATATTTTAAGGAATTTCGTCAGAAAATCCATAGCCTTGATTTTAATGTTCAATATTTTAAGTAACAGTCTTATTCAAGGCCAACACGTCTTCAAGATCGGTATGTCCCTCTAAGTAGTTCAGCCTGTAGTAGCTAAGAAGTCACGAAAGTGAGACTTTCACAACAACGAGGAAGCGGACGACAAGAACAGGAATCGGGCAGACCACTGAAGACGCGTTGTAGGCATTGCGTGTACATCATTCTGTGAAAATCTCATTTTCGGCCTCGTTCCCTGCAGAAACTGGTTCTGCAGCCGGACTATGAGATGTACATTCAGGGTGAACACTAGGTCTTTTTAAACAGACCAGTCTGTCTTGGTCTTTTTTGGGACAAATCTGTTTTCATTCATTTTTACAGGAGTCTAGTTTTTGTCTATAAGTGAGTTGAGTTTCATAGATCACGTACTTTTATAGGATTGTCACGGAGTTCTATCGATTGCGGATTGTTTGAGGCTCTTTTATGGTTTTATCAGGGCTCGTACGTTTTGTGAAAGTTTGTATATTTTGAGAAAAAAAAAGTTCAAGGCCCTTGAAAGTTTGTGAATTTCACGATTTTTCAGAAAAGTTTGTGAATTTTTGGAATAGCATCATTAGAATTCTGCAGATGGTCTGCATTCACGATTTTGAGGATCACGAAGTCAGACCTTCCAGTGTCATAAAAGTCACAAAGTTCGATGGTTCGTCACAGAATAATCAAAACATCATGAAATGTGGTTTTACGAAATTCATGAAAGCATTTGTCAGGTGAATTGTGGATGGACGAACCAAACTACAAAACGTCCCTGGAAGGACTATGGAAGTAACTATAATTCAAGTTTGGAATCACGTTCTTGAATCTAGAATCATACCCATTGCATAAAATGCATAGCTGCTATAATGTGTGAAAACTCCTGATGAATTGGACGTCGAGCAATTCATAGCAATCTACATGTGCATGTGCATGTGCACTCTTCAAAATACTCGAGTGCGTGAAGACATTACTGTTCTCTCGATGAAGTAATGGGTGTGACCTGATGGTTTATGGTAAAGTTTGTTTTCTGACGTTAGCTAGGCCTTAAGCCAGCCTCACTTCAATTTTGGATCAATGGGAAAACTTGAATCAGCGTATTTTCGAATATCTTCCTTCACAGAAAGAATCCGAAGTACTATCCTGTCAACTGACTGCTACAAACAGGTCGGAAGTGATCTTTAAGATACTTGATTTATGTCTTGCATTTAGAATTGGCATTTCTTGTTACTGGATCGGACAAGACGCAGAAAACATAGAAGTTTGCCGTGAATCTGGCAGAAATTGATGCAACAAAGCCTGAAAGTAGAAACCGATAGGGTGAAGCGTGAATTAGTTCGATGTTGGAACGAAACCCGCGGGGGGATGGGAGCGTCGGGGAAGATATGAAGAATGAAATTATTTATTTAATTGAAGTGATGTATTCTGCTAAGTGCTATTCTCGTGATGCTTATTCTTGAAAAATACAACCCATATGTAATTGTTTTGCTGCCATTAATTGAGATGATACTTGGACATAGATTATATTAGCTTCTATTGTATTAGTGATACTATTGTGAGTTTCAGTTTTGTGATCGAGATCATCCGACCAAATAGTTTTGATGTAAAGATTGCCATATTTCTAAATGTTAAATGCATGTCTTCGTAGAATTCATTATCTATTTTGCTGTTGACGTCAGTAATTATTCAATAGCAAACATATATAATGTTTTCAATTATATTTCATTCGTCGAGATTATCCGATCAATCAGATTTAGAGGTAATTATTTGTTCTGTATATCTTTTTTGGTGTTTGTTTTTCTATCAGCAAATGTCAGTTGTTTGTTTTCCTATCAATATATATATCATGTGCTTCAATGTGTCTTGGACATCAAGGTACTCATGTATGGAGGGTTTCTTATGCGTTATATACTCGTGCCTGAAATGAATTTGGTTGCAAGCAGTGGAATGGTGGCATAAATTTCAACAATATTCAATTTGCGACTAAAGGGCGACAAAAAACAATATCATTTGCGAATAAAGGGCTTGTGAGAGTTTGTCAATTTTGCAGGAAAACGTACGAACCCTGTTCTATAGATCACGCATTTTTATTGGATTGTTATGGAGTTGCGGATTTCGGATTGTTTATGAGATTCTCTTCTGGTTTTACAGATCCCGTACTTTTTAGATATTGTCGGAGTTTAGTATATTTTATGATCTAGGCTTTTTAATTCAGGCTATTATCATGTAACTTCCAGTTGTTAGAATTTATGGCCAAGGATTTTAGTTGTGGACTTGTTCCTGATACCTCACACTTCCATAGGTCTAAAGGATGATTTTCAATTGAACGTGTCATTTGGACGAGTACTTATTTTATATACGCACGTATATGTACCGGTCATTCAGGAGCGCTCAGTTTGAATATCAATAAAGTTGAACTTCGTGTGATTTCCTTCACAACAAAATTGGTGTCATAATTTCCAATTTAAGGTGCATGAATTCGTGCATCTACAATGAAATATCAAAAATGTGGACTGGCAATGCTTACTTTACTAATTATATATCAGGTCCATTTTTTTGTTTTTTTAGAGTGGTCACCCTGTGTACAGCATTCTGTTAAAGTCAATTTCGGCCTCGCTCCATTCAGAAAGTCGTGCTGGCGGCCGGACTATGAGGTGTACAGCATTCTGTGAAAGTCTCATTCCCGGCCTCGTTCCCTGCAGAAACTCCTGCTGGCGGCCGGACTATAGGCTGTAAGCATTGAATTTTGTCTGCTACCGAAATTCCTCAGCAAAGAATCATCCCTAATGAGCCTTGTGCGTGATTGCACTGCTTACGGCATTGTCAGTCATTTGATGACTAATTAGAGGGAATCTCGTGATCTGCGGTGAATTGTCAAATATCATCTTCATTAGCTATCAATCAAATTCATTTGCTGACAATATTTGTTTATTATCCTTGTGATTTTGTTGAATTGGACGACATCATTGTGTTACTTCCGCTCAAACAATCAGTCAATGGAACCTTCTCTCGTACGATAATTACTCGTGTTGTACTTTATAAAATTGCAGAACCACGTCGATCTAATGTAATACAAGGTTACATAATCCATGGCAGTTGCAAGTGAGCCTCAGTGAGTGAAACATTCCTTGCATGCATTTGCTTTGGCGGATAAATAGATAGTATTCGAATCCTTTGTCCGACAGTTTGGCCAACTACTTGATTTACAATTCACACAACATGACAATTTAACGAGCTGAAGAACCGTCATTTTCGACAGTAAATTGTTGCCAAAGATGTGGCGGTCAACGGATAGACAGAAGGACAGATATTAACGTTTGTCTCGTACAACGGTCAGACAAGAACGGAAATTGCGCGTCAATCGGCGACTGACCTCCAGGAACAGATAGCAACTTACTTGTCTAAGGATTTTAGAGTGGGAACCGAGCCAGCTTTTACTCTGTTGATGCACACTCGACTCACAATTTTCTGCCAATATCATTAGACATTGATGGTTAGGATATCAACTTTCCTGACAACGCATCATCATTTTCTTCTTATGAATGACTCTGCAGGTGGATTTGCATTTTGTTTTGAACAGAAATAGTCTCGCAAAACAATTTCTGCAATGAAGGATGTTATTTTTGAAAACTTTTATTGTCGGGATAAGTTCTTTATAACATGACAATTTCCCTCGGGCGCTAGTCATGATTGCGCACACATTTATGAAAAGCTACATTTAATTGTTGGTTATGTACTCGTATATCAGCTTATCAGTACTCATGTAATAGGAAGATGTACCCAGACTTGAATAATTTGAGCACAAACTTCCTTGGCAGGCGTAAAAGGGTACTGATGAGTCCTTTTAGGGCGAAGCGCAAGGTTTACGGTAGCCAAGGAATTTTTATGCTTAAATTGTTCAAGTATGATGACATCTTTCTATTACCCTTATATTATGCCCAGTTGAACTGGCACTCTGCTGTCTTTAATGAAAACTCTTACCTTAATTCTGAACATAAAAGCATTTCCAATAATTCTCGAAATCTGATTATTGATCATTCAAGCTCAACTTAAAGCTGCGTTCAAATGGTTGCTTCAAATATAACACCGAAGCCCCAGCCTGAGTGGGAAAGTCAAGCTCGATTCACACTGCGGAACGCACAATAGCAAATATAACACCGAAGCCCCAGCCTGAGTGGGAAAGTCAAGCTCGATTCACTCTGCGGAACGCACAATAGCCTATCTACTTGGCTGAAGTGTCAGCGGTTACGACAGTCATCGATTGAACGGGGAAGCAGTTGGTCAAGGATCGATCGGCGCTCATTGCGTCCTTTCTTTAGTAAATCCCGGTTTATGATTATTTTGGGCTCATTGCTTCGGCTTAACCCTTTGACTCCCGATGACGGGCAGCGCTCGTCATAAAAAAATTGGCTCAGATACCTGATCTACAGAAAAATACTGCCTGCTAAGTGCCCATGACGGGCGGTGCTCGTCACAGCTTTAACAATAGCGCCTGCCCTTAGTTCATTCATGCACACAGCTGCAAGTGCCCGGAAGGCAGCGAGCAGAGATCAGGTCAGGTGTTTGGATAATTTGATCGACAATAACGTCATGAGATCAGCTCATTGTCGCACCCACGGTTAGAAGAAAAACGAATTTTCACTCTAAGTGTAAGATGGCACGAAGGAGGATTGGTGCGTCGCAAATTGCGGATTTACTTGCTAACTCCGACACAGAAAGTTCTTACAATTCTGAATCATCTGATGCTACTGAGGAATCTGCGGATGAAGATGAGCCATCTTCTAGCGGTACTGGGTGGAGGTTCGTCACTCCAGAGACGGATAGAAGAGATGGACTGCCCATTTTCAATGCTTGTCCTGGACCAAATCCGAATCTATATTTACCTGAAGCAACGAAAGAAAATCTTGGAGAATTTTTGGACGCGTAATTCTGACACAGGAACTTTTTGAACAATTAGTTTCATGGACCAATATTCGTGCGGGGATCGCTTTTGACGATGCGATGAATGACCTTTCTGCAGATGAAACTTTGTCAGGTTCAATTGCTGATTGGACGAATTGTTCCGTGAATGATTTGAAGAAAATGATTGCAATATTCATGATAATGGCTTTGATTAATAAACCGGAAATGCGAAGCTATTGGTCCAAAAATCCCATATACTCAAGTGACATCTTTCATGCGGAGGAATGCTTGCCGCGCAACAGATTCCTTTTGATTTTGCGTTATCTGCGCTTTGCTGATTACGCACAACTCTCTGATGATCGTTTGAGCAAAATCAGACCATTTTTGGATCTTGTGAGCAGCATATGTCGAAACGCGTATATTCCGAGCAGCGATATTGCAGTGGACGAGTCCCTACTTCTTTACAAAGGGAGAATCTTCATGAAGCGTTACATACCCTCCAAGCGCAGTCGATATGGCCTTCTGACATACTGTCTGTGTGAGACAAGTACAGGACATACCTGGAATTTCATGTTGGCATCAAGTGCGGCCGAAAATCAATCGGTTATGGAAGGACTTGAAGGCGTTGCTGGCCAATCATTCAGTGAAAAAGTTGTGGTGTATTTGCTTGCTTCCTTGGTAAACAAAGGATACCACTTGTTTACCGACAACTTTTTTATTTCGGAAAGACTTGCGAAATACTTGATCGCAAGGCGAACACTTCTTACTGGAACGCTGAGACCAAATCGCGGAGCTCCTGCTCAATTGAGAAATTATCCTGTGCCCGTCAAATCACATGCTTTTTGTCGAAACAGTGACCTCATGGTTGTGAAGATGGTGGACAAAAATCCTCCGGCTTGAAGACAGTGTATATCATGGACACATCCTCTTCTGCTGCAAATGGTGACATCACCAGAACCCAACGCGGAGGTGTTCAAGAAACTCTGACGAAACCGAGAATCGTTACGACGTACTCCAAGGGCATGAAAGGCGTTGACCAAAGAGACGCCTCCCTTCATCCGTATAACATTGTACGAAAATCGTACAAGTGGTTCACAAAAATCGGTGTGCATCTAATCCATCTCCTGATAAAAAATGCTTTCGTCGTGTTCCAACATCCTGGATCAACAATGGATTTCTTGGAGTTTCAAGAAGAGGTCATCAAGCTCTATCTTCTCTCGACTGGTCCTGGGAGGTCACGAGGGTCCTCTCGAAGGGATGGCCTGCCAATTCAGCAACGCATCTCTTCTGCAACAGGAAGCCATCTTCCACAGAGGCTGACTCCCCGGCCAAACCGACCAAGACCAACCAAGCGATGCCTGCTGGCGTATTCGCGTTCGAAAAGAAACTGTGTTCTTTTGTCCAGCCTGTGAGGGAGAACCAGGACTGTGTGTCGGAGCTTGCTTTGCTACATGGCACAACGAACTCAATTTGTGAAATTTGTCAACTTTTGGTACTCCTACAAGCAAGGAAACGAGTTGTTTTTGTTGTTTTATCGCACTTAACATAATGCAGCAAATATTGTTTGTTACAGAAAGTGAATAAATTTCTTTTTGTCAATAAACTTTTTAATTTCTCATTAGGCCTGTTTTAAACTCTTAGCATCACAAAAGATAATTATAACTATCTTAAAATTAAAATCATAGAAGCTTAAATCATTGACGAAAATGTCATGACGAGCTATGCTCGTACGGGCACTTAGAGCGATTCGCTGCATGACGAGCTGAGCCCGTCATGGGCATCTACGAATGTTACATTGGAAATTGATTCGGGAAAGTAACCTATTCATTTTGATGACGAGCGCTGCCCGTCATCTGCACTTGCGAGGGTTGCAAAAAATTGCTGCTCGGAGCTGAAAGGGTTAAACCGAATTCCAAAGAGTTCAAGAAAGAATAAAAGTATCAGGACTGTCTCATTATATTATAGTCGAGAGTCCTGATACTTTTATTCTTTCTTGAACTCTTTGGAAAATGGCTGACCTCTCCCGCCGCTTGGTCAACTACGTAAACCGAATTATGATGACGAGCCTTCATTGCATGAGGAATACGAAAGCCAATAGCGTTTGCAAAGAATTTTAATACATGTCGAGTAATCGCAAGCTTCTGCTCTGCAGATTGTTTGAGTCAACCGATGTTTCCCGACTTAGAGCAAGCCGCTTATGTCTTCACTAAAAACTACATTTGCACAGTCTAGTCAGGAATTGCACCGTCCCTGGTTTATCTCCAACTCATACCTGTTTTCATAGACATTGCAACGAAATGAATCAGTAAAATTGTCTCCGATTTGAACTACAAGTTGCGAAGTGTTGAAGTGTCATGTGATGACTATCTGTCTCCAACTTACATTTATGAAAAACAACAAAACTCTTCGGATGTCTGTTCTTGACGTGCGCCAGGGACGCCTCCATTTGGCATTCGGTTCGTCGGCCTTTAGGCGTCGCTGGTGACCTCCGGAGGTTTCCTTCCATCCGTCACGGTCTTGATGAGCAGCTCAAAATGGCGATTGAGGCGATTACGTAAGCGAGAGGTCGATTTGGGCGGATGCGCTCCGTGGAATTGTGTTCGGAAGTTGACCTGCAAATTGCAACCCTTGTCGAGACTTAGTTCCTTTTTCATATCGCGTTCGTGGGCCGTGAGGAATAGAGGATTTTGAAGCGCTGTCGAGAATTAATTGATTGCTGAATAATTTCCTCTCTCATTGAATGAGAAAATACATTTGATTAATATAAGTAAACAAGATCAGTTGAGAAAATTCAATCATCGTTGCTCACTAATTAATCCTTTCCTATTACCACTGAAATCGAATGAACTACAAACCTCTGCATGGTATGATACGCTTCAAGAGGTTACCAACCAGGATATGTTTTGTTTATTATTTTGAAACATCAGCAAATGTAAAAAATAAAGCACACAATGACCGCATGACTTCATAATGGTACCCGCATGGAGAGTGATTATAATGTTTGATCCAATCTTGTCTAGATGAAGATAATTTGAAGATATATAAGAGGTTTTTCAATCATATATTCTCATTTATCTATTACGTCAGTTTCCCACTGAATTTAAAGAGGTTTTATATTCCCACGCTTATGAATTCGCTTCTTAAAGCACTTTTAGAACACCGAGGCATTGATGCCGGTTATTGGATATTCAGCGAAAGGAAGTCATCCTAGAGAAATGAAATTTGTTGTTTGAAATGATTAAAATACGATAGGTGCTGCTATCGACACGTGGTCTCGAAAAAATCGGAATTTCAGCATGAAGGAGTGAATGTATCATCTAATATATCGATGTGATACTTTCCATGTCTAGCAATGAACCATCAAGCGTTTATTCGAATTCGACTTTGATTAAGACAGTTTTTTTTTGAAGAATCCTTAATGTACATGATATTAAAAGGAACTCAACCGATCATCAGACATCAACTCTGCTCAACGATGCGTTTCAGTGGTGAAGCATCGCATGATATAATAAGTCTTCTCTGCCAACTTTGTTTTTCAATGGTTTTGAAAAGTCAAAAAACGTCTAAAGTTCGAGCACGTTTTTCAATCTGTGTGGTTGGAAATAGATATCGATTTTTTAAAAATATTTTTAGCTGAATATTCAAATCATTAGAAGAGAGAGTGCATAAACTGCACCGCACGCTTTGATATTTTTTGAGTTGGAAAAAGTCAGGGATTTCTAGGATATTAATTATCATTTTTTTTCAAGATGTGCAATTTTTTTCGATCACCATCCAGTAATCATCTTCAGGTACAAAAGACTTGGGTTAATATAAGGAATTTGAAAATGAAATTTGCAATGTTCATAAAAGTTAATCCGTGTTTACTTCGTAATTTTCACAATGACCAGTCAGGGCATAGAAATATACTGCTTATCTGCAGTTGACCAGAGGAAATTGACTCAAGGTCGCGGCACATCCGGGGGAACTAAGTTGGGGCATGAAGAACCAATCAAAAGCTTAGATTTCAACATGTGACTGATTCCAACCCAATGATGCAAACGTTGATAGGTGTATCCGAGTGAAAGTGCGTGCGATTTATGTGCCACTATTGTGTATTGCATGAAGATTAACATCCAGTCTAGAGGTTTGTTATCATCAATTTCTATAAGTCAGGGCATCTTCAAAGTTTGACTCCCATAGTTGCTTGCCACTTGACTAAAGACCAGCAACATCTGGCAAATCATTATATTCAGGGTTTGTACATCTAATCGAATACTTGTTTAATCACAGGTTTGGCCACTACTTCGAGCAATTGAAGCAATAAACTAAATATCTGCTTTTGCAGTTGCATATAGGGCCAATAACATTGCACATATTACAATTACATTCTATTCTATGCCCCGCGAACCTGCAATCTCCAATCTTTATGATTATCAATTTCATCCCTTGATTTTTCTTTTCAATTTTTTTGAAAAAACTGAAATTGAAATGAACCTCCCGTATCAACGCACAACGAATGACCGCAGTGTAAAGATGGAAAAAATTTGCAATGGGTCGGATATGTGACTTTTTTATAAAAGTAGTTTCCTTCGCCTACTTTTTGAAGAAACACGAGTTCTTGTGTAAAAATTGAATAATATAATCGACAGAAGTTAAGTCACAAGTTTAATCTCCGGCTGAGAATCATTTCTACAATGTCATTTCTGTAAGGATTGGATAACAACGCAGGCATTAATATGTCGGATTACGCAACATGCTACGTAACTTTCCTAATTGCGTAGTTTTCATGACTGTCCCTATTCGGAAATCTTGGCTGCGGCCCTGCAAGGCATGGTCCACGTATGGATTCCCAATATTCACAATCTCGGATTCTCTCCTCCTCCCTGTAGGCATTGGTCATGCCCGCCGCGACATAATGCCCTGTTTCGGCAGTTTTGAAAGCAGGCTGTCCAGGGGCTCAATCCTCCCGCCCATACGTGGCAGACTGCAGTCGAGATTGGCTTCATGAACTTGTGTGAGTTCATGCAAGTCTCATTTCATAACCCATTTCTCCTTTGAGAATTGGCTCCAAATTGAATTTTATGACCAGAAATAAAATGTTCATAAAAGTTGGTGTTTACTTCGTTATTTTCATCATGTTAAGTGCCTTCATTACTGGTCAGTCAGTGATGAAAAAGCCGGTGGACACTTTCATTGAGAAACAGGTTAAGAAGAGGCTAGGCGGTCGACGTCATTCTACAAGATTGACTCACAGCAGCGTGGAAAAGTGAGTGACCCAGTAAACGGCAGGTCATCAGTACGGATGTCCTGATTGTTGAGGTTCGTGCTGACGATGTGAAGACGTACACGAGGCCGGTCAATGAGTACTCAGGTGAGAGAGAGGTCAACAGGTGGGAGGATGCCAGCGTAGAGGATTATCTTGCCATTGAGCGTGACTATACCAACTCCTTTTTTCTCTGACTGATGACATGCGTGCTTGAGATGAAGATGAGGGAGAATCTTTCAAGGGGAATGAGTACAGAAATCACAAAAGCCATGCAAGCATGTAATTCTTGACATAATAGGAAATTATCTAATTCAAAGAAAGCAGTCAGTCAAATGGTAGGTAGGGAGTTATGAGGCACGACTGTTTCAGCCAAATCATATGAGAAAGCAATGGAGTATGACGTTTTTGAAGCCGTTCCCTCATAACAAGAATTACTTTCTCTTTCAACGTTGTGTTGCATTTTAAGTTTGGTTGCGTCAATTGTAAATGTGCCGATTATGATGATAGACATGATTTGTCAAAAGAACAAAATATCATCAATAATGCGTTTGAAAATGTGATATTTTAACGTCACTACTCCCCATACTGGACCTTATCCCGGCGTGTTGTGATCTTTAGGCCGGGTGCCCTTGCTTCCGACTTCCAATGACACTTTTTGGGGCTCGACCACTGAACCACTAGTGTGCCACAGATACCACTTTATGCGTTTGATTATAGTATTCTTCATTACCAATTAATTGATGAAAGTTAGCGATTTCGTAGTCATTTAATGATATCTTTGTTGAGCATTTCTTTGAACTTGTATATCATCTTTTGAACAAGGAACAGATGCAACCACCACGAGACATGTTTCGGCCTGTCTGATAGGTAAGGGACATACAAGCATACCCTCAAACAACAAGGCCACCGGAGCATCTGTCGAGAGGGCTAATTAGTCGGAAAGCATTGTTTTGACGGAGGCACGTGGAGGACGGATTGCATTCTGAAACCACTTAGTGCCGCATCCGAGATTGATGCGCATCACGCAGGCACTATTCACCGGCCGAAACATGTCTCGTGGATATCATCAGTTTGTTGCATTCACGCCTCGCGTTGTCTAATATATGTGGGTGTTTTCATTTGACAAATTTGCGGAGCTAATTATTTAATTATCGAATCTGATGAGTACGAGAGTTATTTGCTGCTTTCTAGCGAAAAGTAGCCGCACTAACTTAGAAACAAAGTAATGAATTTCTGGAAGCATGGCATTGTCATTCCTTTTGTAATCTTTAAAGTCAGTAGTTGATGACCTTTAAGATTTCCCCAATTCTTGAGCATTGTCGGAGCTCGAAATGCTGTGAAGTAAATTCTCAACAAGTTTCTCACAGTCTCGTGTTGCTGTCCGCATTCTTGAAAGAATTTTATCGGAGACTGAACTGTCACGAATTAATTAATGATTGCTTAGTTTGACCGAAAAGTCAGCCTCTCAGCGTCTTGTTATCTAGAAACTGCATGAAACTTGAGCATAGTGAACCCTCGACACTGAACTCACATGATTAATTCAAGTTTAGGAGGTGCATTGATTTTATTTAATCGATCTTCAATAATTTAATAGGCAAAACTTACAATTTCAATTGATAGAAAGTAATTTTGTTAGCCATAAACCCCGAAATACAGGAGAATGTTTATGAAAGTATCTTGTACTTGCTAGTGATAGTGACTGGCGCTCTCACAGAATTAGACAGGTCGTCTCTTATTCTGTTTGACTAGAAGGGAAGCATTGGAACATGTAACGTTAATGAAATGGCACAATCTGCTGACACAATGCCATAGCAATCGAACAATGTGAAGACAGTTCAACATTAAACACGCCAAATTGTGCAAAGTTTCAATGACTGTTATCAACCGGATCACACAGCTAAGAGACACAGTCGATGTCAAGTTCTACCAGAGAAGTTTGTGAACGTTTTTTCATGCGCCTGCTAACTTTTTTCAAAAATGATCGGAAGGGCCAACATAATCGAGAAAACTTTTGCGCAATGATCTGAATTCTCTAAGGAATCGTGGCGATCGGAGCATTTTGAAGGAATTCACAGCAATCCGCAAGTGACGGACGACTATTTTTCGTATCTCTGCAAGGTATTAAAATTTTCTTTTTGCCCACTTAGGTCCTGCATGTGCCATCATTTTGAGTCAGTTTGCATTTCTAGCAAAGTGATGCGCTTAAAAATCTAATTCTGTGGGCGCTCTATACAAAAGTTGGTTTGTAAGTAAATGCGTATTGCTCATTTCTGTATTGTACAATCGCTTGTTGTACGGTCACGTTTTGGGGAGGGTAGAGGGCGACATTCTTCAGAAGGCACTTAACTTTGAAGTTCAGGGACAGCGGAAGCGGCGCCGGCCAAGGCGTATGTGGCGAAAACAAGTTGAGGAAGAGGTGAAGAAGATCGGTTTTGTCCAGAACAGGTCAAAATGGAGAGAAGGTGTGAGAAGGGTTTCTGTGCAATGAGGTACATGCGGCCACCCTCGCTCGTCGGGGACAAAACCGGATTCAAACTGGTTTGATGATGATGCGATTCCTTGTGATTATAAAATACTACACTTGGCTCTTCCAAATAATAATTTAGTGAATAAATAGGCCCTTCATAATTCAATTTTAAGACATTCATGGAAAACAAGTTGTTCAACGCAATTTGAGCCCTATCGCAAAAAGTGAAGGCATGTCATACATGTATATATATATATATATATATATATATATACCACAAAATTCTTGTCTTTCCAAGTTTGGGTTTCAAAATTTTCAAAAATGATGTTTGATGCACGCCAAATCTTATTTTTGGTTATCCATCATTTGCACGTTTGTTCTCTTTTTAATTTGCCGGACAAAGATGTTATTTTTTGTTGCTTATTAATTCTTTCACTGTTAGATACATCCTTCATTTCTGTGAAGTTTCATATATTTCTGACCAAGACTCAAAACATCATTTTTTGAAAATTTCTTGAAATAATGAAAATATCTTCTAATCGAAGCATTCTTCTCACTTTACTGGTGAAGCAGCACACCAGATATTTCGTTTTGAATCGAAATTTAGTGCGCCAATTTTTCCAATCAGAAAAGGTGTCGATCAGTGGATAATCTTTTCATTAGTGACAAATGTAAAGCGGAAAATATCAACGAATGAATGTTTATTTAATAATAATACTGCTCTAATCTGACTGAAAGCGCTGATTCCTGAGGTATTCCCATCTTCACTAGCAGACCTGACTTAACCACATCCGTTTAGAGCAGTGTTTCTCAAGCTTTTTGGTCCACTTTCTATATCAAATTTAATAATCGCCCCTTCGTTGATCATGTTATACATACCAGTACGTTTGATGGAAAATACAACGTAATTCGTATACCATTAATTTTATACGTTTTCATTTTGATCAGTTGTAACTCACTAGTGAGCGCAGAAATCATTTTGTCAATGCAATTGACATACAGTACATATGACATACAGACCTGTAGTCTTTGTGAGTTGTTTTTGAAAGCATATATTGGAATAGTCTCCTTCGTTGTAACTGTCACAAATCGAAGACATGGCATTCATGCTAGAATTTTATTCAGTGCAGGTAACAAAGGTAGTCTTAGATTGTCTTTATCTTTATTTTCTAATATATTCGACTTTCTGACTTAATTATCCATGTTTACTGGATTAGTTAATACTTAGATTACTACCTTTTATATAGTCATCCCCAAATTTCTTTCTTCTATTATCCATTTAATTTCTTTCAGTTCACTTCTGCTGGTGGACACCTTTGGTGTATGGGCATGTCCTTTCCCCCACCCATGCATTCATTAAAAAAAGATTCACTTCAAAAATCAAAATTGCACGCTCTCTTTTCCATCTTTAACATCTCTCTTTTGCACAATTTACCACAGTATTTTGCGAACATAGTTTATATCTTTTTACAAACTTCGAAGTACTACAGAACTAAAGTATGATGGAAAACTACAAAAACAATCATCAATCGATACAACGGTATTGGCATGAAGTATAATATGCGAATGTGTTCATTGTCTCGCTCAGTTACCACATGCCAAACTACCGCGCGGCAAGGAAATCCCGTACTGTGCATGGAAAACGCTCAACCGCCTCCGAAGTGGAGTAGCCCTTTGTGGAGTAAGGAGGAAAAAATGGAACATCAGCGAATGCAGGTGCGGAGAACGACAGACGATGGAGCAGCTACTGCAATGTCGGTTGCTTCCAGCACCATGCAATCAGAACGACCCACACCAGTACACGGACTTGACAATACAATGCGCACAGTATTGGCAAGGCCGCGTGTGATGTGGACACGCTAAATAAAGTGTCGGATGATGGTCTTAAAGTTGTTTGATAAGCTTGTTGATGTTCGGCATCAGCCTTGTGAAAAATAGACTCAAGTCTCCGCGTTTCTCAACGTTCAGTCTATTTCTCTGCTCATTCAAAAGATAACTCACTGCAGACATCCTTTCCCAGCCAAATATGATGTAGGAAAAGATAGAATCCATATTCGTGCCTCTTCCCACACTGTAAACCGTACGCTACCAACTCGATGAAATGCTTGCTACCAAATGCTTTATTTCCTTTCATTTGGTAGCGTTTTTTCTGTCTGGTAACAGCTACCAGACCTGCATGGTGCCCACCAGATGCTTCTCTTTTTTCTAGTCGCATAAGTATGCTTTTATAAAGCGTACTTAACTACAGACCAAATGATTTTCATAATATTGTATCATGAATGATGCTAAACTTCTATCTGTAGAATAGTTGAAATCAATGCTATCTAAAATTGTTTATCCGATTGTCATCTGAATTCTCCATGATCGATTTCAATAAAGTCTCATTTTAAATTTTGCTTTGTTGATACCATGTGGTTGAAAATTCCGAATAAAATAGTCGTTTGGCTACACTCGACAGTTTTTTGACCGTCGAAAAAAAATGCTACTGAATGTCTTTAATAGTACATGTAATACTTAGCAAGCTCCTATAATTTGTTTACACAAAGCTCAAATAACTGAAATGACTAAAAAAATGATGTGTTGGCTCGTCTTTATAACTGATCTATAACTTGTAGCTATTTCACAATTATCAAAAACCTAAAATAGTAAATGAATTTTAGATATTGCTTTCGAGTAAAGTGGCTAAACATCATTCATACCGACAATATAATTCATTTTTCGTCCAAAACATTTCCAAAAATTTTGAAAGATTTCAAGATCTTTACCTTTTGAAAACAAATTTCCTCTTATTACAGTTGCTTCATACAAAAATATGGTATTTTTCCTATCTGCCCTATGTGAATTTTAGCTTCAGCATGGCGTTGCAAGCTCACAACAAGAGTTAAAGTTCATTTAATTTCTAACTCTTCTGTTAGGCGATGTTATCTAATGTGCCGTAGGTCGAATGAAGGGGAAAATATTTGGAATCAGAAAACATCAATTTTGTGAGTCAATTCTTCATGATACGGAGAACATTTTTGAGTGCACCCCGCAGAGATTAATTGCTCTGTCTGCGTTGTTTGGTCTAGAGATGACATTGTCTCCCAACTGTTTCTTCTTCAATATGTTGACATTAAGGAAAATAAATTGAACGTCTTTTTCACTGCTCGCATGAGACTTAAAAGTGAATTTACATTTAGGCCCGAAATGTTTAATTTGGGCATTTTTTTAAGTGTGAATTTTTGGTCCACCAACTGACTGAGAATCACCAGACTATGATTTCCTAAGTCCGAATTGGACGACTTTTAGTAGAATCGTCTAAACACCAATTTAATACATGAACTGAAATAACTTGAAAAACTTTCTCAACCTACTCTTAAGTATTGTGTTAAGAAGATGAAAGGCTTTTTGATTGGTTATCTCTCAGGCATTACACCGGTGGTTGTTCACTTTGAGGATATTTTATGCAGAACTCGACCACGTGTCAGGCATCGTCCGTCCAGCTCCATTACCCGACATGTCAACATATAACAACGGCTTTTGATGACAATTTTTTTGTTGCGAGTGCGTGTTGTACAACAAATGCTTCCGATCACATGGATGCATTCAAAAACAAAAGGGTCTCCAGGTTAATTTAACGCATTTTATTTTAATGTTTTATTACTTATCTTTTTCTTAATCATGTCAAGGATTTATCGATTCCAAAATTGTATTTGCTTTACACCGGTGCAAACCTGAAAGTGAACCGGACGAAAGGCCTCACTGGTATTGTTTTTCCTTTACAAATGCTGCAAAGGGTGAAGCTTCTTTCAATCAAGTTCCTCCGATCTGTTGTTCCAGATTTGATTAGGCAAACATAAGCATGCTTGCTTAAGTGGTCAAATCGGTAATTTTTCTCATGTTTTTCATTTGCACTTCCACAGTATTGTAACAGATGTCCAAGTTACATAAATACGTATATTTGCCGTCGCGAAGCGATTCGTGAATTAGCACATGAAATTTTGAGAACATTTCTTTGAATAAACAAACTTCCGCTTAAATTTGTTTTGGCACTAAAGATGGAAATTGAATTCAAATTTTCAAAAGTGTCAGTGAAGAACTTGATAGCAAAAACTAGTGACAGTGACCTATGTGTACTTGTAATATTAAAACATATTGACGAATGTCATTTAACCCACAGGTCACCGCATCATGCAACTTTGATGCTGTGAAGATCGGTAGTTTTCTTAATTGCAGATTCTTAAAGATAAGATTGAAGGGGATGTATCCATCATGGAGATCTTCTGATCTCGCATTCAAATTTGATTTCCCGTTCAGACAAATTCACTATCAATGACCTGAAAGAAGATGTACTGAGCCAGCCTCCGTTTCCTGCCCTTTTTCAGTCGTAATTGGTTAAAGGTTGGAACTTGGAGAGAGATAATCAAATAACGGAACTGGAAGAGGAACCTCCAGAGGCTTGACTTAGGTTTGACCGTGAGTTGCCGCTGATGCTAAGCGCGTGACACGTGCCGCTCATTCCATGTCTCATCTTCAAAGAGGACACGAACTTGTGGACATCGATAGGAAGGAGGTGCTGATGACTCCAATTTCAGCGAGTTTCGTGTCATCTGGCTTGAAAGAACTCGGACATTGAGCTGAGAATGACACCCAAATATGAAAGTGAAGCCTTCACGTGATTACTTCCCTTCTGGAGGCTTGGACGGTGCTAGCATAATCAGACCGGTTGCCCTTCATTCCGACTTCCAATCAGGGGCTCGACCTCTGGACCTTAGGATCGTTAGGCCAAGCACTTGACCACTGTGCCACGGAGACAGCTTATCACGAGATTGTAATACATTCTCTGCACTACTTTCGGTCTCTCGAGGGGACTCAGCCCCAACACCAGAAGATCGCCAGGCCAGACACTTCGTTCTTGTGTCAAGGAGACCTTCAAATGGTCCTCGGAGCTGTATATAGAAATTGTCCTCCTAATGCTGCAGGATAGTTGCTGTTTAGTGTTGGCACGGCATCCGGGAGGAATCACCAAACAGCATTGTCATCTGTGAGACGTGCGAGTTTAAAAGTAGCCGCACGTTATCATGCATTCAATCTCAATGAATAATAAGCAGACGTCAGCAAGGGCGGGATAACCTCCGCTGTTCCTTCAGCAGTCGCTAGTCAGTGGCGACTGAGACTATCAATGCAGAAATGAAAGTATCTAATAACAGGAAGTTAGATGAGTGGCTTTGTCAACTGCCAATGAAACTGCAAATGGCCAGCTGCAGAGCCATTCAACGGACCAGCTAGTTTTTCAGTTCAAGGTCATTCGAGAGCGTCCGTCAAGGTCAACCCACCATCTAAAACGTATGTCAAGGATCATTCAGTATTGAGGGAAGCATGGGGAACAATTTGCCATTGGTTTCAATCGGTAACCTTTTGGTCTACTCTAGCCTAGTTGTAGGGTGTTGCATAATAGGCCCCTATGTTTACCCACCACTAATACCCAGCCAGACGGTCAGTTCCCAGTATCACTAACCACGTACTACATGGTGGCATAGAAGAAAATTGGTAACCTTTTCGTCTATGCTCGACCCCCCTGGCGCCTGCTCTATCTATCCTCCTACCTTTCAATTGCATAGATTGCATTTTCAGCTTTTGAATGAACTGTTGTACACCAGCACATGTAATTGCGTTGACTGACCAGTGGTCAATATGTAAAATTGCAATTTCAATAAGAAAACATTTGAATATAATAATGAATCATGTATGAGGAGACCTACCGTTTTGTATGCGGTTTACAAGGCCGAGTATGAAACCTTGTGTTACACAGAGATAAGATAACATTCCTTAGTGTTTATGCTTAAATTAATGAATTGAATACACAAATAATGAGTGGAATTAGGCAATTTTAGATTTAAATTTTCTATCGAAATTTCAGTTGACAATTTTTGCTGCATATGTAATAGAAGTTATTCTAAAACATATCCAAAAATGTGCTCAGTTAATTAATTACGGCCTTGATTATTTGCCGCATAGGTGAATGCCTACAAAACTGTTGGCAGGATAGAAAGTATTCACGCGGTTCTTTATTGTCCATGTTTTGGAAAGCGTCCTTAGTTGTCCATTTTGTGTCGAAATGAATTTTTACATGCCCACCTTGGCAAGTTTCAAACATCGATGAGAATTGATCAATCTTCAATCTACATGTACACGTTTTCCTCTTTAGTTTTTGTAAGTCAACATTCACAACTGTACATGAGAGGATTCTGCACGTGACAAGGAGTGCATGGTTGTGTGTTATATTAACTCACTAGCAGCAAGGTTTGTAGGAACCATGAGGCTATGTGCTTAGAAAATGATTGTTTATCTGAAGTTAACTAGAATGGAAATTGACTCAATTCGTGGCGCAGTCGAGGGAACTAAGTTGGGACATGACTGCAGTGATGACAAATGATATTAACCCAATGATGCACTCGTTGACAAGTGTATCCAAGTTATAACGCGATTTTTGTGCCACTACTGTGTATGGCATAAAGCTCAACTTCCTTTCCAGAAGTTTCATGGTTATAAATTGTCAGATTTTTATGCCTGTATGGATCTGTAGACCTATAGAAATCGGCGGGATTTTCTTGGGGCCGCTGTGCCAACACTGCGTGTCTGTTTATTTGGATTGAAGGCATTTCGTTGTGTTAGATTTATAATTTCTTTACAGATTGGTGTGAATGCAGTGTCATGGGCTCCAGCAGTCAACCAAAACGCCCTCTTCAACTCCACCGCCGCCAAACAGCCGCTGGTGAAACGTTTCGCATCCGGAGGTTGCGACTCTCTTGTGAGAATCTGGAGATTCAAGTGAGTAGCGCTTTTCAATATTTCATTTCCATGATTAATAATTCCAATTGTGATACTACTGTTGAAGCTTATTTGCTCCCTAAAATGAGGTGTGGAAATATTTCGCTGACAATTCTGGAAGGAAACTATTGCGCAATGCTCGAATCTGTTCTAAAACATTGAACTGCTTTTCATTCTCTTTTATCTGAATGGATCCTGAGTCGTTACGTCATTTGTTGATGAAATAAAGATATTGACCGGATATGACTTCGCTCACCGTTGCTCACCCGTTCATCCTATCCATTGCCTCATCTTCAGTTTCAAAAGTTGAATGTTTTCCGTGGGAATACGGGTAGGACAAGCATATGGTCGTATCTTAAGAAACTACACAGTATTTGAAATGATGAAGAGGGAGAAGTACATTCTTAATTGTTGCGAGGATCCTGTCGGTGCTTTGATGACTTCTGTTTGCTTTTGATGATCAATTAATATGATTAAGGAAGCAACTCGAGTTTCTACGATGTTGAGCAAATAACTTGACTCTCGTGATGTATTGGAAAACAATGACTACGATATTCTCAGCTGATGATATTTTTCGGAGCCTTCTGATAATCTGTTTCCTTGGAGCACACTCAGTGGTCGGGCCGCTGCGTAAATTCACGCACTGCGTAAATTGGCGTAAAAAATTTGAGCCCTGCGTAAATTTTTCATGTTCTTCTGTGTAAATTTTTGACACTCCTGTACTTTACTGGTCCCGAAATACCCCCTCCTGTACTTTACTGGTCCCTAAATATCACCTGTACTTTACTGGTCCCAAATTAAAAACAAATTTTTATCCAATTAAAAGCATTTTTTGCTTCAAAAACATTAAGAAACTATATGCCATTCAGCAAGATGGATTCCTTCTCAACACACTAAATACAGAGATAGCCAATCCCTTAAAACAATGCGTGGTAGTTCAAAGATCACTGGCCATAGTTCATTCGCACGATTTGACACATACCAACACGTCAGTGTTCGTGCTAAATTAGGGACCAGTAAAGTACAGGAGGGGATATTTAGGGACCAGTAAAGTACAGGAGTGCCTAAATTTTCTAAGTACTACTGTCAATTTTTATGTTCAGCTGAACATTTCTCAATAATCAAGATCAGATTCACATTTAGTGAAAATCTAAGTCTGTTTGTACGATATATTCCGAGTATACTCCACTTAATCCGTAGTTTCTTTCAGGTCGTAAACGTGAGTGATATTGGGGCGAGTACGTTTAGATATTCCAGAATTAATCATTACTTCTAAGAAAGTATTTTGTGAAAGATCGGATTTTCTCTCTTATGTCTAGTCGTGCCAACTACCACTCAGTGATATCAACATATGTTCGAGTTATGTGCTTTAACAGTGACACACTACATTTCATGCACAATGGTTTTTCTTACAATGCTGGTTCGTCAAGACTGATGGTTACATTTATAGCACAAACAATCTGATTATGATCTTTTTCTAGGTTTTGTTAATATGCTGTGCGATAGAAAAGTCTCGTTATGATTTTTGTATCATAACTTTGATTCGGAATATAAACACAGCGCCAATCTTATGAACGTGGAGCAGCACAAATTCTTGCAACTTATAAATACACGATGGTTGCAGTGTTTGGAGGTGCTCGAACTACTATTAGAACAACTGGAAGCATTGAAGCATTTTTTGCTGTAACTGTGTAGAAGTCAAACACGTCGTTTTCGAAGGATCGAATCCAACGAATTCGGGAGGCACTTTCAAATCCTCTTAGTGAATGCATATTAGAATTCTTTGCCACCGCTTTAAAACCTCTGAGGGAATTTGAAAAGATTACGACGTGATGGTTGCCTCATACATGACTTATGGCAAACGATTTCAAATCGTTTCATCAAATGGCTGTTGATGTATAAGGAAGAAGATCACATTGACACCAAAGAGCCATGGAAAAGTTCCAATACGGATGCTATTCTGCCGGATCGGAAAATCATTATTGGCGAAAGGATTTCCAAATTAGTAACTGATCTTAACGACGAACAGCAAAGAAGGTTTTATGAACAAGTACCAGCCTTTTACATCTCCTGTACACAGCAACTGGTGCACTACTTTCTGTTTACAAATACTGCAAAATCTGAGGTTTTTTACCCGAAAACCTTACCTGCATTTACTATGAAACGTGGACGATCAACATGGCAAAGAAGCTTTCAAATGTCTCTCAGGATGCTGATCTAACAGCATTAAGATGTGAATTGCAAAATATCAAGCTTCAGGTCGAGCTGTTACCCGACGAGACTGTACTTGTTTTTAGCAGATGGTCATCAGCTAACTGTACGTTCCTATCTTGAAGCGATTAGTTTGTCATTGTTTGATCATTCCTCACGGGAATTCACATGTCGAAAGACTCCTCAGCATGCTGTCGGATACAGTGACGAAATGACGAACCAGTCTGGATCAACAATGAGTGCGAGCACTCACGTTTACAAAATCATACTTGAATTCGCGGAATAAGGCATATTTTGAAGTACCTCTTTCTGACGAATTGCAACAAACGTCACAAAATGCAAAGAGTGCGTACAAAGAGAGGAAAAATTAAGTAAAAATAAAATAGCTGAGGCGAAGAGAGAACTGACCAGAAAGAAAATAGAAGACGAGTTAGAGAAGGAGCGACATCAAAGTGAAAAATTGAAGAAATTGGAGTTTGATTTGTCGAGTGTCGATGAAAAACTTCAAGGAAGCTATTGCAAGGAAAAGGAAGGCTGAAGAAATGGAGCAGGAAGCTCGTAATTTGAGAGAAACTGCGGCGATTGTGGAAGAAGAACAATTAAACTGGAAGATGAAAATAATCGAAAAACAAGCGAAGTTAGAGAGAATGAAAGTGTATAAAATAACAATGAAAAAGAATCTACATCCTTTCGATTCCTTAAGTACATTTAATAACCGAACACTTGAGATGTCAGATATGCTTAATCAGGAATTTAAGCAGCTTTGAATTTCGAATAGTTCTCATGTTTGATTTTTAGGATTCTACAAGTATACTTGTGTGTGCAAGAGTCAGTTGCATATTGAATTGGCAAGAATGTCAAGATTTTCGATCAAGTGTAAATGACTCGATCATAATATATTTGTTTACAATAGAGACGAAAATTTGTAAAGCGGCATCTTCGCTTAAATTTGATCAGTATTCAAGTTAAGATCATCCTGAGTTTTGGATGAAATTTTTGATGAGAATCCTTGTCAAGCAATCAGAGTTTGGTTTGTCAGAGAACCTCAGATATTTTTAACCATGTAATCTTCCTTTGCTCATGCGTGCCAAATTTACTATCAAGCTAAGCCTTATGGTTGATAAGGATGGCAGTAGCACTATTCATCAAGAAATTCTTTTAAAGAGAGATTACATATCCTCATTTTAATTTTACATTTCTTCATTTTTCATTGATAATGATCGCTATTGATGCTAGAATCATATATTTACTATAATCTGTCATTTTTTCTTACGTATTGATGACTTAGTCAAATGACAAGACTTAATATCAGATATTCGCTGCATTTGATCATGTAAAAATGGAATGTTCGCGCACACGCGAGAATGATGATTATCTACATCTCTGTCAAAAAGTAAAATAATCCATTATACGTATACTTCTCGCGATCCAGACTTGTACTCTAAAGTTTCACTGTAGATCTCAGTTTTGATTATATTTGTTGATTATATTTCTGTGTCTGAGCGAATCATCTGAAACAGCTCTTAACATCAGCTAAAATTCTTCTTATTGTTACTATGTAGAATTGCCCAGTTTCAATTTCGAAAAACCACACAGGATGTTGCTAGATACTCTTTCTCGTGTAATGCAACGCCTTTTTTAACATTTGTCCTTGTTAATTTATGTCTTAGATAGTTTTTGTCGCCGTATATAAGTCTGAATAGCGTCAATTTAGTCATAGAGTCCTCTATTTTTCAACAACACTGTATTATATCATAATGAAAATTTGTTTTTTTCATTCCTTTATCATGCACAATACTAAGATATTTTTAAATAATTTACACTTTAAAAAAAATAATTACGGTAGGGACTACTCCTTCATTTTAGATATAGCGACTTTAGGTTGACCTACAATGAATTTTCTTTTCACGTAAGTGTATCAAGCATTCAAAAACCTTAAACTGAAGATAAACCAGTACATTTTGAACCATATGAAAATGTTAGTTATGTAGTTTGGTGTATTACGGGAAATATTACTGGCTGATCGCGTATAGCTCCTTTGAACGTACTACCATTGATCATATTTTAACCACGAACTGCGTAAATTTTACCCTCTTGCGTAAATTTCTTCCTCTGAGCTGGCCCGACCACTGAGCACACTGCCATATACTCAGAATCAGATTTCCTCCGTCTCTGTGAATCTTTTAGCATTGACATTGATGCGTGTCTTATTGTTTTCCGTGAGGGCACATGATGAAAATTCATAGGCCATTTTCGCGACAATGTCAACTGAGCGCTTCTATAAAAAGTGAGATAGAATGCTAAAACACCATCGTTCTGTATGTGAGATAGGTTGAAGTTTGCGTACAAAGCTTGAAAGTGTGAAAATTAATCTTAATCCCTGAAAGACTGAATAAACATGTTGCACACTGAAGGTACTGTATTTTACAAAACTCATTGAATTTCATGAAACCATTTAGTGATAGTTCCATTCCAGTGGTGGGCAACGTGTGGCACGCCACCGCTTCTCATATCTTAAGTGACCCATTGACATTAATTGAATCGGTGATGTGATAATTTCTCAGTCCGACCACGACCTTTGAGATATGCTTGTTAATGTCAGGGATCACCTTCAGAATTTTCAAAACCATCAATTAATAATTAAGTGAGCAATAGGATGGCACAGAAATTCACATTCGAATGATCCAACCATGTTCCCCTTGCAGCGATTATCTTATCGGATAAGAACAAAAGGGTCATCACCTGCGCGAGTTTATGCTAAGTCACATGGCGTTAGATGCCTTGTAGAGGATGCTTCACTACGTAACAAGCTACACTCCAATGAACCTGTAAATAGGTTGTATTAAGTATAGACCTAGACTAAGTATGAAGGAATCCAACCTTATGATTTAGAAAGGCCAACATTTTTTTTTTAGAAATTCTTGTAACCGTTCATTGTACTCGATTGGCATTAGCGCAAGACTGCCGATTGTGAAACCCATGCATGGCTTTTGAAAGACATATTTACACATACGTACATGTAGCAGGATCTATTGTAGCATGCATAATCATTTTTATCTATCACGGCTTTCAGGCAGATAATTGCACCTCACTTACAGACCGTTGTTTTTCGATAACATAAGGCAATGTCAGTCATATTATCAACAAAAAAGTCAAATTAGTGTTTGCCTATTCGCTCTTCAATACACACATGAATTGTGATGCAAGCTTTCATTCCTTGCCATTAAACAAATTAGATGCGCACAATACTGCTATTTATTTATATATATTTGCATGCAGAATTTTGCTATGTAATGCGACCAATACATGTATACGGAACAAAGGAATTTTAAGCCTATTCTGCCTTTTAAAATTGGTGGCCCGTTATCCCAACTTGGTTCCTCACCACTGTCCTATTCCATCTTCTGTTGTATGACAACTGTTGAATGATGCGTCAATGAATGAAGAACTCGTTTGGAAGTTGTCCAGTCATCTACATGTCATTAGAAAGGACCAAAAATATCAGGCGTTGTCTGTCGTTGTTTTTCGTTTCCTGTTGTCCGCTAACGATTTTCGACACTGAAGTTATCAGTTCCGGATTTTTGATGCACCCTACCATGCCATTATTATGCCTCTATTGGCTACTGTCCTTCATGGAGAACAAGGGAAGCGATTTGACCTTGTCGGTCGGATCGTTCCCTTATGCGGATAGAAGGAATAATAAAAAAAATAATTGCAATTGTACATTGTCAACATTTGATCAGACTAATTATTGATTTAATTTTCGACTCTGATGTTTTCCTTTACGAATTAGGTTACACACCTAGCCCTATACCATGCAAGCCGCACAGTACCATATTGTCAATTTGGATATGAGTAGACATACTGCATGAAATGCATATAGCCGTATTCACAATTGAATGTAAATATTGATAAATTTATTCACAGACTTGATTTCATGCATCATAATGATAATGCTTATCAATTATTGAAGCAAGTGGAATAATAATCAGACGCGCCCAGAAAACGGACAATAAAGTAGCGTTTTAAAAGTTAGCATAAAAGGATGCCGGTAGTGTATTGTAAGATAAAGATGCTAAATAGATTGTGCACCGGAGACCTAGAATCCGGAAAGCTATCGGTTTGTAGATAAGATATGTTTAAAGTCTCTCATAAGAACATCATTGAAGGTGCGACGTTTTCCTTATGATGATAAGTGATGACGGCATTGCAAGTTGAAAAAGTCAATTAAATAGCTTTTCCATTACAAGTCAATTATAAATGCAATTATACGATGTCACAAAGCAATAAATTGCAATTATGCGATTAAGGAATTGGCATGTTAACAAAACATCTTTGCTTTCAAGATAAACCGTAAAACAATTTTTATCAGATTCTGATCTTCGGACTTTTGCTCTTTTTCTGTGGTTCATTCCTCAAATTGAAATAGTGTTCACTGTGGACGGCTCGAGATTTACCTTTTGTTTACTGGTTTCCTAATTACCATTTCCAGCAAAAGCTTTGCTCTCACTCACTCCACGTTGTCTTCATTCGCAGTGCTGTGATGGTTAAATGCCATCGAATTCTAATCCACTTAGATGGGACTTTTCCAAGCTGCTCGGTCTATGAGTAGTGGAATTTCGACCAGTCAAAGTCTCGACTTCTCATCTGTAATACTTGAATAATCGCAGATACAGATGCTAGACACGTAAATATAAAATAAAGTACTGTTTACCTTGAATATCAGTCTTTCGACATAGTTTCATCTTCAGCGTATCTCGTCGCTCAAACAGGTTACAACTGAGAATCTATCCGTCAAATTTCCTAACTACAGTTGTAGACGTATCATCAATTACATCGACTGCAAGTCTTGACCCTATTCAAATGGGGAAGTGGGATTCGCCCACTTCCCCACCCTCCCCTTGTGCATTTCTTCTCTGCTTGTACCTTAGTGACCTTAAGATGTAGAGAATTTTCAAACTTATCACCAAAAAGTTTTGGATCGACTGCAAGTCTTGACCCTATTCAAATGGGGGAAGTGGGATTCGCCCACTTCCCCACCCTCCCCTTGTGGCATTTCTTCTCCACTTGTACCTTAGTGACCTTAAGATGTAGAGAATTTTCAAACTTATCACCAAAAAGTTTTGGATCGTCTGCAAGTCTTGACCCTATTCAAATGGGGGAAGTGGGATTTGCCCACTTTCCCACCCTCCCCTTGTGGCATTTCTTCTCTGCTTGTACCTTAGTGACCTTAAGATGTAGAGAATTTTCAAACTTATCACCGAAAAGCTTTGGATTTGTCAGACTCGAAAGTCGAATTCGTTGCCTATTTTGATAAGCACACATGAAAGTTGTGAAATTGTCATTTTTGTAAGCATTTTGTGAGACAAGTTCAGACGAAGCGCCTTGGATTTCAACATGAGCGCAGTATTCTATAGATACGAGTCTTTGAATCATAATGATCATCTATTATACCACACACATCGAATAGAACATTTGAAATTCAGAAGTTATGTGACTGCTACTTATGAACATGTTTAGTAATGGAGATTATAAATCGATAAATCGTCATTTTTGTGAATTTTCACAATCATTTGAATTCTTTGGGCAACTGCAAGTCGTGTTTCTTATCATTAGAACACATTAGAAGCCACTTTTAACTCTAGAAGGCAATTTCACAGATATATTGGAATGGTAGCTTTTAGAGGAGATTTCAGTAGTATATTTCAGCATTCCTCCACGTTCTCAAGAATGGTTGATCTTGTTTTTCATCAAGCTTCTGTTTTTCATCAGAACTGAAGATTGCATCCAACTTGTCTAGAATTCCCTTCAATCGGAATGCAGCCAGTTACTCAGCGTTTTTCATGCTCTCTGCCAGAACTGACATCATCCACGTCCATTGGGAGGATGGTCACGAGAAGTGAACTCGACCTCTCAACCTTTGATCGTTAGTCAGACCTTCTATCCGCTGCACCATTGAAGTCCGTGACACTGCTCGTTGTTTTTCACATGTGATGATGATCCACAGATCTGCAGACAGAACGCAGCGACCTCTTCCTGCCATGGAGTACTTACAGCAACTTTGTAAAGTTTGTGAAACTTCGTCACCTAAAAATGTCAAGGTATCAATGAAGAAATCTCACGTGATGAGATACATGACCTCGAAACCGTTAGCAGCGGGAGACATTTCACGAGAGGTCATCACCTCTAGAAGATGCTAAGGTGACAGGAAGTTCATTCTGCTCAAACAAATCTACGAGACACGACATTTTTCGCCTCGTCGGAGGTCTGCTCACCGTTTGATTTGTCATGAAAATGTCTTTCGGCAAGTGCATTTTGTAATGCGAATTTCGCCTCAAGTACGTAGAGTATGATCAGAAGGAGTAGATTTTCTTGTCTGAAATTTAGTCGTGCGATTTCTTTCAATACGTATTTTTTCAGAAACAACTTCTCAGACATGATTATCGATTGATATCAAATCTTTTTCATCTCAGGTGAGGTCATAATAACATGCCAAAATCTCACGCTATGTGCTTGGGCATGTCGACGACCAGGAAACCACGGGGAAACAGTACTCGTGGAAACCGAGAAACCCCTGCGATGTGGCCACTTGGTGTGGAAGCCGGGAAACCTCTGAGATGTGGCCACTTGGTGTGGAAGCCGGGAAAATTATGTGAAATGAACACGCGGTATGGAAACCGGGAAACCCCTGTCAAATGGCCACTCGTTGTGGAAACCGAGAAACCCCTGCGATGTGGCCACTTGGTGTGGAAGCCGGGAAACCTCTGAGATGTGGCCACTTGGTGTGGAAGCCGGGAAACCTCTGAGATGTGGCCACTTGGTGTGGAAGCCGGGAAAATTATGTGAAATGAACACGCGGTATGGAAACCGGAAACCCCTGTCAAATGGCCACTCGTTTTGGAAACCGAGAAACCCCTGCGATGTGGCCACTTGGTGTGGAAGCCGGGAAAATTATGTGAAATGAACACGCGGTATGGAAACCGGAAACCCCTGTCAAATGGCCACTCGGTGTGGAAACCGGGAGACCCCTGCGAAATGACCACTCGTCATGGAAGCATTGAAACGCCTGTGAAATGGTCAGGCGGTATGCAAGCAGGGAAATCCCTATGGAATGGCCACTCGTTGTGGAAGCAGGGAAATCCCTATGGAATGGCCACTCGTTGTGGAAACCGAGAAACCCTTGTGAGATGACCACGCGATATGGAAACCAGGTGAAATGGCCGCGCGGTGCGGGAGCCGGGAAGCCCCTGTGAAATGGCCACTCGGTGTGGAAGCAGGGAAACTCCTGTGAAATGGCCACTCGGTGTGGAAACCGAGAAACCCTTGTGAGATGACCACGCGATATGGAAACCAGGTGAAATGGCCGCGCGGTGTGGAAGCAGGGAAACTCCTGTGAAATGGCCACTCGGTGTGGAAGCAGGGAAACCCCTGTGAAATGGCCACTCGGTGTGGAAACCGAGAAACCCTTGTGAGATGACCACGCGATGTGGAAACCAGGTGAAATGGCCACTCGTCATGGAAGCATTGAAACGCCTGTGAAATGGTCACGCGGTATGCAAGCAGGGAAACCAGGTGAAATGGCCACTCGGTGTGGAAGCAGGGAAGTCCCTGCGAGTGGCCACTAGTTGTTGAAACCCCTGTGAAATGGCCGCTCGGTGCGGGAGCCGGGAAGCCCCTGTGAAATGGCCACTCGGTGTGGAAACCGAGAAACCCTTGTGAGATGACCACGCGATGTGGAAACCAGGTGAAATGGCCGCGCGGTGCGGGAGCCGGGAAACCCCTGTGAAATGGCCACTCGGTGTGGAAGCAGGGAAACCTCTGTGAAATGGCCACTCGGTGTGGAAGCAGGGAAGTCCCTGCGAGTGACCACTAGTTGTTGAAACCCCTGTGAAATGGCCGCTCGGTGTGGGAGCCGGGAAACCTCTGAGATGTGGCCAGTCTTCCTGGAGAACGCGAAAGGGGGATTGCAAGATAATTACGACAGTAAATTTGAAGTTGTTTGAGTGGGAAATGCGTTTTCTATGTGGTCAGTCTTCAGCGGTGAAATTTGGGAGTTACGTTAGCTGTACCGCTTGTTGAGTGTTATGCGTACCACCTTAAGGTTGTTGAGATTTAGCCGACATTTTTCTTCACATCCATTTTTGATCAATGTTCTTCAACATCTGCGTTCTTTACTAATGAATCTCGAACACACGCGAAGACTCCAAAATCTTTTGTTTCTTTCCTCAGCAGTGAAGCATCAGCGATCTAGAGAACACTCTGATGATATGGTGCGGTATTCAGTTACGAAAAGAAGCTTCACGTGATCGAGCAAATCATCTGCATTTCTTGACTTGTGACAAAAGGTCACTGATCATCTTAGAAGTTGCTGGACAACCTCACGTAATAGCTTCAGCATTAGCAGCAGATTGAATTGTCTCAGGAGACATGGATGTAAGTGGAGACTCAATTCTCGTCGTTAATTATCGACCTTTTCAGCAGTACGGCTGTGAGTGATGCAATCTTATGAGATGTGACCGAATTCTCACATGAGAAAAGTGCGGAATGACATGCGAAATTTGTCGGTCGTTGTGATTCGATGACTCGAATAATGACACGGCTGGAACACATGTGCTACAAGAGGTCATCTTTGCAAGTGAGAAGCGAAGTCACCTTCCCTTTGGAGGCCAGCATATCTTAACTGTACGTCAGATATTTATCTTTTGATTCCTAATATTGGAATTTTATTTCATAAAATCTTTTCTGTCATTCTATGACACAGATAGCTCCACATTTGCCGGTTGTCTTTTATAACTTAGTAGAAGACTTACACGAATAGTAGACGAGCTTTAGAGGAATAACTTAGGAAGGTATTAATCGTGGAGTGAGTGAGTGAATGCGTACGTGTCGATAGTCTGCGCTGAATCAAAGGGCAGAGTGACCTTCCTCCCAGTCTCTGGTGATGTCTGTCAGAAGCGAATTCTCAGGAATTTCTTAACGAAATGTTTAATATTCGGAACGCGTGAATGATAATAATTACTGATAATGATTGTCCTGGTACTATGACATCAGGAAGGCCTGGTACTAAGACATCAGGAATGAAATGGAGTCTGCATTTTCATGCACGAAAGATGTCGTAGTGGAAGTCATAGCTCACATGCCAAAGAGACATTTAAATTAGAGCTTTACGTGGTGCACTGAATAGATATTCTAATGCTTCAATTATAATCTTATTCACAGCAAATATTGAGAAAATATGTTTCGAGCACATGGTTCAACGTCAACTCTACTTCTCCATACTGGGGACTTGGATGGTGCTGACATAGTCAGACTTGAGGAGCGTTGTATTTCTTTTAGTCTGGATGCCCTTCCTGCCGACTTCCAATGACACCTTCGGGGCTCGACCTCCGGGCCAAGAGATCGCTAGGCCAAGCACTTAACCACTGTGCCACAGAGACCTCAGTGGGAAGAGAAGCCTCAAATCATTTTTGAAATGTAGAACAACAGCGTCTCGTCAGCTGCCACATGTGTTGAATTCTCCAACCGGTAGTTGAGTTGATAAGTGACCGCTGCCGTGACCGAGTCACTGTTCGACCTACAGACACAGTTCTCTGATGAAAAACAGCGACAGTCATTCAGTCCGTCTTACAATTTAGCAATGAGCTTTTATTATCTCAAATGACGAATAACTTTGATGTCTGTGACAGCGAGGATCAGCACTAGTTCGTTTTCAGTTCTTCGATGACCCGTTTGTCCACAGCGGTATTTCGTATATTCTTCTTATTAAAATGAGGAAATGAAGTCTTTGTCCGGTGAAGATGGGAGAGGAGGTCGCCGGATATTCTCTGACTGTGTTGATGTCACTCAGTATTAGATTGATGGGAGAATGTCGCGTTATCACTCGGTCTGACAAGAACATCGGCGGCGCGAATGCCATCTTGCTGTGTCCACGTGGGGTGACGGAACGGTCAGAGATGGACAGCTGACCTCATGGCCGGCCAACACTGTCGAGACAAAGGCAACTACGACGCCGCGACAGCTTGACCGCTACCACGATAACACGAGCAGCGTCCATCATCCGATTACTCTGAATTACTCTTCTATTTCTTATTCCGACGATCAGTCATACTACTGCTGAAATGGTAATCAGTCCCACCTTGGGAATGGGCTATAACTGGGTGGAGTCTGGCGTCAAATCATTGAGACATCAAAGTGCATTGATTACTGACGCTGTTTACAGCTGCTATCAAGTGCGTCGTCGGTTAATGTGATTTGAATAACCGATGTTGGTTGGATAATAGGTCACAGGACTGTGATAGAGGAGGGATGCTTTTGGAAATGTAACAATTATTGTCAAATTTTTCATGCGTCATTAATTATTACCAGCAGTATCTTCTAATCCAGGCGTTGGAACTCCGCATGTCTGGCTTTGAGTGATCAGTGACCCTGAGGCGATTTGAACGCGTGCCAACGATGAACCTTGCACTGCATCCATCGGATTTATCTTCTCTTCCAAAATGTCAATCAAAAATGCACTTCCTCAGCCGAATTCCATTACAAGTGTCAGAATCTTGTTGAACTCATCATGTCAGAGCGGCTTCGACTGACCACAATCTTACACATGTCCATTCTTCTTCATGCACGTCACATTTGAGTCTTGATCAGACAACTGCATGAAGATGTACACAGCCTGTCCAAACTCTCAGCGAGCCGAGCCGCAATAGTCTTGGTAAAATTTGGATAAAATTGCGATAGGTTGCTGATAGGTCTCCTATAGGCCGGCCTACACCTAGCATGCTCACAATTGAAAATCTGTGCAATATGCTCTGCATTTATGCATATAGAAATGAATATCTCAACAAAGCATTTTTGAAGAAACGTTGATATTTGCCGTTTCAGTCTTGAATAAAGCTAGCAATTGTAGCATCACAATCTACTAAATAATGCAGGTTCTATGGATGCAAATTTGGTAAATGACTATGCTTGCCAGCTAGGCTACTGCATTTTCCTGCTACGCCTATTATCCTATCAAATCTCTTAGCTACTTTTTGCTTACTGTTTTGTCCAACAATCGGGAGTATCTGCTAAATATTGAGATTTTGAGAACTGCTTTTCTCACAGTGTAGATTGTCTTTGAGGAGCAAGCATAATAATGCTTCATTAGTTCTGAAGAGGCTTGCCTACCACGCTATTACAGCACATTTCTTCAACATTAGCATGAATGTCGAAACTTGTATCATTGAGTTCAGGCAAAGGAAAATGGCAAGGATGTGAATGACGTGTTGCTAAATGATACTAATAAAAGGTTAATGCCTACACTGTTGCCACAGTTGCCCATAGTATCGTGTAAGACCAATTGTGTATAAAAATTGAAACTTTAACGTCAACTACTCCCTCACACGAGGCTTGCTGACATGTTCAGGCATTAGATTGAGTGGTCTGATGCCATTTCTGCCGACTGCGAATGTCTTAAGACAAGTCTAGGCAAGGCCGCGGCTCCAATTGGCACAAAAAATAAAGCCGAGCTGCCGTCGGTTTGGCTTAAGTACTTCTGTACACTACATGGCGCTGGATTTGTATTTATCACAAACCTTTAATGTAGATGGTTGCGGGCACGAGAATTCGGTTGTCGCTGGTGGTTTGGTGTGATTCAGGCACAACTAACAGCTGTGGTCGTCAGTCATTGTTTTGCTTGGGAAGACTGAGGTGAGCAAAGTGAGTCACCTTCTTTAACCTCTCTCTTCCTCAAAAATAAGCACTTTGTACATTTTCTGCAAAACAAATTGAAGAATTGATTTGATTGATGCGTTATCTCTTAAGCAAAATATCCCACTTTGTATCTTGTAGATCTGATAGTGTGCCATTGCACTGGGTGTCCCAAACACTGTCGGTGCTGTGTTGCACACAGACATGTGCAAAGTACGCTGCGAGGACAGGCAGATTCGCCATGGAAATAATGATGATCTAAGGATGCACACGTAACTCCTCTTTTTAATTATATAACACGAACGACGGCGGCAGATAAACTTTCCTTTGACATAATCTTCATGATGCACGTGAGAAGAGCTCAAGGAGTCGAAGAAATTAGCTCAGTATTTGATGAAATTGGCTTTCCAATCACTCACCTTTTCACATCCTCGTGTTTCTGAAGTTGGTGGGTTGGACGGTTTCCGCTTGTTGAGGCTCATCATCTTCTTGAGCACCAACTCAGGTCCTTGTCTTTCTGACGTGCTGCAGAGCTCTTATCATCAACTTTGATCTCCGTGACTTTCTTGGCCCACTGTGTGCCGCAATTTCTCCACACGTGGCCAGCCCAACGCAGCATCCGTCTTTTGATGCAAGATGCTCTCAAACTTTATAATATGATAGGAAATGCCTTACTTCAGATTGTGACAATTGTGTTGACAGACGCGGCTAAATAGTGGCTAGATCTGTAAATTGAGTTGTAAAATAAATGGAAATTCTGGGAATAGGTCAAGTGTATATATCGATAGAAAATAGAAAAGTTTACAAATTATGCATATTATATAAATGATGATAAGCTCCTATACCAGTGTTCCGCAAACTAGGTTTTGCCGGCCGCATGCTGTCGGTTGACTCAATCCAAATATTTATGTTTTGCAGCCGGAGGGTCTGATTTATGAGTTCTCAATGCCTTCATTTCAATCAGAAGTGGGAATTAATGACATTATCGATTGCATCGAATCGTTGAAATCTGAATTTAAAACATGATTCAATGAATTTAGATCCCAGAAATTATTCTTTACTCCTCTGACTGATCGATGGGTGGTTCAGCCAGATCAATTGATCGCATATGCACCATTAGTATCTAAGCTCTTCCACGATGTCAGTTGGAGCTGATTGAATCGCAAGCAAATGACGCATTTGAAACGAAAGCACTGCAGTTTGGAGTCGATTCTTCAATTCTGGAAACAGTTCACAAAATTCTACGCAATATCAGCACGAACATCAGTTCCATGCTTGAATCCACATTTGCATGCGAACAAACAATTTCGTCGCTTAATTATGTAAAAAAAATAAACACAGAAATCGACTTTCATGCGAGCACACTTCGGATGGAATCAAAGCCGTGGTAACAAAATTCGAACCTAACTTCCATAAACTTAGTTCTGAAATTCAAGAGCATCTATCACATTGATATTCTTTCCTTATGTGATCTATTTTAATTCGTTCGTTCAAACAATGCTTGTCTTCTGTCTAATGAATACTTAAATCTAATAAAATATTTTATTTTGTTTAGATTAAGTTCGGGGATCTAATAATTGAATGATGCAAATAAAATAGTAGTTTTGATGCTATTATGCGTAGTTAGAGGTTGACAATTCTAATGCGACTGGAACGAAAAGTACTTACCTGAATTTTGCCGAAATAGGTTCAAAGTTTGCGAAACCCTGTCCTACACGTATTTCATTGACCACCGGTCAATATTATCAGGGAGTAAAATGCTCAGTCTTTTTTGTAGCCTAGCATCATTTATATAATTTGCAAGCGCTTTATGTTTTCTATCGAAATAAACACTTGGGCTATTCCCAGATTTTCTTTTTCTTTTATAATGCCCGGTGAAGGCATTTTTACAAAAAATTCAGTTGTCATAATCGTATTCATTCTATACCTGAAACCGCCATGTGATGGTCAAAAGATACAAGAACTTGATGTAAAAACCCCGACCTCTGTCTTCTTTATAACGCTTTGATAATGTGCAGTACATGGATGAGTGTAGATTTCTGAGAAATATAATGCAGCGTCTTTTGTTGAAAAAATCTGGTTCTTTGCGAATCAAAAATTATCATGAATAAATGAATAGCACTATTCGCATATGGTTACATCACCGCAAACAAATGAAGTCTCGTTACAAAACTACTGAACATGCCAGCATCTTACCTGGTAAGAATATTACGTAAAAGAAGCTGCAATCTCTCAAAAAGAAGTCATTAGATCGACATTGATAAAAATGACGCCCCGGTAACCGAAGTTGAAGAAAAGCTAAGGGATTCTCGTCAGGTAAAAGAGTCTCTCTCATTGTGATCGTGACGATGCGCCGCGATGTTAGAAAACCATAGTTGCATGATACTGATGTTATTATTTCTGTAATTTTCATGTCTCAATTATGAAAACGTGATCGTGTCCGGCTAACAAATGTGATTGAATTGCCTCATGTCTTGGATAATCATCCGATAGCGAACTTGTACACGTGTTTTGCCACCCAACTAGAAGTGTTTTCAACCATTCTAGATCGTCCACTTCCAACAATGCAAGAACAACATCTGAAGTTGTTGATGCTTTAACCGTAGGTCAACCTTGACCGATATTCAAACAGCGTGTTTACCCGTCGTTGATGGAAAGCCATCGATCAACAAGGGCAGTTATTGCGTCATTTTGTTGCATGACTCTGGAGAGATCGGCGGGACGGAACAGGATTACGACAAAATAAATACAAGTTTGTATTAATACATTTTCCCAACGGATCTTGGAGGGATTCATTAAAATTTCCTTCCACTCGTCAAAGAAAACAACAACTTTCAAGAAAGTTGAACAGTTTATATTCTGAAATATTTTAATAAAGTTAATCACTAACAGAAATTGCCAGCACTGTGACCTTGTGGTAGAGCGTTCGCTGTGTGTGCGGGAGACTTCGTTTAAACCTCAAACTTCAGAAATTGGTGAACTCTTCATTCTTGCTGAACACTCAGCACAAAAAGAATGAGAGTGGGATAAATAGCAACTCGGTCACATGGAAGAAAGGATCCGCGAACAACGTTCTTCCGAGTATGAACAAGGTTTATTTGTTTTATTTAATTTTAATAATTATGTGTTTGAGCAGCAATAATGAGCAACACAAAAACATGCGCTGTTTATTTTTGTTTTATAATATTCTGAATTTAGTTCTCGAGCTCGTATAAAGGAAAGGGATTGATTTATTCCGAAGAATCATTATTTGCTATGTATAATCAAAATGTTTCAGGGTAAATACATTTCTTTCAATACAGATTCGGTGTCATGCAATCCATGATATGAAAGCGAAAGCGTTGAATTTGTCAATATGTTATTACTGATATTTGACATCTGGCAAGATCTCAAGTAACTTAGATCACAATATTCTAGTTGCCAATTCTTTGGAATTTAAAATTTGCGACAAAATTGTATGTACATGTTAAAGTAAAAAAGAATATCAATTTCGTATTTTGTGATCTACGAATGCAAGTGAAAAAATGTTATAGGAGCTGATGTTTGCGAAAAACATGTCACTTTGTCGTGCAGCGCTATTTTGTTATATCCAGAAGCAATTAAAGTGAGTTCTTGTACATTTGAAGTGCATTTAAAGTTCAAGTGAGTTAAGCACTCGTGATATTGCGGCTAAAATGACTCCACCATGTGGAAAACTACTAATATAAACACTGTGTAATAGAGTGAGGCATTACTTAAGAGATTTGTTTTATCATGGTATTTCTTTGACTAGAACTCAGCCGATATGGGAAGTATAGTACATGTATCTCAGTTCTGATTTTCAGAAAGAGAAATATAAATAAATATTACTTGTATATCATAATGATTTTCATGGGTTCCCGACGGTATCTTAAAATAGTTGAATTTGATAAATGATTACAAAATATTGCTGAAGAAATGACTAATAATGAATACCTGAATGTTCTAGAATTTAGCATCTATGTACCTAACCATATAATAAATAATTTACTAAAGCAGCATACCGCATGCAGTTGACCGATGTTTCAAAGAGGAAGAACAACATCAATCGGCACTGAATATGTAGACCAGAATAGAAAAACGGTTTCAACAAATTAAATGCTTCACTCATAAAGATGCTGTGATCCATGATAATGAAAATGATGCAACTAATGATTCCGCTGATTTTATTTGTGACAGTTTTCAAAGGAGCTTTTCAATAGCAAGACTGATACTTGTTCTTGCAATATACAGACCGTTTCATAAGTAATTGCACAAAAAAAGTTAACCCATTTTCTAATGCAATTTTCGTTTGGAAGTCTTGGATCAATTTTAATAAACGATGTGCCATATGAAACCCACTATATGTCATACATTCTGAAGTGGTCAGTTGTGGTCAGTAGACCCTGCGAAAGAAAATTAGATGTTTTCTTTGATGCAGGATTTTAATCTGAAGACGACATTTTTTTGATGAAAATTGACAGTGTGAGCTATCATTCAGCTTCATCAAGATGCGTTGAATGTGCAAAAAGATGCAGTACCAATAAGGTTTACCAAAATATTGCTGCTAAAAGAACATCAAACGAGATTTTTCAAAGATGAAGATTCTCAATTTCAAAATACTTCTTATCATGTGAAAGGTTGCGTATAGTGTTTTAAATTGGCAGAGCATTTAGGTTGTGTCTCGTCAGTTGTGGTCAGCAGACTTAAAAGTATGAATTTTTGGTCAATTCATTTACCGATGCCAACAGACAAAACTATGGAATGCAGAAAATTAAGATTATCACCATTGAATAGCTTTCAGATATATTGTTTTTGGAATTTTGACATTTAGTGCAGTTTTACTCAAGTAGCACTTTTACCTTCTTGCGCCTACTGTCGCGTTAACAATGCTTTTAGCGGTCAAATGACCGCGCCTGGAAAAGCCGCTATGTAGTGTAGCAATTTAATGTCAAAATCTGCAACCAATCATACATTTGACAGAGTAGTTGTCCTTTTCGTTATCGGTATAATGAAAACAAAAACAGATCAATCAATAATGGCAGAAAGGGCGCCATAAGCGAGCGTAATATCAAAGAATGCAACTCTACTCCAAAAACAGACAACGTTGAGATCATGGATAAACAAATGAATCCTGTTCAAGTTAGAATTGCTGAACAACGCCGTATGGCGCGCAGATTGTGCCAAATATGAAAAGACGTCAAGAATTGCTGTGAATTATCATCCTGTAAACCTCTTTCCCATTCGTATTGTCATCCCTTGACACTGTCAGCAGACGAAACACGTCAGGAATCCCTAACCATTATTTCAGTACAATTGTCTTAAGAAAGATTTTTATTGTATTTTCTCTGGCTGAAAATCAAAACTGCTATGAAGAACATCCCGTAGCGACACACTTTGAAATCGCAGAATTGTGTGTCTACTTTATATCAGATAATGACATATTTCTGATAGCATTTTTGCAGCTGAAGTGCCAATTTTGCTAATTTCTGATCACAGCGATACATATTGCTGAGGCTGTATTCTGAAAAATGATGGTTTAACGTCACTACTCCACATAGTGGGGACTTGGACGGTGCTGACAGAGTCAGATTTTAATCTGGAGAGTTGTGATCCTTTAGTCCAGGTGCCCTTCCTGCCGACTTCCTATGATACTTTCGGGGCTCGACCTCTGGAGCGAAAGATCGCTAGGCAAAACACCTAACCACTGTACCACGGAGACTACTGCATTTTTGTGTTGACAATACATGGTGATATGTAGACGACGTTTATGAATGTGAAAAGTTTGGTATTTTCAATGTATATTTGCAAATTAGATCAATGTAAGGTAATGGATATGCGATATGTGGAATTTTCATAGATTTATGGCTGATAGTGAGCAACATCAACCGTTTGAGTTAATGACTGACATCAATTTTGATTTACGTCATGATTACGTGTCACAGAAAACTAGATAATACTACCGTGGATGGAAAGTGTCATACTACAAAGTGATTTCAATCGCATTAATCGTTATGCATGTAGACAATGAAGCAAATTTACCATACTGATATTGCAAAATGTCAGATTTGAGATTTATGTAGAGCACTTCCAACGAAGCCGATAATATCTCAAAATACTACAAATAACGTACTCCTGTAGAAAAGAGATTCATTCATTTCTACATCTTTGATGCCACCAGTCCTTCCAATGACATCTTCATCTTGTTTCTGATACATTCACTTCGAAAAATTCAGACAATCTTTGTCAACTTGAATCTCTACGGTTAACCGCTTGCAAATGTGCAAAAATCCTGAAAATCCTTTCAATTTTGCTCTGATGAAACTATCAGATTTTTATCATTTGATGTGAATGAGTTCGTTTGTCATATAAGTTCCTGTTAAGCTCTTTCATGTCGTCAGCAACATTTCAGGAAATAATTATCGGAGACACCTTTTGTTCCTCTCTTCATGTCGTGTCTCCTCTTCCCATGGGCATGTTTCTGTCTCATCTTTCAAGGTTGTGCATTAAAATGCACCTAGATACCTTCAACATTTTCTGAACTTAGCTTGACTGTTTCACATTCATTCATCTTAGTTAGTCTTGTCTTCAAGTTCCTGTCTAGGAAGATGACGGGCATTCATCCTGATTTATATCAGCTGAGTTCTGCGGCGATGTGTTGCTGAAATAGGACAATGTATAATAATTTCTTCTATGGTCACAGCCAGGTCAGAGCATCGTCGACTTTAAGCCATTGACTCGCCGATCATGGAGATTCAAATACTTAATCTAGAACGTGGAAAAATGTGTGAGAGTAATGGTTATTTACGCAACTGGTGCATAATTGTTTATAGGATTCCACGAGTTAGATATCACAAATGCCCGAACACGTAGGGCGAGGACCATTTAAATCATTATTTAAATCTAACGAGTTGGAATGCTATGATGAAGCGAGTTGCACGAGTTGCGCAGATAATTTTATTTGGCGACGTGCTATGATGATCAAGGACAGATTGTGATTGCCATGTCTATGATTATCAAGAGTATTTGAATAGAAATTTAGCCTGATCAATTGTGAAAATGGATCTGCTTGAAAACATCATAAATTTAAAAAAAGGCAAGTAAAAATAATCATGTACTCATCTATCTATATCTTTAATCGTTTCAATAATTAATTCGATGAATTTGACTAGTTATTCAATTTAAATTCAGTCAATTTTCATTATAAATCAGGCCTTGCATTAGGGATATTGACAGCATTTCCAATTTCCACCATTTACCGATCTCCGATGTATGATAAATTTGTGACCATTAACCATTAAGCATCGATTGGACTTGTTTATTGTACTCGCATAATATTTAATTTGCAACTCCATTATTTCATGTAATCATCAAAATCTTGACAGAATGATTTTTCAGTGCTGTATATAGAACTTTAGTATAAAACAATAGGAAAATAGGATGGTACAAAAGTATAAAAGTAAACTTATAAAAGAATGTTATGAAATTATTAAAAAGTCACGCCTTACTACATGGCGCCTTTCACGGCAAGCCCGAAAATTTCAGTTCACCGACTCCGATCACGCCTGATCTAAGTAGGAGAGGCCTCGCGTTTGCGCGCTGTAGGATTAGGCTAAGGCGACCAAAAATGCCTTTTTCAATGCCATCTCGCGATGTAAGGGTGTGGAGGGATAGGAGAGATGAAATGCGCCTCAAAGTCTTTATAGCCACAGTTCCCCAAGTTCCGTACGTACTGACGGCGATCGGAGTACAACTCCAGCCCAACTGCGCACATTTGTCACCGTTATCAGTGAACTTCCGGCTCTCAGCAGAGGCGACTACAGATCCCACGGCAACGTTCGCTTCCAATAATGAGGTTGAATTTAGGGATGGATGACTGTGATATCCAAAGCTTCCGTCTTACCCAAATGCCAAGAAGGCAGAAGAATATCAGTTGGTCTACGCTGGTCATGGTCGTGGTCGCCTCCTTTCTCGAGCTCAGGAGACAGATGGGCTCGTTTACAATACTCCAAGAGGCAGTCTCTCAGAGAATTGTGACGGGCGGCGACATGGGACCATGCTTACAGGTCAAGGCGTGATGCCCCAGTGAATCAAGAACTTGTGCCTTTTCCGAAGGACAAGCTGGACAAATCACACCACTCTGGAATAATTCTAGCTCAAGCCAAAATTTCAGCAGGATCTGCATTTCATTGTGTTCTAGATGTAGATTAAGTCCAATTAAAGGCAACACCCGTAACCAACATGATGCGTCATGTACATGATTTTTATAATCTGATTTATATATGGTATTCTATGGATATTGTTGTATGACTTTGAAATTCGTATGGATAATCCTATGCGTTGATACGATTATAGACTCAATCAATCAATCAATCAATCCTTTTACGTCCGTTTTCCAGACTCGCTGGGTTGGACGGGGTTTCTTCTGATTGCTCTTCTCCACAACTCACGATCTAAAGCGTCTTCCTCCTTCAAACGAAATTTCCGCATGTCTTCTCGGACTGTGTGTCTCCACGTTTTCTTCGGCCTGCCTGATGGTCTCTTTCCTTCCACCTCCATCTCGTCCACCCTGCTCAGCCAACTGCTCTCTTCTCTCCTCCTCACATGGCCAAACCAGCGCAGCCTCTGCCTGCTGATGACTGCCAAGATGTTCTCAATCCCCATTGCTTTTCTTAGTTCATCATTTGATCTCCTGTCTGCCAGCTTCACCCTGCAACATCCATCTCACCATCCTCATCTCTGCTCTCTCCAACAACTGCTCGGTGGTCTGACCGCATTGCCCACGTCCGTAGGTCATGCATTGCTCACACACGCAGCATACACTTTCCTTTTGTCATAAGCGAAGGGCCCTTTGATGTTAGGAAGGCAGACATCTCCTTGAACTTCTTCATCCGCCACGGATTCTCGTCGTCACCGCCAAGTCCACACCTCCTCTTGTCGAGCACATCTCCAAGATAACAGAAGTTCTCGACTTTCTCAACTGAGTCACCATCCATATCCAGTGAAGTGGTCTGGGTTGTTGGCTTCGGTCTTGGCTCGCGTTTTCACACCTACTACACGAGTAGTTTGGGCCTCATTTGCTATCCGTCCTCTGATGTGCGTGCACTTCCAGTGGTATCCATTTGCAGCATGAGCAACACCTGATTGCATTGGCACCAACGCCTTTAAAATACCACACGGCCACTTGACGGAATAAGACACCTTCAAGTCGTCCTGTCGTCGGTCACCATGACTTTAGTTCTCGCAGCATTGATGGCCAATCCTTCCCTTCTAGGCTCGCTTTCCACGAAGCAACTTTCCCTTGAGCTCAGAAACAGACTGTGCCATGAGAACGAGGTCATCAGCATACATCATTTCAAAAGGAAGACCTTCCGTACATTCTTGGAGACGGAGTCCATCACCACGGCAAACAGCAATGGACTGAGCACCGAGCCTTGGTGAACACCAACTTCACTTCGAATTCGCTGCTGTCCCGTATTAGAGCGCACAAAGGTCTTCGCTCCCTTGTACATAGTCATCACTGACCGCACTAGCCACTCTTCAACCCCGCTTGACGAAGCGCCCATTGGAGGACTTCACGGGGAACACGGTCGAATGCCTCTCCAGATCGACAAATGCTAGGAAGAGTTGCTTCTTCTTCGCCCGCGTGTTTCTCAACAGTTGTCTGGCTATGAAGATAGCATCTGTTGTTGACTTGCCGGAAATGAAGCCAAATTGCATCTCATCCAGAGCAACCATCGATCGGAGTCTTTGTTCAAGGACGTGTTCTGCAACTTTCATCCCATGCTCCAAAAGCTTGATGTGTACGGACCCGCAATTGAGGGGATCACCTTTTCCAATCGGAATCAGAGTGCTCTTCGTCAGTCACTCGGGATGGATCCCTCAAGGATAATGCGGTTACAAAGATCGGTAAAACCACCTCACACTGACATCTTCACTCGACAGAAACATCTCGAGACATACTTCGGAGGTCCTGGATGTTCTTCTTCATCTTCTTAATGGCAGCTCTTATTTCTGATCCGCTCACGCAATAGCTTGGACCCTCGACCATAGAACACTCAGTCACCTGATCCCACGTATTCTCAACATTCATCAGCCGCTCCATGTAGACTTTCCAGACTTCACTAACCCTCTCAGTTACAATCTCTCCAGTCTCGCTGTTTTTCATGCAGGGTAGGGTAGAGGGGACTTGACCCTCCTGAGCCCTTTGCTTTGCTATGCGGAATCCCTTCTGCTGCCCTTCAGCGCTCTCGAGGGTGCTAGCTAGATCCAGTCTTTCGACCTCCTTCGCTTTCCACACGATGAAGCGCGACTCCCTCTTGGCTCTCAGATATACTGCCTTGTTCTCATCAGATGGTTGCGACACCAAACCCTAAAAGCAACTCTTTTCTTCTTTACTGCATCGATACCTCACTATGTCTCCTTCCTTCTCTGTGGTCCCTTCGTCATGCCACATACATTATTTGCTGCTCCAACCAAGCGTTTCTCATTTCTTCCCATTTCTCATCTACATTATCTCTTGAATCCACGTGGCTTTACTTCTGACTTCCTCGGCGAAACGTTCCGAAAAGCTCGGGTCCTTCAGTTTCCAAACCCTCAACTTCGGGATGTACTTCTTCTTTCCCTGCTTCTTTGCTTCGACGCGAACATCACCCACCACGAGTCTATGTTGGGATACGCACTCCTCGCCCGGGATAGTTTTCACATCGGTGAAGAGCTTTCCAGACTCCTGACGTGTCAACAGAAAGTCAATCATAGACCGGACGAATAGGTTACAAGTTTACGGGGCTCCTTCGTGAACCGAGTATTGCAAAGAACCAAACCGAGGGAATCTGCAAATTCAGGATCCTCACTCCCTCAGCATTCCTTGCCATACCATAGCCTCCATGCACTCCACCATAGCCGTCCGATACCGCGCCAACATGTCCATTGAGATCACCACCCACAAACACCAAATCTCGTCTAGGGATCGCCGCTACAAACAAAGTAGCCTTGCTCCAAAACGCATCCTTCTCGTCTTCTGATCGTCCGGACTGTGGAGCATACATGGACACCATGTGAGCAATTCGATCTCCAAAGAGAAACTTCACACTCATCAGACTCTCATCTACGCGCTCAATGCCAACGATGCTCTCCACCCATTTCTCTGCCACCAGGACACCAACACCCGCATCACTGCCACCATCCTTGCCTTGCCAGAAAAACTTGAATCTGCTACCTTGTGGTCCGAGCCAACGTGCGGATCCACCCTTCCACCGAGTCTCCTGCACACAGCAGATGTCCACACTCCTTCTGGATAAAAAGACTGACGTGTACATCTTGAACTTTCAATTTACCATGAATGTTCGTATTCATCCTACAGATACCCATGCTCAGACCATGAAAATCTTGGCAGTAATTGGATGTCTATTCATCAATAGCATTTCCTACTATAGGAATATTGTCCTCTAAACTATGACAATATTCCTATCATAATTCATCCAATGTAATGGCTCGCACTCTGTTCAAAATGATGACATCATGTTTCAATATGACGTAGAACATCATACATGGACTTTACCAGAGGACGAAGCATTTGTGAAAAAATCTAGCTCATTCTGAACGTATATGGTACCCTGTGACTCTACAGGTATATGGTACACTGCCTCGAATCTCTGCCAGTGTAATTTTGCATGTGAAGTCATATCATCTCAGGACCCAAATGAATTTTTCATGCTTCTCAAGTCATCTGCGCACTTGAATGTACTGATTCCATGCAAAGCATTGACATCAATAGACAATGGGTTGATCCAAATGGCGGGCAACTGGAAACGTAAAAAACATAAATGATTCCATTATTTGGTGATGGAGGAATTAGCATTTCAATTCGTTACACTATAGCATACAACGGCAATTCTTAATTTAATGTGATCAATGAATCGCTGAAACATCTGTGGTAGCGGACATATATTGGGCTTTTTTTCTCCCATAGGAATTGCATGGCTTTCCCCGGACAATATTGCAACTAAGGACAATTTTGTCCGGCAAATGTAGGAATCTTATGCTTAGATGAATTATAATGCCAACTACGGCATCAGTGTCCCCTGATTGATGTTTGAAAAAGAAAGAAAATCCGAAAATATGCTTAGAACTCGAACAATATACTTGTATCGATATTACAATTACAAATTTTCGGTCGAAGCCTTCATCAGGTGAAATTCAAACGCAGTTGGAAGTGTCCGCTGAGCTTCCAAGGACGCAATCCGCTGATTGATGTAGAAATCGACATGATTGTCATCTTCATTGGGTTAGAATATAATATTACGTTAATTTTCATTTACGGTATTTTCAATGAAAGCCGTGAAATATCTATTCACAGATCCAGTCTATACTAAAGCAGGACAAGAGCACTCATAATTGACATAGATTACGCTCTTTCCAGTGAATTAGAGTAAATATCATCTCCCGCGCGAGCAATAGTCTGCTTTACAGGTCAAGTAAAGTGATAGGATAGCCGCAGCACATGCACGGAGACAAATAAACATAAGTTTTCAAACTCAAGCGTAGAAGATATTCACCGACTTTGGCTGCACGTTTCTTAACTTTGATAATTGTCGAACCTGTTGATGAGTACGATGTCCTGTAAGAGCATAGTTTCACAAGACAGAAAGTGAAAGACTAATTTCATGACATTCCAAAGGCAAGGGATTCCATAGAAGGGTTTCTTTGAATGAAACGGAAGTCAGAATGTGATGTCAACTGCATGAAAAGAAAGACGAATGGCAATGTGATTTATCATGAGCATTTGAGTGCTCGCTCTCATTGTGGTATTCACTTATCTTAATGCTCATTACGCACATATCAATAGCGGGAAATAGTGCTAAATGTATAGTAGGTGAAGGATAGCTCAGTTGGTACAGAAGTGCAGAAAGTCCCTCGTTCAGGAGATTTAAATAGATGAATAAATGATAATTTGTGTTTTTATTCAAATAAATGAAAAACAAACATTTCGATGTTCATGCAGTGAAAGAAAGTAAAAATTTAGAAAGAAAGTCAAATTCTGTGGAGGTCAGCTTCATGGGTTTCGTAAGAGTGTTCAGCATTCTTTAGTGGGCCATGGGTTTTCTCAGCAAATTCGGCTGTGAAGACGAGTACAAAAAGGACTAAACGCAGAGTGATGACGTACAGTCCTGATTCGAGGCGTAATAAATGTTTGGGAGTAATGATGCTTCTTAGGAATAAGTTCGTGAAGTAAATGTCTCTCATTTAATGCAGCGTCAAATACTTTTAGTGGGTGGTGGTACCTTCTTATGAACAGAGGGGTGAAACAGCCACATGAACACTCTGAGCCACAAACGGTGCGGTGGCATTTGCGACGGATTTTTTCCAATCTTTACGACAATTGTTTGTTCGAAAATAGATATACTCGTAGTTATGAAAATAATGAAACCAATTTATATAGAAATCAACGAAAGGGCAACGAAAACTAACTAAAAGACTAAATCAAGTTCTTCAGAGAAGCTTGTGAACGAAAATACCGATCCTTGAAATCGTTGAAAATTTTCTCCGGAAAATGCGATTCCGCCCCTGAATAAAAAATATTTAAACTTGTTGGGACTGATGATCGTGAAGGAGGAATTCTTGTTGTTGCTCGTTGTGAGTCAAAAGGGCAACCATGTAACAGTGCAACATTTAAAATTGTTCACAACGTTGCGTCTTGCGTGTCATGATGGCAATTTATAACATTTAATTGCGGTTGAAATGTCACAGATGCGATTTCATTCTTCAATAATTCCCTTTGTATGCTTTTGTCTATTCCATGGAAAGTTTGATATCTGCAAATCAATCTAGTCTTTCAACTTAAGTGGAGTCAGTAAAATATGTTAATAATATGTCTACTTTCTGACGGTTTGGTATGTTAATGTATCTTCAACATCAGATAGTTTTCCGCACCGAAGACTTCTTTAATTAATTCATTATAAAATGATAGACTACATTCAGTGTTTTGGAAAGTTGGTATCTCATCTTTATTGGATTCTCTCTTGCACATCTTTGCTTCATTTACGGAGGTGTAATGCTCTTTCAATGCATTGGTCTTCTTCCCTCATTTTTGTCCTTTTGGTACCAGACTGCGTTAAATAGACTCAAATATGCTTTTCTACATTTCAGTAAGTTTGCCTGGAAATTCGTTTGATTTGGAACACTAGGACCAATTGATGATCATTACTTGACAACTTCTTGCTGAATTTTCTCAATTTTAGTGTGATTTTAATGAATAGAGTACCAAATAGATGGAATAGATAGGCAATCTAGTCGGAATCTTACTGTGTTAACCTTGTGGTGATCTACGAGAATGTCCTCTTTCGGGTAGGCAGAGCTCAGAGGATGGAAAATGAATTTCGTCCACCAATCAAGAAATATTGCAAACTTAATCAAATACAGTTGAACACGAATCACTCGAACAATTTATCTTTAAAATTGCACTAACAGCTAAATCATTTATGAACTCGGAGAATGAATTTTGTCAGACCTTAATTTCTTAAACCCCCTTACTGATAATATCTAGACATCATACGTCAGGTCTAGTTAGTCAATTTTCATATACTTACATAATCAATTTTAGGATGATGTTCGTGTTAATTACCCTTAATCAGCTTATGTTGCATATGTTGCTAGGGAATTGAGATGATTTCACACCTTCATTCACCAAGACAGATACCTTATCTGTGATTGTGGTAAATAGCTAAATACACAATTTCCCATGCTGACAACGCGAGCTCAAGAGGCCATCCACTGCGATCGCTTACCGATAGACTATGAATCTTCAGCCGTAGACTTCTATCTACGCTACTAGAAACGTTGGGAGTAGTGCTTCTTCAACAAGCATTCACTTTCACGTCGATACCTGCGGATTGCAATCCCCTCTCTGTCAATAAACATAGATCTCGTAGCGATCGATATACAGGCGATCATTCCATCTTGCCACATGCATTGTCTTCTGACACCATCTCAGTCGACATCGTTTACATTTTAGCACACTTTTTTGCACTACTAAAAAGTTGATCGCAATTTCTTGACTGAAATGATCGATATTTATTACAGATGTGCAACCACCGCTATATTTAGAAACATTTTGTGAATAAACTAAAATTGTCTGGAACTTTATTTTGCGTTCGTTGACTGTATTTGGTTTATATTCTGAAATATTCGTGTACATGATGCAAACTTAATTCAGATGAAAAATTAATAGGTCTATTTTTCGCTTCTATAACTAGAAGTGTGTGCAAATAGGTCTGGTTATCAGTGATTGCAGTTTAAAATGTGAGACTTTGTCATTCAGATAGGAGCGATTTATACAGTAGCCTACATTCACTTCCAACAACATGTAGTCCATATTTCACTTGCCTTCAATTTGTTCTAGTTTTATTATATGCCCTACATGCATGGCCAAACCAAAATATCCGAATTGCCCATATTCAAGCCAGAAATTCTTTGTCTAGCAATTTCAATGCATGGCTGCTGCGTACCTTTATCTGCAAAATACGACACGAGAAAGGCTTTGAAAAAAGCAATTATAACTGTAACACAATAATGATTCAATTTGTCATCCAAGTAACTTAACAATTCTACGAGAGTCCGGTCGTTTCCGGCTGGATGAATCCCATTGGTGCATTTGAAGTTTCATGACGCAAGAATAATGCCGCTTGAATGAGATCGGAGGATGAAGTTTCAGTTAACAAAATTTCGTCCATTCATGCTGTTCCTTGCTATTCATATTCCAATGTGACATTTGCATCCTGTGAAAAATACTTCATTTTGGACTGCCAATGCGACAGAAGACGTAATGGATTTATTCCAGGTTAGACAGTGAAACGGATATCTGCTACCTGAAGTTAATAATTCATGAGTCATAATTTTAGACAAATATTTATTGTTTATTTTGATGTGTTTCCATTATTTAGTTGTCCCATTGCAACAGTTTTGGCTGACTGTCTGATCCGATAATAACAGCTGAAAATTTTTGAATATCAAAGTTCAAGCAAGTTGTCATCAATTTCGGATAGTGAGCTGATAAGATAATATCAAGATTCGATTGAATGAAGATCTCCGTGGGGTCTTGAATTTGGTCTCTCTGATTATAGTCATAAGAGACAGTATCTGTACCTGGATGAAATGTATCATAGCGGCTTAGCGAAGTCTGACCGTGACAGCAGAAGTCTAAAAGCTTATTTTTTTTATGGACACCAACAGTTAACAATTTCTGATTAAAGATCCTCCCATTTAGTCTGTGCGAACTTCTATCTCACAGTGGTTTCATTTTTTTTTAATTTACTGATTAGACAGCTATTTATGTTCCACGGAGGGGTGAAGTCCTTCAAAGTGATGTAGACTCCGTCTATCTGAGAGACTTTTAGTCTCATCCCGAGACTATTTCTCCTGTAAGGATCTCATGCTTCAGTCTCATTTTCGACTGTCTCCTCGGTGACGACGCTTTCCTGACTTGTCTATGCAGCTTACTTTTCTCCTAATAACGTCTTCTTTTCCTCTTCTGTTGAGGGTTGGACGATGTACGACTTCTCTATCGAGAACGGTCCATAGCATCACTCGCAGATATTCCCAACTCCACCATGTCCTCATTAACGATTTTAGAGCCATGTCTCCCTCGGTCTTCCACCAGGACGGGAACCTTCGACCATCAAGTCAAGCACCTACCTGATTGGTTCATCTACATTTCGACGCTTGATATGACCGAACCACCTAAGTCTTCGCTCTCTGATTCCTCCGTCTAACAGTGTGAGGCCACACCTGCTTGCCACGGTAGCGCTGTCTATCCGATCAGATAGTGAAATGCCACTCATGTAGCGAGGCATTCTTCTTTCACATGACCGGAGTTGTTGAGTGAGGTTCCAGGATTCAGCACCATAAAGAAGCACAGGCCTGCCTATGTAAACACATGAATAATGATTTCTAGAGCAATTGATAAGTATTTCATTAATAATTGTTTTACTTTTTGTAATGTTAACCAAAGCTGAAGGTATAGCACATTTTGCGTCATGACAAAACCAGCGCGCAGTGAGAAAATGGCCATTGAACTTCTCGTCTCAACTTCATTCAGAATCGGAACTGTTAAATACTGTTCATCCAATGTTTTAGACGTCCACTTGTGCGAACATCAAAACATTCGCACAGACAATAAACGCATCATATTTCAAGTATCAAAAAAGTAAAACTCATTTACATGTACATCAGATTTCCGTCTCGCGTTTGCACCTCGTCTGTCCTGCAATGGCTAATATCAAAAAATGCCTATAATGTTCAATATTTGGTCTTGAAGATCATGAAGTCTCAAGTAAAGCCTTTTTGCGTTAGTTATGGAGCATTCATTCACACTAATTTACTAAAACATAAAGAGGTTTGTGAATATGTTTGGAATTTTCCGTCTTTCCATCAACATTTACGAGTTCTGAATGTACGAAGTTTAAATTTAGGGGAAGATTAATTTGGATGTACACCTGTTTAGAGATCTTTTTTAAAAAATGCATCACACAGACTTTGAAGGTGGCATTTGCTGGAACTAACACGATGGCTAAAGAAATTAAGTCAGAATGACATCGAAATTGTGATATACTCTCCTACCAACAGTCCGGAAGCTTCTCTATCATTAGGGTGTTGCTCATTTTGAAAATTTGCTGAAGGTGTCATCATGTTATTTTAGGCATCAACCGATTTAAATTGCCTCATAATGAGTCTCACGTTACAGCTGTTTAACAACATGTGAGAGGCAATAACGGCATGCTCGCAGTTCGAGCAATCGACTTGAACATGGTTGAATAACAGAGGAATTATATACAACCATCAGTCAGAGAATATTAAATTGTGTCTTTAGAGGAATCTTTTCTAAGGAATGCAGGCCTTTGTTACGAAACTGATTCTATTGAAAGCCATCTTTATTGCGAGATTTTGCAATGCCCTCACAATAGATGGCGACCTGGTAATTGATTCATAAATGTGTGATTGTGATATATGAGATTCTTATCGTGATGTATGTAATGCGTGAAGTGAAATTCATTTGATTTTCAAGATTTGCTGTATTAAAAATGATGTACCTTAGGATATTACTCAACCGTGAATCGGAGAAATACAAGTGCAAAGATGAAAGCTAATTAACAGTGGCAGTAAGTCATATAATGTCGAGACTGCTGTTGGCAAAGTGATGTTTTCCGCTTTATGTTGTTTTACAACAGGGCTGAGGGCGGTGCACCGGTTCAACGACTGTTTCTGCATTCACCGAAAGTGTGAATTTCGACCAATTTGATGTTTTACTGATTTGAATTATAATTTATTCTATCTCATATCTTCGTCAAAGCAAATATGGAGATAAAAGAATTTCAAACACACAGCATTTTTCCATTCTCTGGGCTACCTACTAATATTCTGGGCATACATCAAAATGAAGTTTCATGAAAATCACGACTGCATCATAAAATAACCGATGTATTTCCTGATCCTGAGAAAAAAGAGGTCAGATCAGACCTTCCGGTGGTGAAAATTGGATAATTAAAATTAAGTGGTAAATCACTTTGACGCGCGAAATCTCAATTCTCGCGACCTCCGTTGCGGAATTTCATAGTGAATTTCTAACCCGGCATTGTTTCCTTAATGCGATATCATTTGGCATTGCATGCCTACGAATAGTGATTGTGGCTTTCAAAAGTATCGTCATTTATAAAGGCAGGTCTGTCACCAAGATGTCCTGTCTATTAGCGTGTGCTCACTTGATGCACACATGAAAGACCCCATCTTCCAGATTTTGGGACTTAATTTGCTCTACGGAGAACTGTCTATTACGAGAAACAATTTATTTTTCGGCAAGGTACTGATAAGTGCTTCAGAGTTACTTTTTCAATCTTTCGGTGCGCTTTACGAACAGGTGCGACTAGCGCAGAGCCTTATTCTATATTATCCACTTTCTTCTTTCTATAGGTTATATGGTTAACCATTTCCTCTACTGATATGCGCAGTTTTGCACAGTATATGAGGTATTTGTGTTGAACATCAATACGTGTACTGTATGGAACAAGTGTTAGGAACAAATATTTTGTATTTGTTTATGGAAACTGGCATCAGATTGCCTAAAAAGGAATCACATATTTTGAGTAATTAATTTCCTAATACAATTCAACAAAACCGTCATTTTTATGTATTTGTCCTTCTCCACTGTCTCTTCGATGTGTTGAAAGCAATGATACAAGGACATGATCGATCTCTGATGCACACTAACATGTCAAGTTTTGAAAAAGTGCTAACATAGGACAAAGCTTTCTTCGTGAGACTTATTCAGACTTCAATGTAATAGAACAATAGGTTCGAAATTGTCGTTGTTGTTTAAATGAAATTTTTATGCTTCAGAAATTTGCTCAATGCATCACTTAGAACTTCAACTGTAGCTGAAAACTTCAAACAAATCCAGGTCATCGAGCTAAGTTAAATCTTACTCAGCTTGAATTCAGTAAGATAAGGAAGCATTGAAATTTACATGCTCAAATATATCAGACTTTTACCGTTTTAGTACCGTTTTATGATACTCGAAATAATTTTCTCAGATTGTACATAGCAAAGTTGATGAAAGATGTCTCAAAAAGAGTGATGATAAATGTCACATTCAAAATTCGGAAGTCAGTCACAATTACTGATTTAGTCAGCGACTCTCGACTCGATCGGCAAAGGAGAGCGGTATCACTTCGCTACTCTGAAGAAAGTGTTGAAAATACCTTGGCTAATAATTTTCTTATTCTTTATAAGCATATAAAAAAAGAATTATTACCATCTTGTCTACTTGGTTTCCCAACATCAACTTAAAGAACACTCTGAAGAAATTCTCTCTTTGATATTCTTTGCAGGACCCATCCTGACGGGTTGTTGTGGAGTTGTTGCAAACGGGGCCCGTGTAGAGGACATCTTTTTGAACATCTAAATTTTTCAAGCAGCATACTTAGGATGTTCGCTATAATGTGCTTCTATATGGATCTTGTCCTCTACATTTTTTCTTTACGGAAATCTTCCCGTATCAATTTAGGGACCCTGCTATGATGTCTATTGATTTCTTTGTTTGGAAAGTGGAAAACTCTTTATATTTCATGTTTAAAAATGTAATAACACACCGTTGCAGACAAGACATTGAAGAATTTTCATAAAATCTTTCCTTGCAGTGAAGAGGAGGGACAATGGATGGCAGAGGAACAATTAGAAAGTCACACTGATTGGGTCCGTGACGTTGCATGGGCTCCAAGCATTGGACTGCCTCGTCAGTTAATCGCCAGCTGTGGTCAAGACGGACGCGTGGTAGTCTGGTCAAAGGAAGATGAAGGAGGGAAATGGACATCCACGGTTCTTCATGACTTCACCGATGTCGTCTGGCATGTGTCTTGGTCCATCACAGGCAACATTCTTGCAGTGTCTGGCGGTGGAAATAAAGTAAGTTGATGCGAAGCTATTCCTCATGATACGAATCATCGGAAAATCAATTCAGTCATCACTTAATGATATCCTAACTTTATTTTAACAGAAATATTTTGAGTTTGATGTTACCAAAATTGCTTTCCATCACAATTGGCGTGTGTTCGTTCCAAATGGCAGTGTCCCTTTTTGCCAATCGGTCATCTTGTTGCAATTTAATATTTGAACTTCACTTTTCTTTCAAAATTTTGACTTTTTGAGAACCTGATGGTAGACTTTGTAAAGCAAACTTTCCTGGTCAAATATAGGATGAAAGCGTCCTAAGATAATTTTTGGAGTACTTGAGTATAACTCAAATAGAGATTTTTGAAAATACATGAAAATCACGAAATGTCCGTTACCATCTCAATTATATCGGAGAGAAAAAATGTATTAACAGCGCATCCGATCAAGAATATTGCGAGAGACAACAACATTCATTATTCGTGGGATTCACTCCTTGTAGCAGAAAACTGACAGTATTACTTACAAATCTATTGTGAGTAGTATTTGAGATTGTCGCTATTATTCATATATTACATAGATGCATGCGTTAATCATAGCTTTATTTGCTCTTCATCAATTGTCCAGAAGTCATTTGAATTGATAAAGATGCATGATTTTACAAGGAATTGATAGAAATTCTCAATTTTCAAAAAAACTACTTTTAAATAAAAGTCCAAATTATCGATTTTCCCATCGTCAGATTTGATAAAATTTGAATCGGTTATCAGAAGTACGTAGATTGAGAAGCTAAATGTCCAGGATTAAGAGTTGTCGCAGTTAGGGATCACTGCGAAGGCATGTTTTCGATGATGCATGTACAGGGTGATGCTCACCACCTAAATGATGGAAAAAAGGAATTGTAAAGTTACTGTAGTAAAACTGAATTGCACATTTTCACTGAAAATAAAATTATGAATTGCCCACTTTTTCTGCGAAATAAATTGATTGAATTCATCAGTAAAATTCATTTAGAATACATATATGTTATGCAGCCTGCATTCATGATTACCATGAAAATGAATACCAAAAAACTGGAGCCTTAGCGTCACTGCTCCCCATTCTTTGGCAATGTGACCTCAGGTGTTCCGCAGGGATCTGTCCTTGCTCCATATCTGTTCGCGTGTCACATGGCCTCCCTATCTGCCTCGTCGACGCATTCGAGGATCTTTAAATATGCTGATGACGTAATTGTTGCCTCCCCCATTTTTCGTGATTGTTCTTCTCACCTATCCGATATTGTTGATACAGAACTGGCTCATATAAAGTACTGGTGTGCAGAAAATGGCCAGAAAACCAAAGTAATGGTAGTACGCAAAGGAGTGGAGTTGGTCCTTGGTACACTGGCAGTGGAACCTGAGTTGCGAATACTTGGGGTCACCTTTCAGCAAAATCTTAAGTGGGATCGTTATGTCGATATAGTGTGTAAATTGGCCTCCCGAAGGATCTATATTTTAAGATCGCTGAAGAAATATCCCCATGTTTCAAGGCATGATCTTGTCCAAGTCTACCACGCATACATTAGGAGCGTCCTGGAGTTTAACTGCCCATTATTTGTTGGCATGACAAGGAAAAAAGCTGCCAAGTTAGACGCTATCCAACGTCGATGCCATCGAATCATTTGCTCCTACGATTGCAGATGTAAAATCCTCGTTGACTTTTCCCTGCGCAGGCATGATCTCACGCTCAAGACATTGCTAAAAGTTCTAAAGTCGGGCAATATTATCAACGACCTTGCTCCCACGGTTCTTCCATATTCCTTGCATTTGGGCATGCCCATGTGCCGCACTGATCGTTATGGCTCTACATTTTTTCCTTATGCTACTGCTTTGTATAATCGTTCATATATTTGACGAATCTGATTTCATTGCCTTCTTTACCTATATACCAACCATGTTAACGACTCACCGCAATTGTAACTTCATTCTGATGCAAATATACATACACACATCCCACAAATAGAGGTAAGATATCTTCTAAATAAAAGTACTTCATGAAATTTTATGTTCACTGAAACAAATATTTCGTTACTGACTCGGTCCATATGTTCATTATGGGTAGTCGATATCTGCGTATTGCAAGGATTTCTACCAGTTATCTATCAAATCGATTATTCTATAGGAATATCGGTAATTTACACGAATGAACTTCTCCCGAACAGCGTAAGCTTGAGGAGATTAAGAAGATGGTGACTATTTTTGAACTCCTGAATGGCTGGTTGACACCAGTTGAAGCAACAAAGACTTGATGGGAAAAGGTGCGCTCTCTTACATCACGAAAATGAAAAAAATTACAGTTGAAAAAGAAAACACCATGATTGATTGCCAATCCTTCTGAAAATAGAAACGAATCCAGCTGAATTGAAGTCACCTGTTAAAAGTTCGTCACCGGTGATTCGAGGAAAAACACGATAACTGCTTGGAGGATGTTATGTCATATTTCTGATTGCCTCAGGAATAGTTCTTTATAGGCTATCATCAAACTCCCTTCCTATCTCCACTATGTTGAACTATGCGTTCTACATTTTCTAATGTAGAACGGAATTTCTATGAATCAAAATACATGTAATCCAATGGGCTACCGTGCTACATTTTTTTACCCTACAATGCACCCAAATTGCAAGTAAGCTTAGATGATATCTTGGGTATAGATAATAAGGCTACACCTCATGCAAATGCCAGTTAAATATCGGTTCACTTGAAATTCAAATGAAGGAAATGCACATAGAAGTAGATAATAGTACTTTCTATGGTATTGTTAATTTCTATGGAAATGCATGACATCAATATTGGATAGGCTATCTACTAGGACTTTGGATGCCATGGAAAGCCAACCACGTTTGTGTTCTTAGCAGATTGTCTATATCGTCACTGGTCCATAGAGTTCATTGACATTTCTTGATCGTTTGATAATAGTGATATAACTACTCCATCTGTACTACCATAGAAAGATGTAGCACTCGGCTTCGCCTCGTGCTACATTTTCTGTGGTAGTACAGATGTCGTAGTTATATCACTATAATGAAATTTATAATGATTCTTTGAACAATTGATTTCAACACACGCGACCTCCGGTTACTCGGGGTGAAGATGCAGTTTACATCATCAAATGTGGTTGCGGTCGAGGATGAGAAGATTTCAATAACAAATATTTTGTATAAGTCTTCACAACCTGTTTTCCACTAAGCTTTCACTCGAATCTCCGGTCATCAGAACCTCCATCAAATCCCAACAGATTTAAAAACCATTCGCTAAATTCGACCCCAGTGATACTGTTCTCTGTCACAGTTAAAATAAGCTGTTATGTAAGCTCATTGTTTCTCATTGGACGCGGAATCTGTTGTAGAAGACTGAATGTCTACCTATTTTAAACGTCTTGGACGGTGCTTGCCTTAATGTACTTCTATCGTGTGAATCATGAACATGAATTCTTATAGCAGGGCTGCCAACTGTGCCGATTTTTTTGCCCTCGAAATTAGCTGTCCCTTTTTGTGGATCTTGAAATTTGGACACTTTCTGTAGTCGAAGTTGGGTGCTGTGGTCAGAACTTCCTATGTACACTGTAGTCAAGGTTAGACCTTGGGTAATTGATACAAAACTTGGGTTTTCTATTAATGCTGAATATATGCAGATCAAGCTACAAAAATTAATATTTTGATTTGAATCTCAGAAGAGCTACAGGACAAGAGCACAAAGTTCTGAAATTTTATCAAATTTCCATTGGATTCACAAAATATTTAAAAAATGAAATAAGTGTAATTATTAGCTATTTCATTCTGGATTTGACAATACCGCGCATTGAAAGTTCATACATGTTGTATCTACTGTAACCTTACATGTATTTCGTTGCATTTGTGCATATTGAATTTTTATATATTTCGTAAATTTAAATCTTTGCAATTATCTTCGCACCCTTAACTTTCTGCGATAGCCGACATTTATCCAAAAATAAATTCATTCCGACTTCGTATTCTAAACATTTTTCACCATGCACTTACTGCACAGCTATAATATTTATCAAGTCTGTTTGTATCTCTGAATGATAAAATGAAAACAATTGCTTTGTTATGAGCAATGTGTAACTCAATCATAATTAAATCAAAGATCTTCAATTAGTCAGCATATCAGTGAAGGTTAAATTAAAAGAAAACTTTTTGACGTGATACATGCAATTAGGCTACTCATTACAATTATTGCAATAATAAATCGCTTCCCACTAATACCACACTTCTCAAGGGCCTAATAGGAATTTTGGCCTGTAGAAGAATCTTTATGTCAGCACAAAATACAAAGAATGCACTTCGTTTACTTGATTTCATTCATTTATTCAAACTTGAGCTTGGGTTTTGGGTTTTGACCCCAAGTTTTTGCCCAACCATGCTGTAGTCAAGTGCATGGTCCTCCTGTCTTCCTTTGAAATACTGTTTCCACTGATATGAAATATACAGGGTGGCGCACGTAAACCGCCGGATTTTAAACTTTCATTACTTCTCAAATATTCATCCGATCGTCATGAAATTTCGACTCAAACTAGTTTGGAGTATAGGATTTATGATGATTATACCTGTTGTACTGAGAATTGTCAGAAAATTCTGATTCTATTGACCGAATGACATCTACTCATTTTGTTGACATCGAAAATCTAGATCAAGTTAATTAACTTGACATGAATCGTATTCTGCACAACGCAGTCTTGAAGTGAATATTGTTCAGTTACTTCCATGTCATATAAAATACCATTCGACGATTAAATCACTATCTGAAAAGAATCGAACATAGAAGAATGGATGATTAATGCGCGGCTTGGTACGAATGGCTCAAGAGTCCAGTGGAGGTACAAAGGCTTTATCATTCAGGGTATGGCAAGAACGCGAGAGCACCGAATGCCCGTACCATAAAGCGGTGGCACACAAACCTGTTGACCAGTGGTAGTGTGGTGACTGTCAAGCAGGACCGGTCATCTTCTGAACGAACGGAGCAGAATGTGGAGCGAGTTGTGCAGCACTTCGAGGAGGACCCAAACACATCTACCCGTCGTGCATCTAATGCTCTTCAAGTGAGTCCCCGCACTATCCAGCGCACCCTCCATGACTATGGATGGCATCCGTACAAGGTCCAGGTGGTGCAGCGATTACACGAAGAAGATCTGGAAAACCGAATGGAGTTCGCAGAACAGGAGCTACAGCGCATCTAAGCCAACCTGGTCCGATGAAGCTCACTTCCATCTGGATGGTGGTGTGAATCGCCACAATTGTCGTTATTGGGCCAACCAGAACCCTCACTCGATCAAGCAAGAGTCTATGCACACACCACGCACCACCGTCTGGGCGGCAATCAGCCAATCAGGTATCTACGGACCGTTCTTCTTCGACACCTCCGTCAACAAGGATCGGTATCTCAAGATGCTACAGGAGGAATTTTGGCCAGCGGTGCAGTCGGACAGAAGAGGCAGGAGCATCATATTCATGCAGGATGGTGCACCTCCACACTGGGGACTTCCTGTGCGTGAGTGGTTGAACAAGAAGATGCCTAACAGATGGATAGGACGTGGATCTCCTAACATGCCCTGGCCACCGCGTTCACCTGACCTGACGCCTTGCGATTTCTTCTTGTGGGGTTTTGTCAAGTCCAAGGTTTACCATACACGGCCAACATCCATTCAAGGAATCATCCACCTGAAGGACCGCATCATACAAGCATTTCAAGAAGTGACAACTGAGATGTGTCGAGAAACTGCTCTGGCCTACTAAAAGCGACTCGAATCCGTCCTCGAGAATGGAGGAAGACACGTTGAAGTTCGATAACTACTAACACTTTTTTCTTATGTCTTATGTTTTCTATGACATTTACCTTAATTCGTTTTGGTCATTATTGAAAAAGACGTGGGGGAAATAAAGGGAAAAGTTTATCATTAAATTTTACATGTTAAGATACATTGTTGGTATGTCAATTTTACTACATGTCATTCGGTCAATAGAATCAGAATTTTCTGACAATTCCCAGTACAACAGGTATAATCATCATAAATCCTATACTCCAAACTACTATGACTCGAAATTTCATGACGATCGGATGAATATTTGAGGAGTAATAAAAGTTTAAAATCCGGCGGTTTACGTGCGCCACCCTGTACATTCGATTTCTTTTTGGGAAAAATGAGTGTAACAATTTTGAGAAGCGCTCTATTTGTGCAAACTCAAGAAATCGTCCAACTCGACACCAACTCGTATTTTTTGATTTTTTTTCTAGTCTTAATAACAGTCATTTTTATCTTCGTACGAGAGCATATTTTTCTTTTAAATCGATTGTTTTGGAGGTGACGAGACGGAAATAGTCGTTAATAAGATGTAGATACTTTTCTTCTGTCATAGAATTTCGATGGTTCATAACTGACACGCTTTAAAGTCCACGAAAGATAAGAATTATTGCCAGTTTAGGTCCAACAAAACAGATGAAAAATAAAGCACACATCAAAATGCTGTAGTTACGCATAAAATGGAAGAAAAGGGTATTATTTTTGTGTCCCGATTTTTAGCCGATAGGGGTTGGCAGCCCTGTTACAAATAGCAACAAAACAATTTCACTTCACATGCAAGAGAATGGCTTTATTGTTTGATTTATCCATCAAATCTATGTACATTAATTCGTTTCACTATTGACTTGAATGCAAATACAATAGAACAGACGTGGTCAAAAGGAAATCAACATATCACTACATGTCATGCTAGAAATTACTGCGGATATGACGGCATATTGATGGGGAGATGCGAGCTTCACCTGCTGATGACATAGCAAAGGCTGCTATTGAAGTCCGCTGTGGCTGCAGCTCAATACTGATATTTGTTACATCGAACACGCAGCGCAAAATTGCTTCAAATTCACGTTTTGGCGAACATTTCATGAAGTAGCTGAAATATTGATGATGATGACGATTTATTTGTTATCAAGAGTACATACAACATTAAAATACTAAATGGATAGTTTACAATTATCAAGCCCAAACGGGTTGCAAGTAAAAGGAATCGACAAAAATAAACATAAAAAAAGGAAGATAATTACCAAATGTTGCATCGAATAAAGTAAGCAGAAATCGAGCTTCAAGACTTCACAAATCTAAATTGTGCAACTTCGATCTGTAGTTCAAACCATTCAAATAAGAAAATAATCTACAAAAACGCTTCTGAACTTTTCCAGCATGATCAATGAATATATAATAATGATTAAATCTAATTCGATAATATATTAGATTGAATATAGTCAGATAAACATAAGTCAGAGCTAGTGATGATACCACGAGAATTATTGGGCGTTCAATAAATGAGTTCCGTTCAGAGCTCAGTGAGATGAATACAAGCGAATGTCAGGCTTGAAAGTGCTGTGAATCACTTCGCGATCTTTATTTTGATTCTCAAGCGGAAAATAAAAGTGGTTTCAAGCTCAATCAATGAAGTAACGAGTTTACAATTTCACATGACCGTTGTAGTTAAATGACGTAAGGTCGTGATCTGCACTTTGATGCACACTGAGTCACAATGCTGCTGATTGCCTCATTTGCCCTCGTACGGACGGCAGCCGCGCGTACAGATCTCCAACTTTGTCGCCATCCGTTTTGGCAGAGGGTCATCGGAGGAGGGGGCATTCGCAATGCTACTGGGAGAAGAATTCAACGATCCTCCTCACGGAAATGATGCGAAATGTCTGCGACAATTCCCTGCTACTGCCTGGGATTCCTCTCTACAGACAAGAGAATGAACTCAATTCCCTTGTGTGACCTCGTGTCCCGAACTCGAACACGACTATCACGTGGGGAGAATGAGTCACCGATCGCTGCGCTGCTGTGACCCAGTTAACTTTCACGTGAAGACGAAATTCAATCACTCGTTTCCTGTCTGATTTCAACCCGTCTGCACATCGGAATTTTATATCATGGAAATTACCAGATCAAAACCAGGCTGCTGATGAAACCTGCTGTCAGATGGTCTCAAAATGATCATGAGTCCTTCCTGATGAGTGGACTGGTCTTAAAATGATCATGAGTCCTTCAGGACGAGTCGACTCGTCTCAAAATGATGCTGAATCCTTCCTGATGAGTGGACTGGTCTCAAAATGATGCTCAGTCCTTCCTGATGAGTGGACTCGTCTCAAAATGATGATGAATCCTTCCTGACGAGTGGACTGGTCTCAAAATGATGATGAGTTCTTCAGGACGAGTCGACTCGTCTCAAAATGATGATGAGTCCTTCCTGGCCAGTAGACTGGTCTCAAAATGATGATGAGTCCTTCAGGACGAGTGGACTGGTCTCAAAATGATGCTCAGTCCTTCCTGGCCAGTAGACTGGTCTCAAAATGATGATGAGTCCTTCAGGACGAGTCGACTTGTCTCAAAATGATGATGAATCCTTCAGGACGAGTCGACTCGTCTCAAAATGATGCTGAATCCTTCCTGATGAGTGGACTGGTCTCAAAATGATGCTCAGTCCTTCCTGGCGAGTAGACTGGTCTCAAAATGATGATGAGTCCTTCAGGACGAGTCGACTCGTCTCAAAATGATGATGAGTCCTTCAGGACGAGTCGACTCGTCTCAAAATGATGCTGAATCCTTCCTGACGAGTGGACTGGTCTCAAAATGATGATGAGTCCTTCAGGACCAGTCGACTTGTCTCAAAATGATCCTGAATCCTTCCTGACGAGTCGACTCGTCTCAAAATGATGATGAGTCCTTCCTGGCGAGTAGACTGGTCTCAAAATGATGATGAGTCCTTCCTGACGAGTGGACTGGTCTCAAAATGATGATGAGTTCTTCAGGACGAGTCGACTTGTCTCAAAATGATGCTGAGTCCTTCAGGACCAGTCGACTTGTCTCAAAATGATCCTGAATCCTTCCTGACGAGTCGACTCGTCTCAAAATGATGATGAGTCCTTCCTGGCGAGTAGACTCGTCTCAAAATGATGATGAGTCCTTCCTGCCGAGTGGACTGGTCTCAAAATGATGATGAGTTCTTCAGGACGAGTCGACTTGTCTCAAAATGATGCTGAGTCCTTCAGGACGAGTCGACTCGTCTCAAAAATGATTCTGAGTGCTGCTTGACATTTGCAATGATGCTATCGGCAGGGCTCAGGTTTAGAGCTTGCACTATTTGCAATTTGTCATGTCGATTCAAATTTTCGGCGGTCGTAAGATAGGACTCCGTCATGTGCTTAATCACCACTGGCCTCCTCTTGTGTTCTATAACTCTTCCTTAGAACTGTGGGATGGACGGTCGACGGCTCTCTATTAGTCGCGGTTGACAGCAAGTTCAAGGATTGCAATTTTCTTGAGGTTTTCACGGATGCATCGACGCCACCGTATTCCAACGGCTCGACGTCTCTCCTCACACTACCAAACCATCTTATACTTCCTTCTTTGTACCCGGTTTTCCAGTTCCTTCACTTACATTTTCCCCACCACACTTGATGCTTCCTTACTCCATTTCATTCATGCCTTATAACTCATCATTATCCGATCGCACGCTCGTACTGTCTTGAACATTTTCAATGACAGTGGCCATATTACTGAGTCGTATACAAGGATTGATCGAATACATGACTCGTGCATTTTGTCTCTGCTCTTTATAAGAACACTTTTTGTTCATATGCTGGCTGTTTCTCTCTTTGGTGTTCGAACTAGTGGACTCATCATGGTTTCGGACTCAAAATGAACCTCACACCCGAAACACAAACGATTTGAAGACCAGATCGGAGTGCCGCTTATGTTCCCTCAACAAATCCATCGAATCATGCAGTCTTTGGTTTTACTGTGTTCCGGCCCAGCAAGTGCCAGCACTTGCGGTATCAGCTCGTGAGATGATAGTCCTGAACCGAGTGCCTCCTGCTACTGTCTTTTGGTATACAAACCACCCGCCGACTTCTAGCCCCAGTCGAAGCCGTGATGAAACAGTTTAGCCAGCTACGGCTATGACAGTCTTAGCCTACTCAGTCAACCAGCATGTCTTCTACTCACGAATTTAGAAGACAGTCTTTCCAAGTCTACTGAACTCAATGTATTTTAATTGCAGAGCCGTTGTAGGACAGTGGCGGGTTCAGGGGTGCAGAGCCGCAGTAGAGCAGTCCGATTTCAGTTACATTCCGCGAACTACGAGCATGACGAACACAGTCAGTGGCTGAGTTGAGATGAATTGCGTCATTGGAATAACCCTTCATTCTGTGCAGCCTGCAGTGTTCATAGACATCGTGAGACACCCCTGATGAAACATGTGCTGTGTGGGATTGGGTGAATTTTTCAACGTCATCAATAATTGCCTCGCAGATCGGTTATGAGGTTTTAACCGGCTTCGCACATGTCTAGTGTCAAGAATTTTCATTGATTCTCTTCCAGACATGAACACAGATCTAATTAATACCTTCACGTCCTAATTTCATTGCCCAGTTCACGGTTACGAAGGTCAATCATTGCTAGAATCCGTTCTTCATGACCGCATAAACCCGGTAAGGTCACACGAACTGTCTCCTGCAATCATGCGCAGTTCTATCATATCAGAGACGCGCTGTGTTGACAGGCCTCGTCTATCTGTCCTGTCTTGGCCAGCCGGCTAAGACGCGTTCATCGAAATGAGTTTACCCTTTGAGATTGAAACTCTGAGAACAATGAGAGATTTCAAATCAGAGGATGTCATCAATCTGTCTGAGGCTGTTATCATTTGTTTTGAACACGTCTTCAACTTAGTGACAAATGTAGCTAATTTTCTATACTCACAGCAGATCCTGTGCTATTAATGAAGAACTAATCTTTCCCTGTCGCATCTTCTTGTCCTGTTAGCTGTTAGAGATCGTCTTCGTCTGCGCCACGCTGTCCGCAATGACCTTAGGGCGTCCTGAATTCAGTGCAACTTTCTCACGACTGTAAAATTGATGTGTTGCGTCTCGTGATCTTTCTCTCTCTCATGTGATGATATCAATCCGTGCTGGACAGCTGATCATCTGCCATCACTCTGAACAGAATTAATTAGCCACGATTTCCAAGAAGCCTTGTCCTCATGCCAAAGGCAAGCTGGTGTAGTCGAGAGCAGCATCGGAAGTTCCCAGGAAGAACGGCTCTAACCGTTGACATGCCGGTCCGACTGGGGCTCACGGAACTGCATGATCAAGCAAAATATGGCTGAGTAAAGTCTGTGTCTGAAATTTCAGAATTTTTTAAATCCGAAGCAAATGCCGGGTATATTTTAAGTTACTCTGGCGAGTATCGAGTCCTGTTCAGCACCTCTGCATGCATGCATTCGCTTTCTTTTCACTTTCTAGTGCTGCAGTACACATGATTATGGTTACTATTACATAGTCTTGATGGTATTCGATTGATGATGCGTCTTCGCTCCGGCCTGCTGTAGACCACTGATGGCTTGAGGGTCACCATAATTGTACATGCAGTGATATGGACAGTTCAAATCGTCAATGGAATGATCGAGGGCAAGCTTGAAACAGCAACGACCTAACTATCTCACCTGGGTGGTTGATTTTCCTGAAATGAGGCCACTGCTAGACAGTGGGAAGAGACAGGTGATGTGGGAGAGTGTAGATCATGTTAAATTGAATTCCTGCATTAAGATAGAAAATATGAATTTAGTCACGGAAAAATACAAGTTCTATTTATTAGCTGAATATTTATCGGTCAACATCGGGCTTCGTTGTAACCTACATGTACTGATACAGAAATCGATCATCGGTTGTAATTTGTTCGCGCAAATTCAAGCGCGTTCACCAGTCTGCATCGCGAATCATCGGGGAGAATGGCTCATGGACGTGAATTCGAGAAGCGTCGAGAGCAGTAATGAGACGTGTCCTGAATGATCCGGGTCACGCTCTAAAGACATACCACGAACTCGTCTCACACAACTGGATCCATTCCTCTCTCTCTGTCTCTCTGTCTTAGACGGCTGACACAGGAAAGTCAAAGAGAGCGTCTACCGCAATTGAATAATTGATAGTATTGCCTCCTGATCGCTCACATCATAAAGATTAAGAGCATTTCTTTGTTATTTCCCGATCATGTGTCAGATTGTTACACAGCGAAATAATTGCGCTAGTGCGGCGTCAGATATCTTGGGAGCGCCCATGTTCCCATGCATTTCCTATTTAGTAAATGAATAATACACGACTGGTAATGAATTGTCAACGCGGCAGCATCAAAGGGAAGGATATTTGTTTAGCATCCGAGAACATGCTCACTGGTGGACTGAGCATGCGAGAGGTCAGTGCGTGCGTTCCCGCGGTCCGTTCCTGCGCGGCTCATAAAAGGTGGTAATTGAAATTCAATCTGTTGTCCAAAGGCGTGAAGTTTCCTTTCCCTCACGAGTCTCATGGTGTTAACCATGTGCGGGGAGAAAATAAATGAGCAGTTGAAATTGATGTTGAAACAATAAAAGTTGCAGCTGTGGAGTAGTTCTGGCAAGTTGTCGGAATAGGATGACTGCGTAGTTAGAACTCAGGTCAGGTGGAACGGTCCAGAAGTGATGCCAGACACACTGACCGCTATATGCTCTGATTGAATGAAATTGGAACACGAGAATCTTTTTTTAGAAGTGAAGTTCTCAGGATTCTCTCTTGCAATAGACATCGGTTTTCGGATAATCGACGGGAGTCATTGAGACATGAATCAGCTCACTCGCTCATTCTATTCGTTACTGCATTGTGAGAGTCAGATGATTCTTGTCGCACCATTCCATCCTGAGGGTCGATGATAGGGAGTACTCACTTCGATGAATTCTGAATTTCTGTCAACGTCGCTGTCTCGCAGTGGACTTCCAGGTTTCGAACAGCCTTCCTCCATGCCTTGTACGTGTTCATGCACCTTAACCTTCTACATCGCAATGATCATGTTTGGATCAAAATTCGAACACTTTCTTTACTGATGGCCGCATTTTCTAAAGAAATAGTTTTACTACCGGCACCTACGAGTATATCGAACATCAAGAAAAGAAATGAAATAGTTTGAAATTAAATTCATCATGATTGATGCGCGTGTCAGAGCATATTTAAACGTCTCTGTAGTTGCTGCATGTTGATATGCTGTTATAGATACACTGGTTAGTGCTTGCGTGGTATGATAGCTCAGCTGGTAAAAGGCCGTGCTTCATTTAGGCGATGCAGAAGGTCCAGGGTTCGAGTTCGTCATGGGGGTGCCACCGCTTTCATTGTGAGTAATAAACCTTACCCTGAGGCGCGTTGTGAATGTATAAAGGCTGCCCTCTCTAATTTGGTAGTTTGGCTTCGTGCTTATGCTCGGGCAGAATGCGCTTGAAAAGTGGAATATTTTAAACAATATGATTGTATTCCTCAACTAACTGACAATCTAGAAATGAGATTCATCAAGATTATTCAACAGATTCATTGAGGATATCAGATTTATCTGTGCGATTGATTTGATTTTCCACGTGGTTTCTCTAAGAGTCTTGCTAGGACTCGACTCCGGGATTGATTGATTACGCGAGATGCAATGTGCCATCCATATCAGCTAAAACAGACCATTAATATGAATTTTTTATTATTTTCTGCTCTTTAAGCAGAACTAAAGTTTAAGCAGATAATAAAGATCGGTCTGAAGTAGCACTGCAGTTCCTAAGGCTGACAAACGCAAAATAGATGAAACTTCATAATAAATGCATAAATAAATAAATATCATTGTAACAAATGCATAATAAATACATAAGGCACATTGATGGATCAGATATACAGCACATTGATGGTAGAACACGAAAGATGATGACAATGCACAAGGCGCTTCACCCCAAAGCCGACGTCGATAGATTATATCTGCCAAGACGGATGGGAGGATGTGGCCTGATAAAAATCGAAGATGTCATCAATGAAGAGAAACGCAGCCTATCACAATACATCTGTAGCAGGATCGGTGATCACCTGATCGTGGCAGCAAGACAATATCGAATGTGTATGGCAAGAATATGTATGGCTGGATGACCCGTCGCGCTAAAATCAGAGACCGAAGCCTTGATCATATCCGCCCAAGATCAAGCACTAACAACAAAGGCGCAAAAGAAATACATCATGAAGACGACATCAGATGCAAAATGCAAGCGGTGCCACGAAAAGGATGAGACTGTAGCCCACATACTATCAGCATGCAGTCAGTTGGCTCCAAATGAGTATACTACGAGACGCATCAAAGTATGTGCCAACACTACAATGTAAAGACGGAAAAAGAATACTGGAAACACAAACCAGAAAAGGTCACTGAAAATGAGAATCCAGATTCTCTGGGATTTCGGAATTCGGACTGACAGAAGAATAAATGCAAACCGGCCGGACATCACAGTAATGGACAAAGAAAAGAAGGAAGTCAAGTTAATAGACATCTCAGTTCCAGAAGATAGAAACATTAAGAACAAAGAAAATGAAAAGATTCAAAAATATCAAGACCTTAAGATCGAAGTGCAAAGACTATGGAAAGCGAAGGCTGAAGTCGTACCAATTGTCATCGGCGCACTTGGAGCAATAACTCCAAAGTTGAAGGACTACCTCCGCAGACTACCAGGAAGCCATGTAATTCAAAAGCTGCAGAAACCAGCGCTTCTCGGAAGTGCACATATCCTCCGAATGCACCTAGGTCTTCCAGAGACATGGTAAGTCTCCGAGACTAGGTATACATCACCGATCACAAGTGTCGAGAGCAAAAAAAACATAAGGCTAGATAGAATGGAACACAGACCGGTTCTCTTGAGAGGTAGATTAAATTTCATAAATAGTTAGTCAGCAATTGGTCCATTAATAGCAAGTGCAGTTCCTTATTTCATTTTCGTCATGGAGTAGTTCCAGGTGAGACGTTGTAGGTCGATTCTAGGAAGCTCAGCACCTATACTGTAGTTTCGAATGAATTTTATTTTATTTTCTCCAAAGCTCATTACAGATCTATTATTTTGTACAGTAGGCTTAATCTTAATTTATTTTATGTAGTTAGCTGAGATTCCTAGAGGATGATGATTTTCATTTAAAAAGCATAGGCTACAGGCCCCCAATTATTGGAGCAAACTGAATTTCATAGTTGATGTCACAAGCATAATCAAATCGACTGACTACAACGATTTTAAGTTATCGGTCTATTTTCTCGACTATGAAACATAGTAGACCGACGCAGAAAATAAGATAATTATTGGGGCTTCTAATCACAGTTCAATTTTTGCGACAAGATCATTTCACTATGACACACTTAAGTGTGTAGTTACATTGTGTAGAGCATGTAGGTTTGCGCCTTCAAGTCTTGTACAAACTACCGTTGAACAAATCTTCATTCGTTTTTAAATGTGTTTAGTAATTTTTCCAAGAATCTTCAAATTTTTTGGATGATCCTCGACCGGTTTTTCAACTGGTGCCGGTTGCCGGTTGGCAAACTTCAACCCAACCAATAACCAGCATCGGATAGCCTGCAACCGGTTACAACCCTGGTTAGTAGTCCTGGTAGTGCACATGTTATATGAAGCGATGTTTCTATACATCACTGCTATTTAAGTCCACCTCCGAAGTGATTGGAATCGAAGCCCTTTCTACCCGAGTAATGAATTGATTTTCATATAACATAGTACATTACAACAGGCGACATGCGTCTTACAATATTATCATTCCCTTTCAGGTAACGTTATGGAAGGAGAATTTAGATGGACGGTGGGTCTGCCTGAGTGATGTCGCGCATGGACAAGGCAGTATCTCTGAACAATCATAACTTTATCTATGTCGGTGATGCCATGAATTGTAAATAGAGGAATAGAGAAGACCTGTTTGTGACTTCACTTGCACTTTTCTCTTGCGTTCACATTTGGAAATTTCTAACTGAACTTTCCTAAAATGTCATCTCCCATTGACCACGCTGCTGCACTCTGAGCTGCGTCACATGCTCTCCAGCCAACATTTATTGAAGAACAGCTGTTCACTGTGTAAAGAGCAAAAGAAAGATCTGTTACAGTCGCAGATTGACTGAAGATGAAAGGTCACGCATGCAGAAGAAAATTTATCTGTTTTAAATTAAGAAGTGAATATTTTCTTCTGCTATAGAAGCTTCCTTGCTTGAATGTCTTTAAATTGCACTCCATGTTGAAGCGATTTTGAATATGTTTGAGCAGTAGAGAAAGGACACACTATGATCATAGGCGTCGATCACTTGGCAAAATGGACATTTGCTCCCCTTTAAAAAATACTTTATGACTGAACACAACGATCCTATCTTGTAGGCGATTTGCTTTAACTCCCTCGAAAAGTAGGTAGTGCAATTCGATGCATGCTGACAAGCACTGGTTGGACTCATGCACGAATTCTTACCCAATGAAATTCCTCTTTTTGAAAGAGGGAACTCATGCATAATTAAGTATCAGATGCTGTAATTTGTACCTATGCCGGTAATCTAGTCATTATGTGCAGTAATATTAATTGATTATACTATGTGCACGCGAAATATTGTTGAGCAATATATTGTTTTGTCTCATGGAGTACTTTCTAAGCCCCACCGTACTAGTGTAGACGTGATACAACGATAACAGAAAAGTACAAATTGTAGCAGCTATGGTACCTAAAAATTCTTTGCATGCACTTTGTGACGATGAATGCCCGTTTTTTCTTGGCATGAACAAGTATCCGAATAAACAACATCGATGGCGAGGGATCTGTTTATAATTTGAAAACAAGTAGAGGTAATCGTTTTAATTCCTATACACCTGTATTTGGGCATTCGCATGCATTCCTTATATACCATGAGTAGAATGGTGAAATCGCTATGTCTTTCAATATGCAATGAAGATCGCATCACGACTGCTCTGGATGTGAATATTTTTCCATTGAAATGGTTAGGCCTACATACATCTAAATGGCGACAAAAGCATTCATCCTACGTGTTCGTGCATTTGATACCTCGTGGAATTATATGCAATTTTTTGTGCATTGGCTGAGTCAATAATCAAAATTATTTTCTGAAGCAATACAGGTTCCAATCTGTTGTGTCGAGATGAATACTTCGTATTACCTATCATAATAATCATTTTCGCAGATAACGTTTTTTGTAGTCAGTTAATGGATGACATCCAGAATACACCAGTGTTAGGGGCTAGGGATGACTACAATTTTAGTCCAGCCATACAAGTGGAGGCCCCAAAAATGGATCACGTTCATTCTAAGAATTTATCCCTGAAATTAACATACCGTATACATGTATGCATGTATATGAGAGCATTTAATTCAGATGGGTAGGGTGAAAATGATTGAAAAATGCATTATTGACATCCGCAGAAATAATGCACGAATTTTTCAAAATTTTAGAATCCGACCACCGCTAACAAGTTTGCGATGTATCTGAGGGATCGAAGGATGCCTTCTTCTTTTCAGAACAGACAGTTGATGGATGGCACCCGTTTTTAATAGAGGTTGAGGCGCCCTCGTTACAAAAGCTACCACTGGCAAAGGTCGGAGATGGTGCCATCTTCACGTCAGAAGAAATTGACAGTGGAAACATTGAAATCAGTCAGATGAGCGCCTATTTTTCAAACTAAAGCTTCTACAGCAGTTCAAATTAAGCTAATCCCTGCATCCCATATTGAGATTCTTTAAAAATTATAGGCAGCGTGCTAAGCGTCGATTCAAACACCCTTATCTTCAGAAATAAGACTGGAGGTTAGCTTTATTGTCTGAATACACTAGGTGACATGCCACGCGCAATTACGGAGCACCCCAAACATTCCGTGGTTAAAGACATTCTATTCTTCTACGCGCGTACATTCGCGCTGCACTAAGAGTCAGAAATCACTTGATCTGATGCTGTTAAAACATAGGGAATGTTCATGAAAACGCGCGGGCGAGCGTTTGTAGGTTTGCGCGTCGTCTACAGTTGTATGCGTTGCCGCTTGAAACACGGATGAACCGCTAAGCATGTTCTGTCTTCCCTGAGCATGAAATTGAAGTCCTATCACATTGTTTAGCCTCTGATACATGTAGACACATAAGACGCAACGTCTTTATAACAGGACTGCCGACAGATGTTGCAGCAATGTCACGCATAGCCACGGATGTTTAGGGTCATGTGTAATTGCGCGTAGTTTACGCGTAATTGAGCGTGGCATGTCACCTAGTGTATATCGTAGGTGTTGAAGGAAAGAAATAAGATGCACTCCCTTTGATTTACCCGTAAAAATTTATACAGGAGACGGACGCTACCATTTGCGTCACAGTTGCAGCCTCAGTGTCTGGTAAAAATCGTGCAGAATGTACCGGTAGAATGCACAATGATCATTCTGCTTTTTTTTACCAGACAACAAACACAGGCTGCGACTGTGTCGCGAAACGTCTATCTGCTGAATAAATTTTTAGCAATAAACTTTTACTGGCAAATCACAGGTAGTGCATTTAATTTTTTCCTTCAACACCTTTGATGAACCATCTCCCGTCAAAAACCATCAACTATGTCAAAAAATGTCTGAATCTAAGCCTAACCAAGATGTGCGCCCATCCCTTGAGTTTTAAATCGACGTCTATGACTGGTGCCATTTGGAATGTCACCCACATTCCAGGGATGCGGAGTCGGAGTCCTATCATTTTTGCTGGAGTCGGAGTCCTATCAAATGATAGGACTCCAGACTCCGGCCTATAACTAGACCCGAAACATAATACAAACAAATTATTTATTTCTCGTGCATATAGCTGCCACTGTCTTGATGTCAACTTTCTCCGTCAAACAGAAATACAGAGATAGCACTGCATGCAAAGCTTGTAATAGTTGAGGGAATGAACCGTGATAGTGAAACAAGGATTGTCTTTTCACTCGGTGATTTAGTAGAGAAGACAAGCCTTCCTAGCCTCGATCACACCTACGCGCCAAAGGTCACATCAGAAACAAAAATGAAATACTAGTTTGTTTGAGAACATTACCTCTTACACTCGCGTTAATCGTGTGTGATGGCTTCTCTAAAGCGCTAATTAAAATCGAAAGTGTACTCATATTTTTTGGAGAAGAATGGGGATTATCCTGCCTGGTAGACTGCTCCGTATCCCTGCCACATTCTACGCAAAAAAGTAGTTTTGAACTTGGCGAAGACATTCTTGTCTGAAGAATTGTTAGGCTACGTGTGGTGAATTGTGTTCCTCCAGCAACGGAGAAAAGAAGACAAGATAGGCATATCAAGCCGAAAATGTTTCGATAAACAGTATTGAAGTAGGCCTACATGTAGAATAATAACTACAAGGAAAAATAATGATCATGGAAACAGAAATACAGTTAATGCCTAAGGTTCCCACTTTTCAGGGAATTTTGCAACTCGAAGAAGCCCATAGCTGCCAGTCAGAATCAGAAGCGTTTAAATGTGACATATAATAGTCAGGAGACGATTAGTTTCAAATAGAAAAGGATTGGGCCATCCATTGTGATGTAGAGATATTCTCAAATACATGCATCGCATGCTGTAGCTTACATTAAAAGCCCGTTTATAAGGTGTTTGAAAGGACCTGCTAAGAGGCGAGACAAAGTTTTGTAGCATTTGCGTGTGTATGCGCTGCACTTCATGCATTAGTACCGGTATAGTTGGCCTACCTGTGTTACTGTGCAATCAATACAATTGACCACAGAATTAAATATTTTGTTTATCTGCTTCAGTTTGCTAGAAGTGTGATTAATACGAAATTGACGGCACATAGAGGAACCTATTAAGTGGGCAAAAAGAAATTCCTAATACCTTACAGAGATAGGAAAAAAATCGTGCGTCGCTTGCGGATTAATGTGAGTTCCAGCAAAATGCTTCGATTGCCAAAATTCCTTCAGATTCGAAGACTTCAGATCATTGCCCACAAGTTTTCTCCATAATGTTGACCCTTCCGATCATTATTAAAGAGAGTAGCAGCCGTACGAAAATTAGTTCACTTGATGATTTCACATCCTCTCCTCGGCATTGCTCACTGTATAGTGCATACATTAAATCGAAGCCAAGAAAGCTATGTGTGTTCTGGTGTGCAAAGTGATACCACAGCACGCACGCATCTCTCACTGGCTCTGGTGTCCCCTGCTGACAGCTTATTGTTTGCCATTTCCAATAGCAAGCGATACACGAATTAACCATTCGAGAAGGAGCAAGTTGTCTAATTCCTGATGTGCCATTTCGATATTAAGGCTGCATATAACCCTTCCTTTCTAGGAAACCGAAGAGCGCGCAGATGAATCTAATTCTGTGCAATTGACGAACATGCGCAGTAGACTTTCCAGAAAGGCATAAACGTATAATCCATAATTTTCTTTTGAGTCCGCGATTACTTTGAGTGATCAGGAAAGACCGCCGCTGCCACGAATTTGGAATCGATCGTCACTCAGGAAATCTCAAAATAGATTTGCGGTTACAGTGAAGCGTTAAATTGTTATAGTGTTAGAGTTTTAGCCACAGAGTATAGGGATATATAGGTAGAGTGTCGACTCAACAAAAGTATACCTATGTATACAGTGAAAATTTTTATATGAAAAGATTCAGTTTTTTGCGGAGATTACGTTCCCGTGGTCCAAAAAATTATTTGAGCACTTTTGAAAAAAGTCAAAATTTGTCAATTTGTATATTATCGAGATGACTCTCCTATGTAAGTAGTATGCAACAAGTTGGATATCAAAAGGTATGAATATTTGATAATAAGCATCCTAACTAAGCGGAAATCAAGCTAATTATCAAGGGAATTTCATGATCCGCATTATAATGGAAGTCTTCATGAAATAGTCGAGATATTATTCGTGCTTTCTTGGCTAAAATTTAAGTTTTTAATTCAATTTTCATCTGCATGATTTTATGATTCACCAAATTTATGTTTCATTTCTTGAATCTGAATAGTGATGTGGACCTATTTGCATCTTCTTAATCTAATTACAATCATTGTCTTTGACTGTTATTTTGCTCTGCCAGTGGCAGGTTGCCTGTGATGATCAAGCTTAAGAAATTACTCTTGACGTTCAGTATGAAAGCAATAGCAGGTCCTTGAGTTGCTAATTTAACAGACATTGCCTCTCTAAGGCTATCATGACACGGACGATCTGTAAAATAATATCATTTCCTTCTGCTTTATGCTATCATGATCAGTCAATTCTGTTGTAAATTCTTCAAAACTGCATAATGTGCATATCTCATATTTGGAAACATTTCCAACTGCATCTCCTTTGAGCTCATTTAATAAAATTGAAAGTGTACATGTATACACATTGGGGTTTAAATGCGGAGTTACCACTCTAACTAATATACTTATTCTATGGTTTCAGCTGTTGGGAAGCCGATATGATTGGCCGGCAATCAATCAATCGAGCTTGCTGTGAGTGCGCACCTTTACAGCCTGAAAAAACACAAATCGCTCTGCGGACAGAAAATTTGGTCTGTCAGGAAGTAGGCTTACGTTGTGAACAGACCGCGAGACAATGAGATAGAATGTTGTCGGTGCTTTGAGGAAATATCAGTTTTGATCCTATTTGCCTCATGCAAAAATCGGTAGCATATCACCAGACATCATGTTTTAAATAGGGCTCTACTGTTGTAATTTTCATGAAATTCGGCAGACTATTTTAGCTACAATTACGAAATTTTGAAAAAATGATTGTTTGAATTTTAAAATTCTGTTTATGGTAACAAGATCAACTTGGAATGAAAAACTGATGTCACCATCGGATAGAGCATACCCAAAATAGGTACAGATAAGTTAATGGTTTAGAGGGGGAGCCATATTCACCGAGGCTGAGGCAAATATGGCTGTGCGAGCTCTAAGTGGTTGCTGCAGCCTATTACATGCGGGAAGTCATTATAACACAACTCATTGTGAAGGACAACAAGAATACCCAGAGGTTGCAAAAATGTCGGTGAAAAACGTCTTATGTCTAGCGATTTTAAAGAATTAGAGCAGAAAAGAACACTTTTAAAGAGCAGTTGGCCTATTCTAAAGAACATCTGTTGATGCAATGAATAGAAGAACAGTAACAGACAGACGAAGATAAGAAGGGATACTTCAATGAATTTTCCCGACTGTTTATGATAAAAAATAGGGATTTCGGGGTTTTTCAATCTGAGTGAATTGTGAAAAAGTCCCAGTCTTGGAGCCATTTCAATTGAAATGATATTTAGGTTGCATGTTTTTCTTCCCGGCGTTCTGTACACATATGCAACGTGTGTGACCTTAAATGCCCTCAAAAGCGTAAGCGGCTTTATGATTGAACTTAGATTTATTCACTAGTTCACTTGAACTTAGGCTACTATTGAAGATTGGATATCATCACTCCTAAGCAGATAGACTGAAATGAAATGAAATCTTAGTTTACATGCTATCATAAGGAGACGCTTCAGGACTTATTGCTCTGTTTCAATGAAAATTCTTCTCAAAAACAAAAATTTTCAAGAAGGCCTAGAAATTATGAAAATATGGACTACCGGTGGTATGTGGATTGTCGAATTTCTCTAAAGTGTAGACAAACATACTGTACAGTAGATAGAGGATCTTCAAATTTGCATCATAATTAGGAAGACGATTGAGGTGATTGCAGCAACTTTTCTATTAGATAAACTATTCCTTCGTCTTCGACCGCGGTGGATGACATGCATCAACTATCATTTTTTGTTCAAAATAATTTTGATTTAAATAAAGACAATTTAGCATTCTAGTGTGTTCAATCACTTTATACCTTCATTATTGAACACACTATGCTAAATTGTCTTTATTTAAATATATTGTTATTGTTCTCTTTAGTATTCAACATTCTATTTCACGCAACCTCCCAAAATTCTAGTGTGTGGCGCTTTTGGATGCAGGTTTCTTCGATTTTAGGAGGTGACAGATTACAACATACATGTATACACAACTTAGACGCAGCAATTCGCGCTATCTTTGATTGCAATGCCCAGCTGCTTCTTTTGATATTTTCTGTTTCTCAGTGAAACGATCGAAATTCTATATTTTGGCTCCATCATGCAATCACTGAGACTCAATGATTGATACAAAACAATTAGCAGAGGCCTAAACTATGCGGTACTTTCAATCGATAAATTGTTTATAATCACATTGCGTTGTGGAGTGAAGATGATGAATGGGTGACTGACGAAATGTTGTGGAAATGCACAGCCTATAAGCTGAAATAGATAGCCAAAGTCAAAGTAACCAGAATATCATGAAAATAAAAAAGGAAAGTCAGTTATTATGACAGCAATGAAAGTTTCACATCTAAATTATTGAAAACAAAAATCATTACGTAGTTATTCATCCAATGCTACTCAGAATGAACACTATGTACACACTGCTGTAGTCGATTTAGGCCTAATATCAGGGTGCATTTCCCGCCAACACGAAAATCAGAGCTGGTTTTTTAAGTTTTTGTTCGGAAACCAAGTAGAGAGGATGTTAATAATTTTTTTAAAAAAATTGCTACCATCTTGTCTACTTGGTTTCGCAACAAAAACTTGATTCTGATGAAAAATTATTAACCAAGGCCTCTTCAACAGTAAAGCTGGTTTTGTAGGAATGCTCTTGCTGCATCAGACAAATCGAAACCCATTAGATTCCACGACATCAACTCGGATCATGACAAAATTCTGGTAGGCCTGTACCAAATGTAGACAACAAAACTCGAACTTTAACTATTTACATAAATCCTAACTTACGATACAGCCTGATATTGTGAAGTCTCCTACGGGGCGTGAGCTTGCTTCTTGATCAAGGGTGTTCTTCATTTCAGAAATTATAGGCAGGCTACTTTAACAACACCTGAATAGGTCATTAACAGCTTAATTATACCTACATGATCCTGTGACCTTTTTTATCAAATGACTCACTCGCTGACTTATTCGAGAATTTATTTCAAGAATGAAATTTCATTTAAAAGTCTCACAACAAATTTCCTTTGTTGCTGCAGCCCCTGCAGAAGCTGCCCCGGACATATGACATTGCTGCCGGCGAAGGTATCTACCCAGGTGGCCTCCCATAACAGGCACTGTCCATTTTGCCATGGAGCAATCATTCCATCAGGGCGCTTACCGCCACATCTGCTAACACCTTTCTGTTCCAGAACAGAAGCCAACCCGACCGATTGCAGAGATCTCTTGATCACGTCGTTCAAAGCTGAATGCGGATGAAATCTATCTTTGCTGTAGCGGCAAGACAGCTAAATTGCGCACAATATTCTGTTATCAATTGTGACATCAGATAAAACTGCTTATAAGCGCAAGCTAAAAAGTAATATCATAGCTGTCGCCACAAATCAACCATTGATTCCATACTTCCCTTATATACTCGTACTTACTTTGATCCGGCGTGAATGGACCCTTCCTGGTCCATTCTGCTAAATCATCTGTCCACATTCTACGCGGTCTTTCTCTTTGCTTTCTTCCTATATGACAAAATACAGGAAACAATTGAGATATTGTTGCTAGGAACGATGACTGATTTTAGAAACGTTTACTAATTGTCGTATTAATCACCCGAGCTCACCCTTGTTAGAAAGTGAAGAGTATTGTGTCAATTGCGTCGTCTTACATCAATTCAAATTTACTGTCACGAACGACAATAACAAACTTCTTCCAATTAGGAAGTGCAATGCAGGTCTACCTACGCTCTTCCAACTGTCTATTTGGAACTGAAAACGCTTGAAAATATCTCCGATGATGACGATAATATTCAAATTTCGTGTAACTTGATGTCAAAGTTCGACTCATGTTTCGGAATTGTAATCTATTCGCCTTGGTAACGTGATTGTAGATGGATGATTTTCAGTTGCGCAATGATGACGCCATGAATACAAGTCAGATGGCGTATGATAAGGATCTCCTTTCTGTGTGTGTATGATTTATCGGATCTTCGCGACCGAGACAAATGTACTCTTAGTAGATGACTGATGGTATCCGTGCGTGAGACAAAAAATTATCTCACAGCATTTGCTTCAATGAAGTAACTTCATGCTAAATTGCATGCGCCAAGTTTTGCTTTTTAACACAGACGCTTGTATGTGTAGACCTTCTAGTGGACTGGAAATAATTCGATTAATTGCCTGGATTGCTTGAATTTATGATGCAATTAGTTTATTGAAAATTGTGCCTAATGGGTTAAATTGCAACGATCATATTGTCGTCTCTTGTGCCACGGGCGACTTGTCAGACGCTCTAGTGAATAACTTTCTTAATGCAAGGCTTGGCCTATAGCTGTTTGACTATTATTATTCTTGTCTGAGTTTGCTCCTCCATCGCTGCACGTTGTTCAGTTTTAAGATAAACTTTCCACGTCTTCTTGAGTTCTAAAGATCATTATGACGTGAAATGTAGGTTAACGCATTCCCCCCCGAAAAACAGCCGCGAGTGAGACTTGTTTACAGTACTAGAACATATATAATCTCAGCCTCTTTGGTATCACTATTGACCAAAACATGCAGCAAAAATTATATTATTTGAAAAATGATAACAAAGGAAGGTTTATTCGACAGGTCTAACAAAGGAAAATACATTGATAACCGTCCAAGAGGAATTTGTTTTGGTAGGCCTATCAATAGAATTAAAAAAAGCAAGTGTTGACTGATGACATGCAGTCACAAGTGTTCATTCACCTTACCGGTTGCTACTCAGATCTGAGTGACGATGATTTTAATTATTTTCAGTTTTTAGAAACATTTACGCACATTCTTATATGCATGGTCAGTCTATAGTTCTGCCCCATTGTCGCAAACATGCCTGTGATGCGCAATAACCATAAATGATTTTTTATGGTATTTATTACATAGAACTTTCATTACACTACTCACATTTCGTCTAAGTTATTGTGTCATCAATTACTTCCGCCCAGGAATATACTGTCCGATCGGACCTATGTGGGGTCAAAAGTGTGATGTTCGCTTAAATCGCTGAACAGGGGGCCGCACGTGATCAATCGACATGGAATCCTTAACCCTACAATTATCACACGCCGATAAGATAGCTGCCACAACCACAGAATTTGATTGTTTAAGCATGTCACTTTGCCAGAAGTGCAAACTGATTCAAAACGATGACACATGCAGGAACTTGCTAAGTGAGCGAAAAGAAATTTTTTAATACCTTGCAGAGATAGGAAAAATAGTCGTGCGTCGCTTGCGGATTGCTGTGAATTTCTACAAAATAATCCGATCGCCACGATTTCTTCCATTCGAAGAATTCAGAGAATTCAGATCATTGCGCACAAGTTTTCTCGATAAAGTTGATCCTTCCGATTATGATTAAAAAAGATGACGGGCGAGCGAAAAAACGTTCAGTTCCTTCTCTGTAGAACTTGACATCGACTGTGTCTCTTTGCTGTGTGATCCGGTTGATAACAGACACTGAAACTTTGCAGAAATTGGCGTGTTTAATGTTAAACTGGCTGCTTATTGTTCGATTGCTATGGCATTTAGTCAGCAGATTGTGCCATTTCATTAACGTTACATGTTCCAATGTTTCCTTTCTAGTCAAACAGAAGAAGAGACGACCTGTCTAATTCTGTGGCTACCATAGAAATTGATAGCAATAAAACCTCTAGAATGGAAGTAAAGCTTCATGCAATACACAATAGTGGCACAAAAATCGCACGCATTTTGACTTAGATTCGCTTGTCAACGGCTGTATGATTGGGTTAGAATCAGTCACATGTGCGATTCTAAGCTTTTCATTGGTGGCTCATGCCCCAACTTAGTTCCCCCGGATGTGTCGCGAGTCAATTTCCTTGACAAAAACCTTGAGTCAATTTCCATTCTAGTCAATTTCAGATAAGCAACAATCTATTTGTATGGTGGCTACAACATTTCCACTGCAAAAGGCTTTTCAACTTTTCGATGGTAAGTTTTCTCGAACTACGTGCGCTCTCTACTTGTTGTTTGAGCTGTTCAGTTTCTGTCTGACACGTGTTAATTCTTCAGATACAAACAGGAATGAGTAGGTTGCTCTGTTCTGGCTCTCACTGCAGACAACCTACAGATTTCCAAAGTCTAAAATGCGTGGGACAGAACAGATAATGCTATTCATCTGCTCTATCATTAAAATTTCTCTTTTGTTGTCAAAAGGCGGTAATAATAATAAAACATCCCTTCATTATGTTTTAATCAATTGATAAAAGAAAGATAAAGGGTCCTTTGTCTTCTGCTGGCTTCGAGTTTCACACGCCTACGGATTTGTTTTTAGTTGATAAAGTAAGTCATGAAGGGATATTATGTTCGGTCAAATGAATCGATAATATTAAGAGCAGCAATTACTGGAAAACTGATTCCTAAACTTGTATATAGCAAAGTCATCCATGAATCGACAAGACAGCATTATAGACGGCCATGAAATTACTTGCCTAATCAATGTCCATAAAATCAGAAAATTCAAAAAATATTAGATCATTAGATTCCTCTCCGACATCGAAGGCTCCGTTCATCAATACTTCTTTAGGTTGCGTCCTTTTGGGGGGAAATGTTGACCTTTCTAGTGAAATTTCTGAATAACTCAAAAACGAATCATCTGGTGAACTCCAACCTTTCAATAGTAGATTCAATTGTGTAAATTCAAAAAAATTTAGCCAGAGCAGAACTCATCTCATTCATAAATTGATCCGCAAGCAGTCGAGCTTTGGATGTGAATGTTCTATAAGAAGGCATGTTGTTTGTTTCTAAAGCTGATATTGACCTAGATCCACAACTGACCTTCACTGATGACCTAAAATAATGACATGTCTCTAGTCGTTCTTCGATTGACATGAAACTTGGGGATATCGATTAGTAAATTCTTGTTCAGCCTGTGCTAATGGAAAAATGGCTTGTTCTGGCTGATTGGATCCCTATTAGAAATGTTTTGGCTTGTTTAAAATTTTCGCAATTTTGGTTTGTATATTTTTTACAAGTCCTATTTTTTTGAAAAAATCTGGCAACCTCCATCATAGATCATTATAGGGTTACTTGAACCTATTTTTAGTGATCATTGCTGTATCAATTATCAATTATTTTCGTTGAAAGTTTATCAAATGTCGCTTTAAGTTGGATGCATGCGACTCGGCTCCTCCCATCTTGTTGATGTGTGCTTCACACGGTTTTCTCCAGTCTGTACCAGGCAGGAAAACCTTCATCCTTCTAAAAAAAATATGAGTACACTTTATTTTGTGAGTCGAAAGACATCCTTTTTTCATTATCACGGTTCATTCCCTCAACTATTACAAGCATTGCATGCAGCAGTGTCTCTGTACTTTTTGTTTTACGAGACATTAAAAGGTTGAGAACCACTGATCTATATCATAATCACATTTGAAGTTATTTAGAACTTGTCGCAGATGTACTGAAATGGTCGCTTTTTGAGGGATATCTTTCCTATTTCATATTCATATTCATCCCTTGCACAAATCAATTTTTTTGTACTCTTCAGTGACTTTTCAGCACATTCAACCAAGTTGCAATCACAGAGGAGCTTTGTAGCCAAAATTCGGTAAAAGTTACAAGACTTCTAAAATCTGTCAAAATATGCGCGATGAGAGAGCTAGATCAGCTAGAAATGTCAGACACGAAGCATGATACACCGTGAATGGTTTTGAGCAATGGTTCGAAGTTTATGGCACCATTCAGAGACCGGCATTGATAGGGTCGATGCTGACTGTTCAATTCGAAGAAAATGTTGAGGAATATCTTGCATTCCACACGAAATGATGCAGACTTAGTACATAGAATTAGGCCCATCTTTATCAATTCATGTAGGCCTGACCACTGGAATGAATGCGAGAATTCACAGACTTCTACATCGAGGAAATGTGCATTTACAAATTTCACTGCATGCAATAAAATATGAAAGAGATTTTGTAAATAGAAAAATTAGATGTTGAGTTGCATCCTCAGTTGAAAATTCGGAACAGACCTGAAAGCTGCTATTTCATCCAGCAATATCAGGAATCATTAGCAGGCCTACTTCACATTTCTCAAAATCGATACAACTCCCCATTTAAAGTTGCAGTCATACCCGGTTAGATCTAAGATTTCCAATTAGTAAGTTAGTGAAATTTCAACTGGCATTCATTACAGACATCTTGTGTTCATGTGAATGTATACACAAGGGCCATTAGAAACCACACTTTGAACTGAATCTGTTTGAAAAATTGATGTTTTTCTTTTAGTTTTTGCTGTTGTTTTACTATTTGACAAAAAATTTCAAATTGTCTCTTTCAGTTGAATAATCCATTGAATGAGTCGGCAATCTTGAAAGCTGTTTTGAACACGCCACTCGTTTCCATCATGTCACTTATGCTTGCCGGAAGCAACTTGAAATTATTTCTAAACACCCACTTCCGACTCCCTAGCAAGCCATCAATTCATGTTATAATGTTCTGTTGCTGTGAACAAAACAGCTACATGTCTGTCAACAGGTCTTGATTATTATCATCACTTAGGCTTAGTAATATCCCAATTAGCGCTTTTATAGGACGAATTAAACGCATATTTAAAACTCGGTTCAAGCAACAGTGCCATAGTCAATAATATACCATGTATACAGGCCTATTTTTAAGCCCAAATAGGCAAAGTATCTATAACAATTAAGCACTGAGTTGCATTACCAGCTGAGCCCACTGTTAGGCGTGTCTCAGATCTCGCAACATTGACACAACTATCTATTCAAACTTGTGGCCGTGTAACCTGGAGTAATTTTGAGTTATTAGGCTAATTGCCGAGCATGATTGTTAGCTTACTTATTATAGGTGCAATTTATGATTTATGCAATTATTGCTCCCTAAAGTGTCGGTAATGCCTCCGTGTCATGTTCATGGACAAGCAAAATTCTCATAACTTTCATGCATTATATAGGTAACTCGTCTTATCGGCTCTTTAGAAATCTTTCAAGCGAGAAAGAAAATCAGATATGCAGAAATGACTATGAATTAGCGTGTTTATTGCAATCATCGACTATGAGCATCAAGACTTCTTCATTATATATTCAATGTCCTTCTAACTGGTGATATTATCATCTTTTACAATCAGATGTTTCTATAATTCTAATATGACAGTCAGCTGTGCCGTCTAGTTGTTAAAAAGGGCAATGGGTTGCACATTGTCCTATCCCAAATCAGAATAGCTCCTATTATGTCATGATTGAATAATAACACGGCTAGCACGCCATCACGACATGGCGTTAACTAGCATTAATTTAATAGAAATCAGCGACGCACGAAAGTCAAACATTGGTCCTCTCTCACATGAAATCCAGAAAACCAGTCAATAAAAGATGAAGACAGATATCGTTTGCCCACAATTCGTTGTTCAAATCCAAGGAGATTGTTTTTCTGATAGATTACTTATTGTTGCTCTCCAATTTAATCAATGATTAATGATTTGAAGCAATGATTGACGCATGTATCGCACTGACTGACAGGTGCACAAGAAAATTCCTACATTTTTAAAGACTATTCAGAAATGGTATTGATTTTCATGAGATTCTAAGAAAACAACAGACAATATCGAATTCCAACAATCTGCCATTCAGGACTACGTTAATTTATTCATCATAAAAGGGTAACAACATTGTCAAAAACGTATCTTTCGTCTGTAAAATCCCTAGTTCTGAACCGATTTTTATAATATTTTTTTCATCTGAATTCTTTGGATCTCCTCTTTTCGGTGATGACAAATTCAAATAAATCTAACAGAGTTTTCTTCCAGAAAATTTTAGCTCAAGGCAGAAAAAGTGCCAAAACAGCCTGTCCCCAGCATAGGCACTCTATCTTCGGAAAGATATTTCGTTGCGATCATGCATCATGTGAAAGCGCATGAACCGTGCTTTCAGCCAGACTATAATTCGGGATTGCATTTACATTTATTTTGGATGTTTTTTCAAATAACTTTAGTCCCCAAAAATTGTCTTCTGACCGATGCACATATCTCTACTTAGAAATGATGTTTTTGCTTTCTTTATACGACGAAATATATCATCTGTAAGCCAGTTGTTCACCAAAAAAGAAAAAATTAAGCGTGGATTATCACAATTAATTGTGAATTTTAAAAAATGTCATGTGTTCTTTCAACGAAACTTTTTTGATTTTTTTCTAAAGTTCAAGTTGTTGCTGAAACTTTGTTTTTCATCCGCAATTTCATGAAAACTCACGGGATTAGCAAGAGCCATAATGTCATCATGCATGCGAAATTTTATTTAATAGGACAATAATTAGCAACCATTTTCAAAATCTCGGAAACACAAGAGAGACCACTGAATATTCGGTCAGAAGAAACTAGATAGTAGGCCTATATAGTGCGAATACATTAACTTGAGCAAGCACTCATTTGGTGTGGTCGCCACTATGATTTTCGAGTTCAGCATGAAAAATTGACTATGTATGCAAATTTTCAAAGAAAACGAAGTTTCAAAGTATACAAAATGGATACCCTTATAAGTTATTCTACTATTTTCAAACTATTTTTTCGCCGAATGTCTCACGTAATATCGGCAGGCTTACATCACAAAATTATTTACAATTTAATTTATTATTTGTATATTTTATTGATGAACATTATTTATATATTTTTTTTATGGACCACCCTTTTATATTTACATAGTCTACGTATAAGCAATATCATCACTTCGAGATCTAGAGCGCCTACATGCTTCGTTTCGTGCCTGTATAGGCCCACCAGTTGCTGACTGGAGATTTTTGTAGTAATCGTGCACGTTGGTCCAGAATGGGATGCTTAATAAAAAATATTAGAACTGACATAAATCCTACACCATTCTGAAGCTTATTTATAGGCAATTCTTTCCAGCATAATTTTTTTACAAAAATCTGTCGATCACTTTTTGATGTATAGTATCGGGTAACGCATTTTCGTACTTTTTGAAAAAGAATTCAGTTATTTTTCAGCTTTGATTATTTCAGCTGGAATCTATCACATAATGCCCTAAAAGGCAGTGAAATCGAATTGCAATATTTAGAGTTGATGATATCGGTAAAGGTTGATGATTCTTTATTGAGTAGCATGTTAGGCATATAATTGATTATTTCAAAAAATAATTCAATTTTTTCGTTTTGTTTCTATGTGGAAGAATTAAGTTGCAGAATTGTTTTTTTATTCGTCCATATCTATTAATCAGTCTGGTAGGCTACAGGTACATGTAGGTAGTGGTCGATTGAAAGAACAGAATAATTTGTACTAGTATTCAATCAGTTTTCAGTTTTTATGAGATATGGTGCGAGGATTAGTTCTGCGAATAATTCATGTATACCCGTGTATATATGCATCACATCATGCTGTTGGTTCATCCATTGTGAATTTTAGATTATGAGATATGTGTTATGACTATGAGATACATAAGATCAGCCCATTCTGAAGTACCGTGCGTGGCCATTTAATGCAGACACTTTTTAGTATGATCGCAACCTTTTAGTGGCCTATCTTATCGGCTTGAAATTCTCTGTTACCTTCCAAATTCCTGCAGTCAAAGTCATTCTTTCAATAGTTTTGCGGCGTTAACCTTTGACGAAATGCCATTTTCATCAATGAAATTCCTGACAATTGGTGCATTCCGGTTTTCAAGCATCACAAACAACACAAAAGATTAGACATTAAATTATATATATGAAACATTCATGAAAGTTTCTTTAATAATTGATGATCATTTCTGACTAATAACATCTTCAGTCAAGCATTTGAGTGGAAGATGCCTTGTCATTAACATATCCTTCTGTTCGTGAATGACAGATGTTTACGCAATAGCATCTTCATGGAAGTCGAGTACCATCTGCTGCGGCTCCATGAACACCTGCCATTTGCCTCTGTATGAAATCTGTCGTCAGAAGTTGTTAAGTGACATTAAAGAAGTACTTTAAAGAATTTAATTGATAGAATCTTCCTCTCTGTGAACAGCCACTTCAGCAGCACAAAAGAAGCACAGATGATGGCCTAAGAAGTATACAGAACAACATCTATTGCAGTGAATGCTATGCGGCATTATTTCATTGATGCCTTCACAGAGTTGGCAACAACCATCGTTGTTGCCGGCTTCTGAATCTAAGACTACTATCTATGGATGTAGCCAGAAACTTCCACAGACTTCTACACAGACTTCTACATGTGGATGAATCATAGCACGCATTCACTACAATAGTAATCATGCCTACTTTTTTCAAGCATCAGTGATCGCTATGCGGCCTCGGCTGTACGACTCATCATAGAAATTAACATTACCATAGATAGTCCTAGAATGGAAATTGCATGAAAATTATGGCACATGCCGGGGGAACTTAGTTGGGCCAAAATGCTAATTTGTACGATCTGGTTTCCAAGTTTTCTGATTGACATTTATATCTATCAAGCCAATTTGTGATCTCGATTGTTGCTCCTAGTCCAAAGACCATGTACTCCAAAAGCAATATTTGAACAATTTTCAAAATCTTTGCATGCATTCGAATATCAGCTGTCAAAACATCATCACACAATATCACATACTTCATTAAATGATTAATTGAAGAGTTCCAGCGACATTTCATTTATCTGAGAAATGATAGTAGGCAGAGAAGCCTTCAGTGCGTTTATTTTAGGTAGACGCTGGGTTTCTTTACCGTTTGACGGAGAAATTATCCAATAATTAGAAATTTTATCTGTGTATTTTTGAGATGTTCTTACAGCCAGTGCACCGACCACTTTCAATATGACTCTGAACCAAATTTTAATTCGCATCCCAGCATTGAAAAATTGTATAATAGTTGTGAATAACTGGCACAAATAGACACAGCATGCTATTTCATGGAATAGTGAGCTATTTCACATGAAACAATGCCACCATCTCAATAAAAAATTCTCTTCATGAAGATCCTGTGATTTACTGTCAACAACTTCCATAACCAACTTGGCAAACAGTTTGACTATGATATAATCGAATTTGATCTACAAACCATAGATTTTTCCATGTGCCATCATTGTACATAGGCGAGATATCAAACTTCCATTCTAGTGTACTATTATCTACTTCTATGCGACTCATTGATGCTTTCAAAATCTAGGCATGATTGATATATTGTGCGCAATTTAGCTATGGTTCAAAGTGGAGAAAAGGCAACAATGTGTCTCGTAATGATGATACTTGTAAGCTATCTATGCATGTGAAAGATATTTTATTTTTCACCGTGCGTATAATGTAGATATCTTGTTACTTTATTTTACCTGTAAAGCAGATTACTGCACGGGCGTGCAGTAATATTTTCATTGTTGCACTGGTTGAATTATAGATTTCTATATAGATATATGCGATTGAATTATATAAAACCCGCTTATTATTTCACCATAGAATTAGATTAGTCATAATGGTCATGATATCGGTGAAAAATAAAATTACCTAGGCTACACAACTCGTGCAAAGATATCCATTTTTTGCATTCTCCTCGATCAACATTCTATGCCCTCGCCCTTCGGGCTCGTGCATAGATATGTTGACCTCGAAGAAAGCAATAAAGATGGATATTTTGCACTAGTTGCGTAAATAACTATTAGAAGTTTCATTTAGCGTTTATCTGCATGTGTATTCATAACATTGCTGCCTAGTACATTCTCATTTCACACAATATTATTAACATAGATTTTTTGGGCAACAATGTAGGACATTTTCAGGCGCTTACACGCACTCGGCAAGCACATAGATTCGCAGTAGCCATATAGTGTAGGCCTACATTATTCCAAGAAAGAATCAATTTCCCTTTCGCTCCTTACAGACATTCGTGCTGGCGGCCGGGCAGTCGAGTGCTTATGGGCTGATGTTCTGATTAAGAACAAGATTTTAATCGCGTAACAAACATCAACATCATAGCTGTGGTGACCATGACGCTACGTACTCCAAAAGAATCATGCCATTTCCAATTTCTGGAATGATAATCAATTATTTCGTGATTTATACCAACTCCCTTTGCTGCATTTTTAATAAATAACCCTGAATCAACTATATAGGAAAATACACGCCTTTGTGCTATGTCTAAATTGACCGATTTCAAATGGATATTTCAAAGCTTTATTTTAAATAAGTATGAATTGAATTTTATAGATGCGATAGTTTGATTTCCAATCCAAGTAAGTGTTCAGAAATCCATCTGTCTTGAAATGTTTTGAATAACATGTAATTTTTTAGAATGGTCACAATAAGTCATCTTTATGTAACGTCTGGCTGCAATTTATTTCGCTATCATTTGAACAGCACAACTGTACGTTATATAAATATGTACTTAAATCATCCACTTTTCTCTTGACTTTTCGTTAGATCACATACTTGTCGCTAATGGAGATGGAATTTTTCTAATTCCTCAACAGGGAGAAGGCTCGATGTGAGAAAATTCGTTTCCACAGTAACACAATGATGCAATAATTAGTTCTTAAAATGAGCAGTTTATTCTCAAAAATGTGACAATTATCAATTCCACATAAACACGCTCCATGATAGAATTTTGGTAAAGTTTGATGCAGATAGTTGTATAAAGTTAACTAGCTGATGCTTCTAACGGTGACGTCTAACTCAGCTATACGTCCAACTGAGCCGCCCCAAGGGTTTTGGCATCAATATGGGTTCTTAATAATGCACTCGAGGGTTCTTGAATTTTAGAAGGTTTTATGTAAAAGAATGGGGTATTCGGTTTATTCATCGGAGGAAGGGCTCTTAGTCTTCTAATTAAGTGTAGCTGGAATGCCAAAAGGTTGTTGATGACTACCCAGGAAACACAAGTTGGGGTGAGCGACGTTGCCGTTCCATCGATTTGGTGACCTTTGGTGACCCAATATCTCCCCTGTATTTGGTAGGTGCGCTGCAGGTTGTGCGCAGGGATTGCACCGGGTCAAGATCCGGATACGGGATTCGGCAGGTCTGGGTGTAAATATCCGGATCCCGGCATCCGATGTGATATCCGCACGGATCCAGCGAAGAGCATTGCAGATAAAATGTTAATGCTCATTAATGCTGCGGAAAATCCTATTTAGCGATTGAAGTTATAAAAGTTATAGAACCTCAAGTTTTTTTGTTAGTCACTTAGAGTTGGGAGTGCATGTGGGCAGCTAAGAATGCGAATATAAATATGAATAGAAATGTTTTATCCAGGAATATCTGTAGCTCGATACTGAATGACCATCTACTAAGGTTGCAGAAAAGATGAAGTAATTTTTCATGCTTTGTTCATTCTAATTGTCATGTTACCGTTGTAAGCCTGTAACCACTGCACCCACTTTACTAATTCGCACTAAGGAATGAATGGATATCCAATTGGTCCAAGTACCTTACTATATTCTTACAATGAACAATAGCTGTAGTTATCAATAAGTTTATAATAGTGGGATAAACGCGTATTAGTTAAAAAAGCACAAATAAAAGCAAGTTTGATTTCTTTCCTTTCTTTTAATTAAATACGCGTGCCTATCATTATTGAAATTGGTCTGGATTGATCTCATTTTGTAATTAACAATCATGGCAAATATGCACTTAATTAATGCAGAAATTCAATTTTAGTTTTCATGTCTTAAGAAAGAGTACACATTTATCTATTCTCGGCCTCAGATTGTATTACCGTCATTTTAAATACTTGTGATCATCTATTGATATTTAGTAATGATATTTAGTAAAAATGATATAATAACAACTGAGAACCAGAGTCACAACTACAGTTGGCGATAGCAAAATCCTAGTATTTCAATATCACTTCATTAGCATGTATTATGAAACCCATGATTTAAAATTAATTTCAGAAAACATGATATTCATAATTTCATGATAATAAAAACGAATTACATGCAATTTAATCACTTTTGATAATAGGATCCGGGATCCGGGTGCTTGAAAAAACCCGGGTATCTGCAATTCCTGGTTGTGTGCAAGAGTGTCGGACACCTTCAATCAGAGTGGATTTCGGTAGATGACTTTTTATGGCCCCGATGTGTAAAAAGCAATTTGTTAACAGAAATCACACTCCCGGGATCGAAGTGGTTGAGTTGGTTATGTGATTTGCAAGCGGACATGAGTACAGTACTGACATGTAAGCAAGTAAGAGCACAGACAGAATGCAGAAAGTTACATTTAAATCGAACAGAACCTACTGTTAGATAGCTTGGACATCGATAAGATGAAGCTTTTGCTGCGCAGTTCTGAAGTCTTCATCGGAAGTCGGAACTGTCTTGGATATGACAACAAGGGTAAAGATAGATAATGCAAAGGATGGTCCTTTCTGAGACAATTTGCTGGAAAAGTTGATTTGATAGCCAATTATTTTCATATCTTTATAGTTAGTATGTATATATTAAATAGAAAGATGTCCTCAGACATGAACAATTTAAGTGCAATGCCCAGGCGAACTGGCACTCTTCAATCTTTATGATTATCAGCCGCACGGCAAAGCCAGGATAAATAAATGCAGAACAGCCTGCTGTGCAGTCTCTCAGCTTGTTCAGACATTCTAGATATTTTAAGCTAGTTTGGGCCATTCCGAGCCGTACTGACGAGCCCTTGTAGGGCGAAACGCAGCGTCTGCGGCTGCCAAGGAATTGTTGTGCTTAAATTGTTCAAGTCTGAGGACATCCTTCTATTCAATGCCCAGGCGAACTGTCACTCTGCAATCTTTATGATATCTATATATATATATATGTATTAGTTTTATAGTCAATTTCTGACAACTTTAATAGATTGGTGAGAAATGGAGCTGCATACTCAAGCATGCAGTTCTGATGAATGGTGATCAGTTGAACCTTCGGAACAAACAACCTTGAAGACGATTACTTACAGGCTTCATCGACATGCTCTATCCATCGAAGTTGCCCATCAAAACACACACTGAGGATCTTCACTGTTTCTTGAACAGGAATCGTGCGAATATGGAATCATTCCTTGCCGAACTGTCTATCTGCTGTAACAAAAATTGCTGACTTTGTTTTCTTAATCGACATTTTATTTTCTTCAGTCCAAAGAAATATTTTGTCATCCACTTTCGAAACGGGTGACATGTCATGATCTTTGCAGATCTTCCCAACAAAGATGATCTCATCGTCGCATTTCATCAGCAATGTCGAGTTCGACTTTTCTTCAGAGGAAGGGTCTGAGACAAAGCAACTTTAAATTAGAGGACCTATCGATGATCCCTGTGGAATTCCACTTGTAATTTGAGCAGACATATTTCCTGTATCCCTCCATCGTATTCTCATTTGTCTTGATGAAAAATAATCGTAAAGGAGGGAAATAGTAAAGTCACTATCATCATCTTTTGAATAAGGAAGTAGTGAGGAATTATAAATATCATATATAATGAATATAGGCCCACGTTTGCTATTTTTTTGTATAACGTTGACAATATTCCGCTTGAAAATGCTTCCACAATAATGCTTGACATAAGTTGTAAGGTATAATTATTAACAAATTTGCACCCTTCCCTCAACAGAATTAGACAGGTCGTCTCTTCTTCTGTTTTACTAGAAAGGAGACATTGGAACATGATGCAACGTTAATGAAATGGCACAATCTGCTGACGTAATGCCATAGAAATCGAGCAATGAGTAGTCAGTTCAACATTAACACACGCCAAATTGTGCGAAGTTTCAGTGACTGTTATCAACCGGATCACACAGCAAAGATACACAGACGATGTCAAGTTCTACAGAAAAGTTTATTAACTTTTCGCGCGCCTGCTATCTTTCTTGATAATGATCAGACCGACAAACATTATCGAGAAGACTTTTAGGCAATGATCTGAATTCTTCGACTCTGAGGGAATCGTGACGATCGAAGCATTTTGAAGGAATTCACAGCAATCCGCAAGCGATGCACGACTACTTTTCCTATCTATGAAAGGTATTAAAAAATTTCTTTTTACCCACTTAAGAGTTCCTGAATGTACCGTCGTTTTGAATCAGTTTGCACTTCTATCAAAGTGACACGCTTAAAGAATCAAATTCTTTCCTTCCCTCCGAGCAGCTTCCATACCAACACTGGTGTTTCATTTGGTCCCGTCGACTTGCCATTCTTCAGTTTGTTTTGTGCTGTCTTCCTTCTTCGTAAGAACTCTACTCATCATGAATTACTACTTAAATTATTTTTGATTGGCGCCATTTTGAAGATTATTTTTAATATTAATATATTCAAATTATTAATATTATGATTTAATCATTAGCATAAATAATAATGAATATAAGTACAAAAAATACAATTTAATTTTTGATTATTTAAGAATATTTTTCAAAAACGGCTCATGAGGAACTTTTGAAATTCATTGGAAAAAACCTTGATCATCAGGACGATGGTATCACCAGATATTTGCAAATTTTCTAGAGCATTGTTTTCGACTGATTATTTTTAAACATAACGCGCTTCCTTTTTATGAAGAGCTCTTATTTTGAATTCTTGATTTTGATGAAAATAATGGAAAAACTCCATAAGAATGTTGAGTACCAAATAATGCTCATGTGATGATGGCAAGAATTGCTCTAATTGCAAACGGTTTGAGATAAGTATCGTCAATTTTCATAAAGTGTGACGAGGCTAAGAATAAATGGGTCAAAAATTGCATACCCAATATCCGTAAGTCTGATAATTATCTGAAAATTTCCAAGAAACGATAACGACAAAGTTGCTTTGTGAACAATTAATATTTCCATTTATCTATATCTGTCCCCTCCAGGCCAGCAAATTGTTTTTGAAGGGCGACCTTGTTTCTCCACTTCTTCATTAGTACTTCACTCTTCATTATCAGTTTTGCAATGTCACAAGGGTATTGGTGAAAATTGGGATGACGTCAATCCTCATCTAGCTCATCCACATACCTTCCTGTTGCCATGCATGAAAACATGAACAAATAAGAAACTATCGTTCAGCGCTTCATTAAGGAATTTCACTTTTAGCCTCATTCTAATCATTGTTTAAATAAGTGAATTTTTTAGCTAATTCTGCTAAGCGCCAATTTATATATTGAAACCGTATTTTCAAAACATCCCACTGTATTGATGGGTTATCTCCCCCCACGTTTTCAAACTTGTCTAAAATCTGTAAAAATGAATCAATCGTCACAAAACTTCAGAGACACGTATTTGAGTGTATTTTCTACCCACATGCAAATATTCGTGCAAATCGGACGAGTATTTTTTGATTAAGAGACGACAACGTGAAGTGTAGCGATGTCAGCAGCTTTATCTGACTTCGCCTGACCTCATCGTCTGAGCAGAAAGCATTTGAGGCCAACAAAGTTATTTCCCGACAACTCGTAAAGTGATGATGAGCAGGCCACATCCGCTACACTAACATTTTCAACTTAAGAAAGGTGTGGCAAGGTAGTGGAAAATTTCAAACAGCAGTGGATGAGACGAAGAGAGAGAGAGAGAACAATACACACACGAATGACGATAATGCGTCGAACAGACGAAGTTAGATCAAGCTGCTGACGTCGCTACACTTCACGTTATCGTCTCTAATACAAAAATGTACTTGTCCGATCGACATAAAATTTTGTAAGTGGGTAGAAAATATGCCAAAGTACGTTTACCTGAAGTTTGGTAACGATTGATTCATTTTTGCAGATTTTAGACAAATTTGAAAACCTGGGGGGAGATAACCCATTAGTACCCATCCCACATCGTGTTCTGTGCGGTCAAAATTTGAAGCGATGCGCTTCCTCGTGTTGAAAAATCATTCAGCTGTTAGCATGATTTCAAAATTGTGGAATGTTTACTGATATGAGTGTCCATCACAGAGAAGGTCTATTCCTGAGGGGTCATGAAGATTTGCACCAAATTTCCACACTATTTCCAGGCTATTCCAAGATCTCAAAAATTCATTGTAAAAAAACAAAATCGGTAAGGGAGGGTTGGGCACATTGAACATGTTTTTGAGCTTTCCTCGATAGTTCGAATACACTAAATCAAATGACCAAACTCAAACTCGAATGAAAAGTTGAGGGTATGCGAAGTGATCTCTGAGTTGTTGGACGTTCCTGTGACATTTCATCTCCTCACAATTTGGATTTTAAATCTTTTACCAAAGTGGTTCAATGTGCCCCATGCATGGGCCACATTGAACCACCTTTGTTTATTGCTTTCTTATTCAATTTGATTGGACTTCATGCATCTGATCCATAGCTTCAGTTCATGAATAGTCAAAATCAAACAGGAAATTTTATAGTTTAAGATTTTCATTGGCAGAAATATGAAAAAGTAAGTGCATATTTCTGAAAGTAAAATGTTCACAGACCATCAGAGTTCTCAGATTAATAGCATCATTCATCGGCAATAGAGCCTTGGTAAGAGCATTAGTGCTAAATGTATTGATATGCAATTATGCATTTATCATTGGGATCATTAATTAAAGCTTTCCTGTATCACTATATGTCGGCATAAAACACGAGTAGGCCCAGGCAAAAAAAGCTGAAAAATCATCAAAAAATAAAACAAGATACATCAACATTTCAATTTGTTCGACCAGATAGTGAGGTGTCAGTGTATCAACCAACATTATTTTGATTGAGATCACTGGTTTATATCTATGCATCAATTAATTTTCATCGATGTTTATTCATCGCCACGCTGACCTGGTGTTTTGTTTTCGAAAAGAGTTGCAGGGCACAAAAACGAACATTGTAACTGCTCAAATATTTCTAAATAGTCAATTTGATAGCAATGTTGACCAATTTGTAGCATAAATCACATGTTAAAACTTATAAATCACTTCCTTTACTCAATAAGATAGAAATGAGCATCGAGGTGGAGCTCTATGAACCACATTCAAAATGCCCCATCTTGGGTGTTTCAATGTGCCCCATATCGTTAGCTTTTCAAAAACGTGCTTGTGTGCAAATGAGGCTGCACTCAAATAATTTTAATAGTTTAATAGTCTAAATATTCTTATCTACTAGATTAATGAAATTGATGAAGAATGCTTGAGAAAAATGCTGTCTAATAAAAATATACACAAGGTTTTGGCTACATTAAAACAAAAGATCTGATTTTCTGAAAATTTACTTTTTCACAGAAATTTTGGAAATCCTGTGAAAATAGTGATGGAGAGCATAACCAGTTGAAATTATCAGATGAGTCATGCTTATTTGTAGCAATAAACAATGTCTTAAAGCACAAAGTTTCCGCTTTTTATAGTTAAGAGAAGACTGGTGGTTCAATGTGCCCAACCCTCCCCTAATAATGAGAGGATTGTTGGCAGAAGCACGCAAGAAAAGGAGAAAGTCTCAAAATTTGAACTTGTGGTTGCTTGCGAATGGCAGATTAATTGAATGCTATAATTACCTAAATGGTCTTGCTTCGATTCCTACAAAATATAAATGAATTTGGAATATATCTTCCATTGTTTTTGCAAATCATATTGGACGCACCTCGTGCCACATTAGCACATCTTCCGATGGGCGTTAATACGTCGGATGTTTCTGTGGTGCAACAGCGGCAACATGCTGTCAGACGAAGCATCTGATCGGCAATGTATGTGAGAGTGTGGTTCAATGTGGATGAAGTGGGGCACAATGTTAATGTTTGCCGACATTAAGAGGATCGCGAAATCTAATGTGGTTAGCTTTGTAGACAGGGGTGCATGAGCATGAAAGGATGTGACCTGGAGACATTCCATGCCAACAATTATGACTCTGGGCTTAGTACTTTTAAGTTGATAAGAGAAAATAAAGAAAATTTCATTTTGAACAAAAAATGCTGCCGGACTACAGTTAGTGTACAACAGTCTTATATACAAAATGAAAGAGAATTAAGGTCAAATCTATGGTAGTGTGAGCACAGAATTAGATTGTTTAGTCGCATCACTTTGCTAGAAGTGCAAACTGATTCAAACAGATGGCACATGAAGGAACTTAATAAGTGGGCAAAAAGAAATTTTTAATACCTTGCAGAGATAGGAAAAATAGTCGTGCGTCGCTTGCGGATTGCTCTGAATTCCTTCAAAATGCTCCGATCGCCACGATTCCTTCAGATTCGAAGAATTCAGATCATTGCGCGAAAGTTTTCTCGATAATGTTGGGTCCTCCGATCATTTCAAAAAAAGTTAGCAGGCGCATGAAAAAACGTTCTCAAACTTCTCTGAAGAACTTGACATCGTCTGTGTCTCTTTGCTGTGTGATCCGGTTGATAACAGTCACTGAAACGTCGCACAATTTGGCGTGTTTAATATTGAACTGGCTGCTCATTGTTCGATTGCTATGTTGCTATGGTATTTAGTCAGGAGATTGTGCCATTTCATTAATGTTGCATGTTCCAATGTTTCCCTTCTAGTCAAACGGAAGAAGAGACGACCTGTCTAATTCTGTGAGTGTGAGAGTCAATACTGAGTGTTTTGGATGCACAATACTGGACGGAGATCGCGGATGAACATAGCTTCTAGACAGGGTAGAAGCAGTGGATTGCGTGACGTCACGATCCGGTTGAAGAATGACAGTTTTGGTCTGTCAGCTGTGAATGAAGGGCAGGCGATCTCGTGTCGGAGCGCTGTTTGGCTCCGCTGATGATCTCGGTCTTGTGTGTCCTCGCTTGGCCCACGTCGGCAGGTGCTCCTCCGCACGTTGCTGAAGCTCTGTATGCGCCTCTTTCATTTTGTATAAAAGACAGTTGTACACTCACTTTTTTCTTCCCGAAGTTTCAATTGAAAAGAATCGGGCGAGAGGCCTCGTGAAATATAATGACAAATCAGCTAATTTGTTTTCGATTCATCACAAATTTGATCAATGCCACTAAGTTCAGCTTCGTAGAACGGTCCGTTCCGTATGTAGCACGGTAATATGTATTATGAATGCAACTTCCGAAGTATTTATCAGCCATGCAATCATTTTGCATGTGGACAAGACATAATCGAATTGGAAGGCTATTATTATATTGCAATGAACTTAATTGCTAATTGTTGTTTGTTCACAAAAAGCTGAAACCAATTAAATTGCATTTAATTTTTTCAACTCCTAGTCCGAGTTCCATCGAAATTTTAGAATTCAGGAATCATGGTTGTGACTCTGAGAAATATAGCGGCTACCCAGTAACACTCGAGAGCAGGGTTTCCCAAATTGTGAGGCGACAAACTTTTCGGTGGGGCGCGACGCAATGACTTCTGTCAAGACCACTTCACTTACACTATGACCCAGTGTTTGAGAAATACGCAGTAGAAATGGGATTCTCTCGTCTCGCATATCAGAAAAACAAATTCCGCAACTGCCTCGATATTTCATCAGATCTTCGGTTGCAACTTTTTTCGGAGAAGCCTGATTTTGGAAAGCTGTTCAAACAGACTTATTTTTCTCATTTAGGCGCAACTTTTCTACACGAACACTTTAATAGATGCACTAAAGCTCCATTTCGAATGTTGCTGTCTTTTCACCTCACCGTGTACACCAGGGTTGTAACCGGTTGCAGGTTGACCGGCGCCGGTTACCAGTTGGGTTGGGTTGGGTTGGGTTGAGGTTTTGCCAACCGGCCGACCGGCACCGGTTGAAAAACCGGTCGAGGATCATCCACCAAATTTTCAGATTCTTCAAAAATGATTGAACAATTTTAAAAGTAAGCGAATATTTGTTCAAAGGTAGTTTACATGTATGATTATCCCTCCGCATGATCTGGTCATGAAAATTGAGTTGTGGTTAGAAGGCTCTATGAGTATTTTTATTTTCTACATCGGTTTACTATGTTACATGACAAATCGAAAATAGACCGATAACTTAAAATCGATGTGGTCAGTCGATTTAGTTATGCTTGTGACATCAACTAATAACTCCGATGATTATGATTGGTGGTAGGGGGCCTGTAGGTTGTGTTTGTTATCATTCAGAGGTCGGATAAACAATAATGTATGAGAAATCTCTTGTTCTGTTATCCCATCAGTCAAGACGGCTGCTGCTGTGAATGTGGAAATCCGACTACAGTAGACTATTGATATCACATTTGACATTCACATCTCGTCAGCTCAACATGATTGGGCAATTCATCTAATCAAGTGACGTCATTCCGAGTTACCTCTGTTCTCTATCTTCGCTTTGGTATAAAGATATCTTATCACGTGATATCCCGGTTAATACTCTGCTAAGCAACAAACCATTCATTATCAATGTTAGATGAAGTTGTGTTTAGTTAGGACAAACGAGTTCCACTCATGACAACGGCGATGGCCAACATGGACCCAGATAGGCTGTCATCAGAAATGATAACGTCAATGCTTAAGAAAAAGGAACTGATTCTCAAGAAACACAGCAGCACACATGAAGTCTGGAGGAGTATGTCACTGATATGCACAACTACTTCTACAGATGAATCAGAACATATTTTGGGATGGTGCGCGTGTAACCACTGTTATCGTGGCTTCAGAACTCATAGCAAGGCTGACTGTGAAGGTCGTCGAAAGAACTTTGGTCTGAGCACACTTACAAGACACGTATCGAACTGCCCAAAGAAGTCATCAACTCTAAAATCTACGTCATCATCCAGTGGATTGACTAATAAAGTGCCTCCAACTCAAAGTAGTATGATGCGGTATATTTTCAATAAGCGTGGAATAACATCAGATGTTCAAGAGCGTCTTAAGAGAGCTGAAGCTATGTTTGTTGTCAGTTCCTCTAGCAGTTATCGATCAGTAGAAAACCCAGGTCTCAAACAGCTGGCCACCGAATGCATCGCAATCGGTGCAGAATTCGGAAAGATACCTATCGAAAACATATGGTATGGAAGAAATACAATCAAGAAGGTGTGCACCGACTCATTTCAGTCTTTCATATCAAATATAAAAGCTGTATTACATGAACCAATCGCACGCGATGAAATAGCATGTACTACTGATCTGTGGACAGACGATGTTAACCGACGACACCATCTCGATCTAACTGCCTTCTGAATAAGTGATAGTTGGAACCTGAAACATACTATGTTGAGATGTAAAGTTTTTCCGAATGAACGAAATACCGGGGAAAATATCGCCAAAGAGTTACATGATATTTTTGATGAATTTGGATTACTAAAAGGAAAAACTTTCATTACTACAGATTGTGGTGCAAACATTGTAGCAGCGTTGCACGAGGAGCCGAGACTTGCATGTTTTGCTCATCGATTGAATACTGTGCTTCATGATGGATTTTCTTCGACAGAAGCAGAGTGCGAATCTTTTCGCTGTTTTAACTCAGCTGTTCGCGACCTTATTTCATACATACATCGTTCAGGTATTTCTCAAGAGTCATTCCCAATCAAAATCAAGCGTTACAGTGGTACGAGGCCATGGCGATCATACTACTCAGTTCATATTGCACTTGCGCGCTCATATGCCTGTCTTCAGGAATCTTTATCTTATGTTGGCCAAATTCATCGACTGAGCAATATTTCATGTGATTTGTGTACAGCTATCGCTGATCATTTCTCTCAATATAATTCTGTGTTTGATTTTCTAGAATCCAGTAATACGCCGACTTTGCAGAATGTACTACCTTCATACTATCTAGTTAGAGATAAAATTTGTTCAGCTGTTATCACCGATTCAATTGTTATATCGACTCTGAAGAAGAACATTAAGAAATCTCTTGATTCCAAATACTGGACGAATATTAAGGCAAACACATGTTCTTGCAACTGTTTTTGACCCAGGCTTCAGGCAATTGACTTTTATTCCTGAACTCAAAGATCGCGATACCTTGTTGAAGGACTCAATGGCAAATCTTCAAGTGCTAGCAGCAGACGTTTTCACAATCAATGATTCACAAAATCGAAGACAAGAGGAAGAAAGAGTAGAGAAACGGCCAAGGATTACCGTTGAAAATAGCACTACCGAAATTGACCCCTTCGCCTCGATGAGAAATAGTAGGTCTACATCAGATAATGAGTCTATTCACAGGAATACATGTATATCGGACAAAGTGAAGTATGAGCTTCAGCGCTATACTAAAAGTGAGCGAATAACTTCGGATTCAAGGAATCCATTGATTTTTTGGCAGCGAGAGCGGGAATGCATTTCCACTGTTATCGCAGATAAGCCGTCGGATTTTCGTGGCCCAAGCATCAAGCGGAGAAAGTGAGCGACATTTTTCTATCGCCGGAAAGATAGCCTCCTCCGATCGATCTTTACTATCGGCAAGCAGTGTCGAAACTTTAGTTGTGCTTAAAGAAGCTCATATTAATGGTCTTTGGTAGTTGACGTGAATGTTACTTGCATATCCAATCAGTTTTCATATTGATTCATAGAATTCTTATGAATTAATTTTGTAATTATAACTCAGTCTGACATGAACGTACGTTTTTGCAATACTAAATCTCCATGATAAAGATTAAACAATCATTGGTAACGTATCTGTAAATGCCAGATCCACTTTCTAAATTACTTCATTTTAATATTTAATTCATGAATTGAAATGATGATTGTTATAATAATATAATCGTAATATATTACTAATATAATTACCAATACATAACTATATACATGTATAATAAAAATAGTACCGTAAATAAAAATGTATTGTATATATATATATATATATATATATATATATATATATATATATATATATATATATATATATATATATGAGCAAAAAACATGTCATTAGAAAATTGCCGGTCGACCGGCCGGTTGGGTTGAGATTTTCCACACCGGTTACCGGTTGGGTTGGGTCGAGTAAAACCTGACCGGTTACAACCCTGGTGTACACCTTTGCTAGATGCACCGTCGGAGATGATACTTTGTCGTAAATATAGGAATAGTTATAAGAATGTGGAAAATTATGATCAATACATGTAACTGAACATCGGAATTTACATCGTGTGGCGTCGACAAGTTTCTAGTGGGGCGCGAGGGAGTAGTTAATGAGTTTGAAAAACCCTGCTCTAGAGGTCAAAAAGGTGCACTGAATCATTCCTCGGGATGTCCATGTATTTCATAGGCCGGCGATGAGGATACGTTCAATGGTGCACAGATGGCTGCTCGGATGTGAAAAGGACATTAAAAAGGTTTTTGCTCATTGATTAAAGTGATTTGCATGCTCTGCACAGCCAAATGAATTCTGCGATCTCTTCAACTGATTACCAAAATCTGACATTGGTTTCAGAGCCCAATCAATTGTAAAATGATTGATTCCCCTGGGTCGTATAAAGTGCATTGTCCTGAATATATTTCATTGTCAAGGTCACGGCGACAGTTAATCTCAGCATTCTATTAACAGCATTGCAGCACCCCCTTTCTAAATCAGGAATTTTATTTCCATGGGAGATTCATTTCCGCCAGTTCATGATTTCTTCGAAACTTCAAAAGATGCGCTCTCAGCATTCATGTGGATTTATGAAATCCGCAGTTTGCTAAAAGAGAACTTTAATAGGTTGGTGGTGATAAATCGGTTGCACAATGCAAAGTCATTTTCCCAGCATTGTTTTAATTGACGCTCAAATTTATTGAGAAATTGTGCCATTCTGAAAGAGACTTGAAGACATTAATTGTGCAAAGTAACGCGTTGATAAATATTCAAGTTTTAGGCACGCCACAGTTTTTATTTTATACATTGCAATGCAATTTTATCATGTAATTTCTAAATGTGTGAATAATCAAAAAAATGAGATGCTGTACAGCCCAAAGAGCAAGTATGAGCTTATTAGGTATCAGTATTAATCAAATCACCAATGTGTAAACAGTTTCGGTTTTATCAAATGAACTCGAGTTGAACTCAATTGGGTATTGATACCAAATGTGAGATTTGCAAATTTTTTGCAGTTTTGAGGATATTTCCACGGAATTGACTAAGCATGATAGCAATTCAGAAGGAATAGTGGTATTTTGCAGATCCTCCGTGTCATGACAGCCTTGGAGAGGTAATGTTTGTTAAATTAGCAATTCGAAGGCTGATGTTACTTTCATGCTTCTTGGCGTGATCATATCACAAACAACCTGTCACTGAAAGAGCAAAATATCACAATCAAGGATAATAATCACAAAGAAAGATGTGAATGGGTCCCCATTACAATTCAGATTCAAGAAATGATACATGAATTCAGTGAATCATAAAATTATTATCTTTTGTCAAATATTTTCATCCTTCATAAGCATCTTTTGCTGTTTTCAAGATGGATTTGAAATTAATAATTGCACATTCGTGCATTTTTTCATCTACATATCATTTAAGACAGTTTCTAAATAACACAAGGTTTCTGATATTAAGTGAACACTTAAATTGTTAAATGGGAAAAAAGATTATTTGAAAACCGTGCTGTTGAACACAACTATTCTGTGAGGTTGTAGAATTTTGTTTAGGAACACATTTTAAGCTGTGTGTTGAAATATGCTTTAAAAGAATATGCTAAATCTAATTGAGACCATAGCAGTGGTTGAGTATGATATAGATTTGCTGATAGGCGCCTTTATTTCTAGGAAGTGTAGATATAGAAAAACAAAAATCATGTTGTCTGTCCATGGCTTGGAAGATTTAAAACATATCCAAGAAACTGTGTTCCTGCCAGCAAGTTTAAGTAGTATGTTCTAAAAATTCAACCAGGCAAACTTGTGAATAACATATTATCGATATCATACGTGTTTTATTTCACACATGAAAACAGCTTTTGATGTTGACGATTCATTTAATGATTGCCGGCTATTCAGCTAAAAGGAAACAATGTAAAGAAAAACAAAAACTGCAAAGTTAGACAACTGAAGGCTTTATGTTTTCCTTTTAAAAAATTTCATGGTATTCTCTTGACATTTATCACCACCATGTAGTCCACACTTCTTGAATTGATAGTTTTCTATGATCAACTAAATGTCAAGGTTTGTATTAGATTGTTGTATTAAGGTGGAGCCGGTTCCCACTCATTAAGTGCTATAATATCAATAAGCAATACAAGGCATGTGTATTTAGAAGTACTCGAACGCACCCCACCCCTGACTGTATAAGTCAATTACGCTACCATCGAGTTTTACAGAGCTGTGATGCCTCAAGACAGCCGCTACAAGACTAGTCAGAGCGTTCTTAAACGAACTGAGTTTGACTCTTCGCTAGCGATGAAGTGAAGTCGCTTGAAATTTGAAATTCATGCCACTGATTTTCTTGCTAATAACAGCTTGTGCGGTTTGATGACCTCGCCTCCGAGAGGTGAATTGGAAAGGTTTCACCGGTGAGGTGATATTTTGTAGTCAATGTCTGTTATTTCCGTTTTCCTCTCACTTACCTGCATACCAGTTTTCCTTGCTGAGTTGTGGATCTGCTCGATTCATAGATTACTGTCAAACAAATATGTTCTGACTCACAGTAGGCCTATCAGTATGCAGAAACGAAATGACAGTGAATTTGACAGGAGAAAACGCTATTCTTTGTCGGTGAATTTCAAAGATAAGTGAAAACGGTTTATGCGCGACGGAATACACTGCAATGATTGCCGAGATTGCTCTCTTATATAATCTCCTTCCCTCGGTACGAGTACCTCTCCTTCTCAAAGTCAGAATCATTTATTGCCAACATTTTGACGCATGGTTAGAGCGAGCGGTTACATTATGCACACGTACATTTCTTGAAACAGATTTCGATGCCAGAACAAAAGTGAGTATAAGGCTAATTGATGCTATATTTATTTCGACAATGTGTGTTGTTGCAATGCCGTAGTCAGGGGGCGATAGGGTCTGTAACCCATCAAGATGTGAAAATGCTTATCCCACATGTCATGTCTGAAAACCACTGTGATGTTAAGTTTTCTGTACATCATAGTTGCAACCCAATTTCTTCAGATTGGGTGATGAAATTGAAATAGTTGAGATTATCTATGGCAAGTCCATTTATAATTACAAGCATCGATTACTGAAACAATCTGGTTTAAATTTCTGATATGATAACCAATAACATATTTGTCTCTATCATTCCAATACATCAAATTTTTCAAAAATTATGTAGTTTCATTGAATAATGCGGGAAAGTGCAGTTTGCATGTGAAATCCTCTCAAGTGAATCCCGAGAAAAAATCGCGGTTGCCCCTCCCTTCAGATACTCGTACTTCCTGACAAACAGTTCAACTCAACAGGTAACCGGCAGGAAGTTTGATAGACTCCTGATAATAAATGAGCTTTTATCAATATCTGGTCGCATTTACTCAATTAGCAAGAACCATAGATATTTGAATCATTTCACTGTTTAATTGCAAAGGTCTGTGATATGGACCAGATATCTATTATATTTTATAAATCTATTTTTAATATAGATTTAGATATTACATAATTTGAAATTATATAATTCTATTTCTAATCTATTTTTAGCGATTATCTTAGTTTATTAACAAATATGTAGACAATTTAAATGTGATTATGTTAAATACATTTTTAGATCTAGTTAACATGTTCACGTAATTGACCTAAAGCTAACATCGACCTCAGAAGGCGCAGGACGCCGAAGGAAAGTCGTGACGAGGGGACAGAAAATTTTCTGTTTACCTGGGAGTGTTCAGTCAAAATGACTTCCATTGGAATAGTTAACATGTTGACATTATTGCTCTTAAATGCCTGAACTTAAAATTACAACTTCAGTTGCTTTGTTCACATGGCCACGCTTGTTCTCTGCACATGTGCAACAAGTGATATAATTATACTCGTACATATATGATGGAAACAGCTGAACTTATGATTCTAAAGTTTTTAGCCGAAATCGGTCCAATTGATGGACTATTAAATGCTCTACTTTTGAATGTGCAAACTAAAGAACATACTAAGCTACTCGGGAAGAAGATTATTTGTCAACATTCTTCTGATAACACAAAGAAAGACATTGAGCTTAAATCACACTGAACACTTAAAATATTCATTTAAAATACTTTGAGCAATTAGAAAATATCATAATTTAGATTTTTTGCAGTGTAGAAGCTTGAAAAGTATCTCAATATGCTTTGTTAGCCTGCACATTTATCCTGAGAAGTTGGGGAAGATTTGTCAGTTAGCTATTATCACCCGTGAATCCTACAAAGTAAAGTGAACCTTTCAAGTTTCCTGTTGTACAATTTTGTGGCCCACAAAGATGAGTGATTTAGTGGGTTACCAACTTGGTTCATTTGTATGCAATTCAGTTATAGGAACTAAGCTTCTAATGTGTTCCAAGTCCCAACAAGGTCCGGATATTTCCATCTCAGGAGTTCAAACTGTAAACTCGCTCTGTCCTCTCGGTGCAACTTTAACTAGCAAGCTTTCGTAGGACCTTCACTTTTCAAGCATCCTTCGTAAATGCAATCATAGCGACTGTAAGCTCTCAGAATTTTAAGATCTGTGCGTAATTCTAATCAATTGTCTTCAGTGTATATTTGCCTAATTCAAATCTCTTTTATGTTACGCGCCGCCATTATTTTTCCTTATGATAGACGTGTTTATGGAACGCCGTCACCGTGTTATCCATTCGTCACAATGTCATTGTGAAATTGCCTCTCCTTTTTCGAACATCCTCCAAAAATCTGCAATTTAACTTTTTCACTAAGCCAATGACTCAACTACCCATCCTCTGCATTCCATGATCCCACCGCAGTTTGAAGGTTCCGGTCAATATTGCATCGAACCAGCGCCACAGTTAGGCGACAATCAACTTTTCCTATTAATACAGCTAAAGTCATGAATTCCCGTAAACATAATTTATGAATTTTGATATTGCTTTCACTTTTTTATGTATATTAACCAGGGATGCGGAGTCGGAGTCCCGGAGTCCTATCAAGGGATTATTTATCGTCGTGCATAGCTGTCACTGTTTTGATGTCAACTTTCTCCGTCAAACAAAAGTACAGAGGCACTGCTACCTGCAAGACTTGTAATAGTTGAAGGAATGAACCGTGATAGTGAAACAAGGATTGTCTTTTCACTCGGTGATTTAGTAGAGAAGACAAACCTTCCTATCCTCGATCACACCTACGCACCAAAGGTCACATCAGAGACAAAAATTAAATACTATAGTTTGTTTGAGAACATTACCTCTTACACTGGTGTTAATCGTGTGTGATGGCTTCTCTAAAGCGCTAATTAAAATCGAAAGTGTACTTTTTTTGAAGAAGGATGGGGTATTTTCCTTCCTGGTAGAGACTGGAGAAAACCGTGTGAAGCACACACCAGGAAGGAGCCTAGTCGCATGCATTCAGCATAGAGCGACATTTGATAAACTTTCATTGAAAATGATTGATTATTGATACAGCAGTGACCACTAGGTAATCCTAATGTTCAATGATGGAGGTTACCAGTATTTTTAAAAAAACTAGGCTGTAAATACTGGCCACCCGGAGTCGGAGTCCTATCAACCCCCGGAGTCGGAGTTGGAGTCCTATAAAAATGATAGGACTCCGCATCCCTGATTTTAACTATTTTATTCAATAACTTGATATTTCTGCTCTCATTCTTTGCAAGTGCATGATTTTTATTCAAAATGCAATAACAATTTCTTGTCTCGTCTAGTTTATCACGTTTGTTCAACACATGCAAAAACACCAATGTCCAAAGCTTATGTAAACGATGAACTTAAGTGATCCTAATTCCATCAGTGATTATGAAACGAAACAGAATTTACATCGCATCATCACACCATTTTGATTTCATTTTAAAGTTGGCCCTTGATCGAGGAAGCAGATGCTATCTTCAGTCAAGAAATGGAAAATGATTTATTTGGTACAGCAAATTTCAACCATTTCTCAATCTGATATTTCTTTACATGATTTCGGTTACATAGAATTTTGTTTGCTTGTTCATCTCAGATTCTCACCTTCTTAAGTCAAGAATATCTGTGGATTTCAAGAAAGATGGCAACATGGTAAACAAAAGGGAGTAATCTCCCGATGAAGCATTTGAATACCTACTTTGAAAACACGCCACAAAAATGTGACACAACGTCTACAAAGTTATTCGGTAGTTCCGAAGCAGTTTTCGAGTAATTCTACATGGCAATAATTGTTGGATTCAGTCCTTCATCTCCCACTGCTACTACACCAGATTATTCAGGCATTGGCTACCGGTCTCGATCTTCAAGCTCTCCTACATTTGCTAGATTATCAACAGCCACGTATTTGATCTTTTCACACTTTTATTGCAAAGGTCTGTAATATGGACGCACCTTTTTAGCGATAATAGTGGTTTATTGACAAATGCGTAATCATCATAAATGATCAGATAAGTGCATCACTACTAGCATACATGATGATACTATTGAATGTACTACTTTCTAATGCGCAAACTGATTAACTTACTAAGCGTACCAGAACTGTGAAAACTTACTAAGTTACTTTGGATTTATAGTTCATTTTTGTAAAACTTAAGAACTAGCTCAGTGAGTTATATTAGTTTGCGCATTTATCCCAAGTAGTTGGGGAAAGTTTGTCATTTATCTATTATAACCGAATGAAAATCCTACAGCGCAATAGAAACTTTTCAAGTTTCTGGTAGTCCAATTATGCAGTCTGCAAAGATTAATTAGTGGGTTGCTTTTTCTGTGGGAGAACATGTAAACTGGTGAGCACAGCAATTACGCCATTGTCAAAAAAATCTCCATTCGGAATTGCTGGCTCCTTGGAACCATGGTTTGCTGCGTGTTACCAATTTTTCAATGCTGAAAATAAAGGTGAACACATGGTTCTCGAAATATTTAATATCAAAAATTTCAATAATAGCAAATTCCGGCTTTGCTACAGATTCATTCGCTATGAGGAACACGCACAAAACGATGTCAAATATTTTCCAAAATAATCATTTTTTGTACGAATCCTTTCAGCTGCAATCGGCAGTCATCGTCAGTCGGATGAATCATCTACCTGACAATCATGAGAATTGTTCACAATCATGCAAGACAGAAATACATCAGCAAAGAAAGAATAAGCGATTTTTGAAAGCGTTGAGATAAGCCAAAATAGATCAAGCCTTCCACACATTTCATAAGCTGCGCTCTGAAAACAGAACTTAACATACTTTGAGTGATGTCTCTCGCTGTTGATAGCGGCAGAGGAGTCAATGGAGGATACCATGGCTTTGACTGCTATAAATAACTTGAGAATACCAAGAGTTACTGGTAAAGACACATAGAAGTAGTGTGATACAAACATACAGCAAAGTGAACTTGCTAATAGGATTTTATCCATGTGGCATGTGCATTGTTTAGCACTCAAAGTCACTTCAGAGCATGCAAGCGCATTTAGCAATTTGAAGAAAGTGTTGGCATTGAAAGATAAAGATAGCAACAAAAAATAAGTATTAAAAAGACATGATTTTTACCCTAAATGGGAATCTAGGACGTAATGAGAACTAGTGGTCGTTGTGTGGACGACTCAGTTGACATAATTAGTCATCGCTTTATCTAAAGATAATGACAACGATAAAGTAAAAAAGGTAATATTCATGTAGTGGTGTAGTAGCTGCATAAAAGTGATATTTCATGTGATATCTCCGTGGAGATCTCACAAATTAATGAATAGACGTCACCCTCACCTCAACTTATTGGCTTATATGTCTTTCACATTAATTGGTCATATATAGTTAATGGCAATATCTAATTATTGGCCACATATTACTTATATGGTTTGTACTCTTCACTTCATCAGATGCTGAATAATGCTGCTTAAAATCAATTATTACCATCATCTGTGCGGGTCTCACAGTCGTGCTAATTCGCAATCAGCTATGCTAATGATCATGGTTATCGCTTATCTGAAGTGATGTTTTTTATTCATGCATTTTTTAGGGATGGAGCATTGGATTTGCGACTAGTTAAACAGTCTCTTCACCCACTTCGTTGATGTGATATTCGCACCTTCAATTCAATCTTTCTAATTTAGACGTATACGAAGACGTCTGGTAGATTGATGGCTTTCAAGATGATCTTGCGATAATGGAGAAACGGAGAATGTAGACACTCCTCCTTCGCAAATAAGGGAGGGAGACTATTTTCAAATATGTTATTAGTTTTAGAATTAATCTTCCTTCTGCATGCTCCTTGTCCTCATCATTCTGGAAGGAAGGAGAGTAGACTGCAGAGTGGGTAGTGTGATAAACAAATTGTTTAAAACACTGTTGAAAACATTTTTTTAAGAAGTGATTATTAATGCAACTTTTTCAATGCTCTACCAATGGTTCTTAGCCCTTTCCCACAGATTCCTCTTAAACATTCAAAGTATGATTGATTCCGCCCTCTAAACTACCGCAGAGGGCCCTTATTCAAGTTTAAAAAATAAGTCAAAGACAGAAACAGCGCATACTTTCAGATACAGACTTTTCAGGTAAATGTATAGGTTAAAAAGTATGTAAGCACATGTATTCAGGAAATGTTGTCAAGAAAGATTACAACAAAAACTAATGACCAAATATGATGACTGCATGAACCGGATGTTTGCCACACAATTCCTGAATTCGAGGTGACGCAAGTTCATGAGTTTCAACAAATCGACGCGCACGCTGGTATGGACTCGATTTCTCTTATTAGTTACCAAGTCTGATACCACCGTCTATTGTAAAGTTATTTCAATAAGTAGCCTATTTGTTATGACTGCAGTCGCAATTCTTTGTCTAGGAGGAAATCAACCGATTTTGCTCATTCAAAATCCTCCTTCGAACCTCATTCCTCGCAAATCCTCCTTCGAACGTCATTCTTACCCTTGGCATGTTGAATTCCTCCCCAGGGAGTCACATGAACCCGGTTACGAATCATACAAGAATACATCCGAAACATCATACAACCATATGCCAGCTCGCTACCATTGACCGTGAGTTGCTGGACGCCGAAGGCCGGTCTTGTAAAATGAATCTTTCAATGGAGATAATTTTCGACTAAAAATGTGATAAATTTTTCTTTAACTTAGACTTTTCGAAAGCAACACGGTCATCCTTAACTTAGTAGAGGAAGCCAGTGAGAATAGGTTTTGAGACGCACTCATCTGGTATTGCTGAAGTATTATTCTGCACTCATGCGGCACAGAAGCTCCCGAACGTCAATTTGGTACATTGGGATTGACGTATGAAATATTGCGGAGGAAATTCTTGAAGTAGAGGCCGGAAAATGTGTTTCCTTGCAAACAACTAAACAGATGAACCATAAAATGCTTCTGAAGCAATGATGATGTATTTATTGCATCACGAACTTGTTCTTAACTTGCTCTGCAGCAACATGCACTTTGTTATTTCATAACTTTCATGGGTAGACAGTAGGCCTACAGTCACATGATCCAAACGTGCATTGTTTCTGCAATCTTCCTTTAATGTAAATTCAATGACTGCTTAGTATTTAGTAAAGTAATGCCATTTATTTGGGCCATTAACGGAGTATAATGCGAACAACATTACAATACTAAAATTTCATTTACTCCACAAAGGGCCTATCATGATTTCAAAAAAAATTTCATCGAATTTTGACAAAATTTTTTATTGTAAATGTTGAATCTATTTATTTATTTATTTATTCGGACAAATATATACAGCGCTGTATCCAAAAATGTTTTTTTCAAATAAACATGCTTTTTACACACCCTGCCTGGAATTTGCACTTACAAGAAAGTCTCCTTATAACACTTGGAAAACTGATTGATACTCCTCGTTGTAGAGGATAAATCTCTCTGATGAAACAGATTAGCAGAAGGTTGTTGATATTCATTGATTTGCGACGATAGCATCTTCTCCTTACAAAGATGATCTCGCCAACTGATACACAAAACAGAGATTTATTTGTACACGATCTTACGAAGAATATTCATCATTGCCATATTTGACAAATTACTTACATGTAAAGTGTATAGCAGGTCGAACGCGACGAAGCGATGAGGATGAACAAAGCCTAATAAACGAATGAGGCGAATTGCGATAATGCCGAAACACAGTAATGCCCAACAAGATAAAATTATTTTTTCAAAACTTCATGTCTATATTCTAATATTCATCTGAGGCATACAATGTAAGTAAGTAGTAAACCATGTAATTCAATATTTTTCAATGTGCACTAAACACAAATTAAATCGACATCAAGTGTAGTAGTCATTTTTCATTGTTCTGATTAATTTCATTGATACTACATGATTGCATGTCTACAAAACCGCTGCAAAATGCTTATTTAGGAATGGAAATTCAGTGTCTAACAATTTCAGATTCAACTGACGATAAATATTTAACATGAATGGATCGATTGTTCCACGATTGGGCACATGTTTACTTCAGACTTTCATAGTGAGATTGAGAGGTCATCATTTCGCGCATTAAAAGAGGATTGTGATGTCTTTTCGATAGTCCGTATTCACTTTCTTCACTTTCCAGACGTTTTAACATAAAGATCAGAAACAATGTTTCATCTTGATTTACCTCTGTGAACAGATGCGACTATTTGGAGCTGATAGACGAGCAAAAAATATTCTGACTATTCTTCATTCAAACATCCACGAATGCATCTGTGTCATCATTGTATGAATAACAGCAATATACCCTACACACTACTCATAACAGTTTTACAAGTAGTACTGTTAGCTTGATACTGCAACAGTGGATCCCATGGAAAATGAAAAAATTATAGATAAATGGTGTATTCATTCACTTGGATGAATTTTTGTAACGTTTCTCTACGATAAATAGCTAAGATAGTAGCAAACAATATGCAATTTTCTTTCATTTTCAAAAAATCTCTACTTGAGTTGTATTCTGCGCCGCTTGACTATCTTAATGCAATCAAACGCACTCCAAACATAGTTGTAGGACGTTTTCATGGAATAACTGATGAAAAAGTGTTGTTTTTCAAAATCATCTACCATCCGTTTTCAACAGATGCTCAAAACAACAACTTAATAAGAATAGTTGAATTCAAATTTTGAAGTGCTATTTGCAGAAACAAGATGACCGAGTTGGTAAAAGCTGATGTCACTGTTGGAATGAACATGCGCCAATTATGTTGACTTGATATTTTGGAAACGATTGAATTGGAGCTGTGGTCTGTTAACGAAATGAGTGAATTTACAAACGCTTTGCTTCGAATGAACAAAAAATTAGGTTGAGCAGACAAAAAGCATTCTGAGTGGTTATGCTTCAGTTATATTAAAGAGAGCGCATTATCATCAACCCAAAACTTGATTAGAATGTATACAGCAAGCAACATTTGAAAATCATAGTCTGATGAAAACTTGCAACGAACATTGTTGTCGCTTAAATTTGTCAAACAAATAAACAAAATCTTGACATATTCAGCTCACAATGAACGCTAATGAAATGGCACAATCTGATGATATAATGCTTCGACAAATTGTGCGAAGTTTCAGTGACTGTTATCAACCGGATCACACAGTAAAGAGACAGACGATGTCAAGTTCTACAGAGAAGTTTGTGAAAGTTTTCGTGCGCCTACTATCTTTCTTAATAATGATCAGATCGACCAACATTAACGAGAAGACTTTTATGCAATGATCTGAATTCCTCGAATCTGAGAATCGTGGCGATCGGAGCATTTTGAAGGAATTCACATCAATCCGCAAGCGACGCGCGACTACTTTTCATATTTCTGTAAGGCATTAAAAATTTCTTTTTGCCCACTTAAGAGGTCCTGCATGTGCCATCGCTTTGAATCAGTTTGCACTTTTAGCCAAGTAACACACTTAAGCAATCAAATTCTGTGTATAGAACTGGACAAAATAATAAATACCTGACAGCCAGCATAAACGAAAATCTAGAAGAGCGTTTAAATGGAGCGCTATGTCGCCACACCGCTCAAATAAATGAAAATAATGATTAAAGTAACAATCTTGCAGTTGTATGAATGAAAGTAAATGCTGAGATCGCAAAATTCAACACTACCTGTATATCGCATATTACTATATGTTCTGCACTGTGAACTATGAACAACTCAGAAATTTACAAAGTTTTGAAATAAAGAGTCTCTTCTTCTGACCACAAAGAAACGGCAATGTATTTCTCCTCCTACCTAAGTTGCAAGGGAAGGAAATATTCAAGTTTTTTAAGCAATATAATTCCGTATATTAATTATCAAAGAATGATGTCAAATTACACAAAAACGGAAAGTTGACAAACTCACTAAGTACAAAAATCCTTAAGAGTCCTGAAAAACAAAAAAATGAAAAAAATACAATACAAAACTAAAAAAAGCGAAACTCCTACACCGGCAACGTGCCTCTATAACAGCGGCGTTGCTCACAAGAATGGCAAACTGAATTCGTTGGATCAGGTAGAAGAACGACCAAGCGTCCGAAGTTGCCACTGCAATTCTGTCTCCAATCTCCTTCAAGAACTCGAGCGTTACAGACCCAGGAACACCAGGAGTCTGCAATGAGTAAATTTCATGTTTTGACTTAATTTAGGCGATTTTACTCATTTTGTAGAGACTCTCAGACATCAAAAACTGAATCATGTGACTCACTTCAACTTTTATATCGAACCTGATGTTCTGAACACAATCATGTTTCAAATTTCATGGCACTCTGATAAATAGTTTCTTTACTGCAAAAGAAAATGTACGAAAATTGCCATTTGTTTCACAATCCATAGATATTTCTTGAATTTTACCATTGGATTCCAATGAGAATCCTTTTACCCTACCTATAACCGAAAGCGACTGGCTGTGACACTTGAGAATTTGACTTTTGTATTCAGCATTCCGTTCTAATTGCTCTTTAGCATCAGGGGCGCATAAAGATCGACCTATCAACAAAACACAGGTCAGGCTCCAGTTAGAATAGAAAAGAACATAAAATGTTTATTCGATTGACTGGAAATCACAGTGTACAGGAAACACAGTATTAACATTTAAGTTCTACTGTTAATCCCTACTGTGTATTTGCCTTATCTGTTTTCGGAAATCCATCGTGACTGTATTGTGAAAATTGTGTGCACATTGTTCATGACGTCAATGCTCTTGAAACCGATTCAATAAAAAAGAAAATGGAACAGCCAATTTATTGAGGTCTAACCATGATATCCTCTTTCTTTACCAGCAGTAGTTATCAGATTATCAAATATAATATCATCACAGAAACATTGTGTAGGTCCGTCACGATCTATGAATGAACAATGTTTGCTACCCTCATTTTGGAAACGGAAGAACCCTTATGAATTCTGTGAATAGACAGCTTTGTTAGACAGCATGATTACTGTCATTCATCAATTATATTGGATCATTCGGTCTTAGAATAATCAATTCAATTACTATAGAACTGTATATAATAGCTGAATGCTGAGAAAACATGATGCATTGCAACCATCAATTGCTCTGTATGCTGTGCTACATTTGATCAGACATAAACATCAATAATCCCTCGTACAAAAGATATTATTTGTTTACTAATTGGTTGTTTTTGATAAACACAATAATAGCAGAGTTATTAATAATCAACGACTAAGATTGAACACACATTCTGCAGCTAAAGATGATAGTTCCCACTTTCTCATTTCCAACACATTTCCGTTCCCTCGTCTCCAAAACGCCTCCACCTCGTTGTTTCCAGCGCGATTTCATTTCCACGCTTCCAAAGTGCTTTTCCAACGCGCTTCCGCCTCTTCATTTCTAACGTGATTCCACCTTCTCGCTTCCAACACGCTTCCGCCTCTTCATTTCTAACGTGATTCCGTCTTCTCGCCTCCAACACGCTTCCGCCTTCTCGCTTCCATCACGCTTCCGTTTCCACATGTTCACATTTATGGATCCTCAAGGGTGTACAACCAGCGGCCTTTGGGAAATTCTCTCTCAATTGTGTCAGTACTTTATCCACCAAAACGTAATAATTCCAAAAATGATCACTGATTGATAATGACGGGAAAATCTAGAAGTCAGTATGTGAATTGGCATGTAGGCCTACCGTTGAATATCTTCTTGCATTGATATCAGTATTTCGTATCTCTATTGAAATACTTCATTTTTGCAGCGCAATTGAAATATGTTAACTAGCATTTACTAGCATACAATGATTTTTCAGGACAATCTCCCATGGAGTGATCACGTTGCTCACATATGTAGACTTGCCGCGCGTCGTGTCAACATTCTGCGCCTCCTAAGAAGCCGAATATCCAAGTAAGATCTCATTGTGACCTATAATCTGTATATTCAGAGCTTGCTTGAGTTCACGAGGAAAGACAACGACAAACTTGAGAAAATTCGCAAACTCTCAGACAGGATCATTTGTGGAAAATCTTGCCGTTTACTGCCTTTACTACTTTGTCTGTAAGACGTGATAACAGAGCTTTAAAAGAATTTAAGAAACTGATGCAACCTTGTAGTCCTTTGCATTTTTGTGTCCTGAGACTATGAGAAGCTCTTGTCATCTGCGTTTGCCTGTCATTAGAACAAACAGAAGAATATCATCATTCATTCCGTATTGTACACCTTTTTATGATTAGATTCATAGCATCTGATACTATATGAAATACTTTTCATGTCGCTTATGCTTATTGCCATTATTGAGATTCTAAATGTGTTGCATGATTTTTATTTTCTTTGAATAAAGACACATTATTTTTATTTTTTATAATTGTATCATTGGATTTCTTAGTAGCAAAGCCCAGCCGGCCGTGTGTCCCAATGGTCCATGGGCGGACCGAATGTGTGCCGGCACTGGCAATCATCAGGAAATGGACGTCTTAGAATAGCTAAACTCATGTACTCCCACGTGCACTAGTGACTCAAATCCGTTTTAGTTGGATGCGCATGATACACCTGAACCAGATAGAAGCGAACTGAAGCTGTTTGTGAATAGATAAATAGAACAGCACGCAGACCTTGCAAGCGCTCAAAGTCGGAAACGGCAATCGAAGAATCACGCCCTCAATTAGTGCTATAAAGAAGGCGATATAAACGGGTTCGATGACACTGGATACTTTTGCATGCTCTAACCTCAACGTCGGTGGTACGAACGTATGGCGGCTGTACAGTGCAGGCCTACATGCATGAATTGAGATTTAATAAACAAATCAAATGATGTGTGAACACTCATTCACATTGCTGCTGTTTTTCAGTTATGTATAAATAGTCGCAGCTGGATTAAAAATAGTCGCTCTCTAATTCGTAAGCGTGGCTGATGTAACCACGAAAGCAGAATTCTTATGATAATATTGACAATTTACCTTAGGCAGACATTGTACACAACAAACGCATATATTTAGCTGTTTTAACGAGAAGGCGTAGATAGCTACAGAGCTCATTTAAAAAAACACAAACGTCGACAAACGTGTTATCTAAGCATTCCAGCTAATGTAAATTGGAAAATCCAATTTTCCAACCACTGTTATCGCATCTGTCTCCCTTTAGGCCTGTCTCTTACACGAGGAGGCTGAATTGTAAATGCGATTGATGCCATCGATCGTGATGTCAATGTTGATGTTAATAACATACTGATCACATATCACATCGTGAAAAGTCACTGTTTAACATAGATTATCTTAATCGCCAGAGCTGTGGACTCGGTTATTTGAAATTCAAACATGCCTATAAGAAAAATCGAAGATTTAGTATATTTGCTTCTAGAGAAGAGGCTAATACAAATTCTAATATGCATTCTAAAACACTATCATGCTCACTGAAATAAAGTGCACATATAAAATTCACGTTATTGCATCCATAGTTGGACTTGTATGAAATTCTAGAACACCACTCATCACTCATTTGTCACGTTTGTCTGCATTTTCCTAGGTCTTACTTACATAACGTCTTACATACTCGTACTTACATAAGAAGAAAACTGTGTCGGAGATTATTAAGAAATCTAATCCGCATGTAGATTCGTCTTGTCGTTGTAGACGACCCATGGTTCAGTATAATGACTTTTCTTGCACTTTTACTTATCAGTTAGATTTAGATTCCACTGCTTGATATTTGTAAGTCGATTTCAAACATTCTAGATAGCATTTTTGATATAGGGGGGGGCTTACGCGTGCGTTTTGTAACCGTTTTGTACCGTCTTACCGTTTTGTAAAAACTTAAAGGAACAATCTGATCGTTTTTATTTAATATTTTAATGTAAAACATAATTTTTTTGTGGACTGACAGGCTCGAGTGACGGTGGTCGCCGCCTGGCCCCGGCCGGCCACCTGCATGCGATCGTGACCACCCGGTCTTTTAATTTATGTATGTCGACCATTGATAGCATTCATTCTACAATATATTGTATACACAATATTGAATAATTTTAGTTAACAAAAAACAATCATTTATAAGGCATGGAAATAACTGTAATAAAATTTAATCAAGAGTATGGTAGGCCGAACTGTAAAAATGGTGTGTGATAGGGTCTTCATTTATCCAGTGAGTGTAAATAGAAGACGGTATATATGTTCATAATGTTGAATTGATCGATGCTCACTTCATTGAGCACTTGATAAAAAAGACGGACGCGAACTCGGACGCGGACACGCCGATATTTCCGGAGATGGACGCGGACACGCCGATACAACCGGAGATGGACGCGGACACGCCGATATTTCCGGAGATGGACGCGGACGCACCGATATTTCCGGAGATGGACGCGGACACGCTTATATTTCCGGAGATGGACGCGGACACGCCGATATTTCCGGAGATGGACGCGGACGCACCGATATTTCCGGAGATGGACGCGGACACGCTTATATTTCCGGAGATGGACGCGGACACGCCGATACAACCGGAGATGGACGCGGACACGCCGATATTTCCGGAGATGGACGCGGACACGCCGATATTTCCGGAGATGGACGCGGACACGCCGATATTTCCGGAGATGGACGCGGACACGCCGATATTTCCGGAGATGGACGCGGACACGCCGATATTTCCGGAGATGGACGCGGACGCGCCGATATTTCCGGAGATGGACGCGGACGCGCCGATATTTCCGGAGATGGACGCGGACGCGCCGATATTTCCGGAGATGGACGCGGACGCACCGATATTTGCGGAGATGGACGCGGACACACCGATGTTTGCGGAGATGTACGCGGACACGCGCCGATCATTTCCGGAGAATGGACGCGAACACGCCGAAAATTCCGAAATGGATGCGGACACGCCGATATTTCCGGAGATGGACGCGGACACGAACTAACAGACCGATATTTCCGGAGATGGACCGTACAACGCCGATATTTCCGGAGATGACGCGAACGCGCCGATATTTCCGGAGATGGACCGCGAACACTCCGATAAATCCGAAGATGACGCCGGACACGCCGACATTTTTCCGGAGATGGACGCGACACACGCCGATATTTCCGGAATGGACGCGGACACGCCGATATTTTCCGGAGATGGAGCGGACCCCGATATTTCCGGAGATGGACGCGGAAATGTTCCGAGATGGACGCGGATACGCGGACACGCCGATATTTCCGGAGATGGACGCGGACACGCCGATATTTCCGGAGATGGACGCGGACACGCCGATATTTCCGGAGATGGACGCGGACACGCCGATATTTCCGGAGATGGACGCGGACACGCCGATATTTCCGGAGATGGACGCGGACGCGCTTATATGTCCGGAGATGGACGCGGACGCGCCGATATTTGCAGAGATGGACGCGGACACGCCGATACAACCGGGCATAGACGCGGACTAGGACGCGGACGCGATTGAAAAATTCATCGCGTCCACAGCCCTGTTAGTCACTATATCTAATTTTACGATAAAATGATGGGGCTATAGGTAGATCCGAAATTTAAAGCAAGCAGGCAAAATTGTTCGTCATATTGTCAGCTCGTGCTTACTTCAACCAAAATTACAGTTGGCGGTTGGAAGTTGGTGGAAGGAATATGACGTGAAGTGTAAGACTCATTATTATCTCAGGTGAACAATTAAATCAATTAATTTATTCTTAATTTGATAATCAATCTGTTCTTGTTGTTAAAAGCAACTTCTCAAAACATTCAACCAGCTTGGCATCATGTGATCAGGAAGGAGACGTGGAATTAAATTCGATAAAATTTCAAAACTTTGAAAAAACTGTAAAAGTTGTTGATTTGAATGCCTATGAAATGGCACATTCTGCAGACCTAATACCATAGCAATCGAACAATAATATATATAATATAAATAGCACAAATAGCCAGTTCAACATTAAGCACGCCAAATTGTTTGAAGTTTCACTGACTGTTATGAACCGGATCACACAGCAAAGAGACACAGACGATGTCAAGTTCTACATTCTGTTTCTACTTTCTACATCTGTTTGTGAACTTTTGGTGCGCCTGCTAACTTTCTTAATCAGGATCGGAGGGGCCAACATTGTCGAAAAACTTGTGCGCAATGATCTGAATTCTTCGAATTAGAAGGAATCGTGGCGATCGGAGCATTTTTAAGGAAGTCACGGCAATCTGCAAGCGACGCACGGCTTTTTTCCTACATCTGTAAGGCATTGAAAATTTCTCTTTGCCCACTTAGTAAGTTCCTGCATGTGCCATCGTTTTGAATCAGTTTGCACTTCTATTCTATTTTTCACAATCGAATTATGTGCCACCATCATATAGTTAATAGTTCAGCTTGCTGATCAACAATGATGAAATGACAGACAGATGGCACACAGGCCCTAAATGTAGGCCTAATCATATAATAAATAATAAGCTGCTTTGAATGATTCCGCAAGCGATTGCACTCAACTAACGAAATCGATGTTTTTACTAAGGGAGGGCAAAGGGTACAGAGTGATGCACTTTGTCACCTGGGCCTGACATTTTAAGTCAATGCGGGTGCGGTGTGGCTCCAGGTCTGACTTGTATCAATAGTGAAGTCTAAGCGGAGATTTTCGCATGAAAGTGATTTGCTCGGGAGTGCACATGCCCACTTCTTCTGTTATATTTCCACTTAATTGAGATTTTGAAACGTTCACCGTGGCGCAGTGGTTAAGTACTTGGCCTAGCGATCTTTCGGTCCTGAGGTCGAGCCCCGAAAGTGTCATAGGGAGTCGTCAGAAAGGTCATCCGGTCTAAGAGATCACAACGCTCCAGATTAAAGTCTCAGTGTGTCAGCACCGTCTAAGCCCCCAGGAAGGGAGAGTAGTGACGTTAAACCATCATCATTTGAGATTACTTTGAAATGGATTATTACAGATCACAGACGAGCCTTGCAATAAGCGTGCGGAGTGCATCATTCGGTATTATGAATTGATTGGTAGCATTGCAATGCATTGTGTCATCTATGGATTCCCTGTGTACCTCAGTGACTCATCGGATTTAAAAAAAATTGAAAGTCGCCTTAAAAAGGCTGAATTTAATTGCAAACACGATGCACATCTAAGAACCATCAAGATTCCAATGATAAGCTTATGTAAGATAAAATCGAAGGAAGTACGTCATTCACAGAACTCTCTAAAAACTCTCGAAATTTAGAGAAAATGGTTAACACCAGTCTTGTTTATAAGTGCTTTTCTTTGATCCTCTCTTTCAAGAAGATGAGCCTTGTAGAATGCGAACTCGCTGTAACCACAATGTGTAGGTTACATCATTCTGTGAAAGTCTCATTTTCGGCCTTGTTGCCTGCAGAATCTCGGGCTGACTGCCGGACTATACATGTGCCTGTACAGTGTCATCTTCGCATAGCCTGTGTTATTCGAATTTGTAAAGATATCTCCATCACCTCCGATTTCTATGCTATCGTGAATTAACGTGTGCTTCACTAAGCAATGTGACTCACAATGTAATTGACCAGTGCATCTGCTTGCTTCGTATTTTGCGTGAACATGGCACCCACGTTGCTGAAATGCATCGCATTCAATAGAACCTTCTTCTCAATTTCGCCAATACTCACGGCTGACCACTGTCCTTAAGAAATGCAGCATCCAATGAATCATTTTCGATAATTCATGCTGTTAAATGACATCGTCTTAGAAATGCGAATTGAGCAATTTCTCACAAGGAAAGAGCTAGATTCACGTATTCAATTTTCCTACAATCAGCATCTGAATAATGAACCAAATAACTTCTCATCATTTCCTAATCACATGATTATTATGAAAAGGTAGGGAAAAGGAAATTCAGACTGAATCCTTGACGAAACACGAACATATGATTCACATGCAACGGAAATCAATAGATCATCGGATTACGCAAAGTTGTATCACGTGGGCAGCAGTCCAGGCGCATCCAAGCGGAAATTATCTCCGTGATAAACATTTTTTATGACAGGATACAAGGACGATCGCCAGAGGACAATGTGAGGAACACAACGAGGTCATCAGCTGATTTGCACATGATCTCGAACATTTAGAGATAAGAATGTGAAGAGAGAGGTACAAGATGAGGAGAAAGGCAGATTGAGGAAGAGAAAGACGTTATCTGCATGTACTATAATGAATATAAGGATAAAGTGTTTACGGAAATCAGAAAGAATAGATAAAAGATATTGAGAGAGAGAGAAAGAAATCCATCATGATTCATGCACTTGCAAATAGATTATTCATTATATTTCATTCTATGAAGTGTAGTTGCATCTTTATCCGCATCTTACTCACTACAACCATGAAGCAGTCATTACCAATGTTTGTTATAGACAGTGATTTCATAAAACTTGATTCATCCAAAAGGTTTTTTGATTGCTGCTGTTGCCGCCCACATCCTTTCTGCATTTCATCGTCTTAACATGTTTTATATGTAAATGGTAGTTTCATTTCTGTCAGAAAGGAAGAGTCTTTGACCAATGTGTTCTTCTCGCAATGACATGTGGAGCAGAGACATGGACATTTCATGTGAACATTAGACAGAGATTAGTAATGGTCAAAAGACTGTTCCAGGACACCATAAAATCAAAAAATTGGTATCTTTAAAAACGACATAAATTCATGAATTTAGACCCTTTTTCAGGTTTTTAAGACCTAAATTCATGAATTTGGTTCATTCAAAAAGTACCATTTTTTTCAAAAATGGTACTTTTAAAAACAACATAAATTCATGAATTTGAACCCTTTTTCAGGTTATGAAGACCTAAATTCATAAATCGGGTCTAAAGCGCTTAAAGCCAGAGGAGCTTCGCTCCGATTTGGGCGTTTTTTAAAAATACACAAATTTTTAAATTTTTCAAAATCTCAAATTTGTGATTATGACATTTTTCATTGCTTAAATCATGACCGTTCCAGGACACCGAAAATCATAAAAGTTAAGAATCTCAAATTTGTGATTATGAAATTTTTCATTGCTTAAATCATGACCGTTCTAGGACACCGAAAATTATAAAAGTTAAGAATCTCAAATTTGTGATTATGTCATTTTTCACCCCCCGCCAAAATCATGACCGTTCCAGGACACCGAAAACCCGGACACCGAAAAAAATCATAAAAGTTGAGATTTCAAATTCATGAATTTATATCCATCTTTCAGGTTTTTAAAATATATCATGTGACTTGCGAACCGAAAGTTTCAGGGCTTCGCGCTTCGCCCGTTAAAAATATGTCTTTAAAAATGGAAGGAAACAAAAATGGAAGGAACGCTTCAGAAATGGAAGGAACAAAATGGAAGAAAAAGAACCTCAAGAATATTATCCTTCGTTATCTCAATTAAAAAATAAGTGAAATGGTTCTCAATTATTATTAAGATTAGAGCACTATGATAAATTAAGAAGACGCAATTATTACTTAGTCATTCTTCGTTATTGTATGCTCAACATTATTTAAAGTACTAATTGTGTGAACTAGAAGATCAATTGTAACTCATAAACTCAAAATTATTCAATGAACCCGTACGCAACTTCTGCCTGATAATTGAAGAGAGACCAGAGATTGAAGAGAGAGACAGAGATTGAATAAGGAGAGAAAACGTCTAGCAGCTTTCCCCTAAAATTATCAATGCTATATCTCTTGTCATTTCTCAAATTTTAACCCTTCGGTAAACTTTTGACATTTCAACTTACGCGTGCGTAAAGTTTTGACATTTCAATTTACCCCTACGTAAATTATTGTTCAGAATCTGTTTTTCAAAATCTATTTTCAAAAATCATTTGCAAAGTCTATTTCAAATTCAGTTTTAAGAAATCGATTTGCAAATTCATTTAGCGTTTGCCAAACACATACGGGTAGTAAAGTTCTCTTCCCATTGTGAAGACATGAATAGATTAAGCACATAAGGAAAGTGCATTGACAATAAAAGCAAATGAGAATAAAATTCTTCATCTAAATTTAGAACGCATAGACGGCGACATGCGGGATAGTAGTTATGACAATTTTAAACAATCATTTTAACGATGAAACATATTTTAACCAAATGCAGTTCATGAAGAAAATTGAAATATATAAAACAATATAGATTAGAATCGGCTAAAGCCAGAGGAGCTTCGCTCCGATAATTATAATATAATCATTTCAAAATCGAATAAGTAGTAAGGAAAGACATCATTAGAGAACAAAAGTATTTTTAAATCAATACCCCCTCCCTTCTGTCCTTCTAGTGGATTCCTATAAGAAATAATTTTTTAATTATAAAGATGAGCAACATAAATGAGTTTTTTTTAAATTATAATGGAACGCAAACTACGACAAAATTTTCGACCTAAAGAAAATCGCAAAATCAACTAGGAATAAAGAATTTTCATGTTCTAATGAGAAACGAATTACAATTCCTAAAAAATAGGTCATCAGGAACCTTTCAGTTCCCGGCAATAAAGTTCCATCAATCACTGTAAATTTCATTTAACGAATCTTCACATCTTCAGGACCTAAAACGGCGTACATTGGGTCCGCCAGTGTATCTTTAGTAAAAACAGGAGATAATTATTATTTTGACCGCCCGGAGGGCTGAGAACAGTGTTCAGACCTCTACGGGCTTCCACATACAAATGAAGTAAAAGAATTACTTTGGAACGGGAACATAACCATACGTTTTCAAATCAAAAACCGGGAACACAAACTTATAGTGGACAATTTATGTATAATATACGTTTTTGTACGAAATAACAAAAAGATTACCATTTCTATATATTATGTTATAGTTATAAACAATCTATAACTCAAGCCAAGCTACTAAAAGCGGCCACCTAAAAGGTTAAATCTTCTGTTTTCTGTAATTCATGTTGATAAAAACGGCCTCTGATTATTCTCATTATCCTAAATCTTTTAATTTCATAAGTAATAACGATAACTTTGATTTATTTTGCCAAATAACTTCAAATATTTCTTTAGTCCCAATAGCCAACAAAGCTTTTTCAAATTTGTTTCTTATATTTCAATTATTCTAACTCTATCTCCAATTTAAATTTTCGGCTTAAGTTTTCTGCAAATCCGGATTACTCTCATTCGTAGAATTATTCTCGAATATTTTCTTTCGTATCAGAATCAGGTCGTCAAAGTGCATTCTTTGGAGTTTCTTTCTTTCAATACCAGAATGAACTTTATTATTGTTACTCTTTCCTTCCAACAAATTCCTGGTAATATTTTTAACCCATATTCTGATTTCCTTTCCTTGCATAGAGTAAAACTTTCTTGAAAATATTTATTTTTTAACGTCTCCGATTGAATCTTTCTATCACTACAAAAGCTTTTCCTCCTGCGTTTTCCAGTTGTATAAAACAGTTTCAAATAGGTGGCTGACCGTTCGGTTTATAAAAATTCCGAAAAAACGATACGTACGACACAATCCCTTTATAGTCAACAAACAATTTTATTTTGCTTCTATTACTTTTCTTAAAAGATTTTCTCAAACGCATATTTAACTGAAACGACCCACTTTTAATTTTTAAAGGTTTTACCCAATCATATCGTGTATATAAATCTATAACGGTCAATTCGATATTTGTAAGTCAGAACTTTTTTTTTTTTTTTTTATTTGTTTCCCCCTCCCCCCCCCCCCCCCCCACCATCTTAAGAACCTTCGGTTCGTTCCCTTTCATTTCGGCATATGTAATAAGATCATCCACTCCAAATATCCTCTTTTCTTAAATACTTTTACTTTTTAAGAAATATTAGGCTTTCTATATTCTTTATGAATTTCAGATGCATAAAACGCCTGAATTATGATGTTCGAGCGTATGCTCGTCAGACAGCTTTGCTGTCGTTTCATTTAAACCACTGGCCGAATAATAATTTTAGCTTGTAAAGCTTTCTTAACAAACATTCTTTCAATTATTTTTTTCTCTAAATGTAGGATTCTGAATACTATCTAATTCTTGAATCATCTTCTTATCAGCTGCATGTCGAGAACTTAGATCATGATTTCGATAAGCTAAATCATGCCTGTAAGCGTCGGCATCTACTACTATTTTATTGCGTTCTTTCACCTTGGTTTTGGATTATTATTTCTCATCTAAGTCATATTATCTAATCGTGTGTCCTGGACCCAGTTATAGTGAATGAACCAGGAAGATTGTTTTTTCTCTTCGAAATATTTACATCCAAAATACATCCAGGAAAGTTTTTCTAATGTTTTT
>CAJQUW010015309.1:0-15000 GCA_907163375.1 Prostheceraeus crozeri
GGAAAATCTGTTCGAATTCTTCTCTTCCAAAGGAAGAAGAATTTTTGTTTGATGTCTTCAACTTAAAGCGTGTTGACATTCCTGAAGTTATTGGGCCGAAATGTAAAGACGTTTGCAATATTTTCCATTTGCGTTTGTCACAGCTTCCAACTTCCATCCAATAGTGATTCTAGAGAAATTGCCTATCCAGATACTAACATTAAGAAGTCTATGTGAAGTGTAATCAATCTTTGATGTTCGTGTTTGCTTTATCATGCTGAATAACGTGCTATGATCACGATTGATGGATGGAAATTGGATATCAATATGTCCGATATCTTGAACTTCACCATTGGAAATATACAGGATTTGAAATGATCCCTATTTTTCTGTAAGAGTACTCAATATTCAAACTTTGCAGACAAAAACTTATGGGCATTTTACATTTGTATGTAGAAAGTCAGCTGAATCGAATGGAAATTGAAGTTATAAGCGTTTAGCTTTCGTCACTTTTTTGGGACAACCCGGTGTATCTAGGAGTCCATGAATCATTTCTTATAGACATCGCCATAGATTCATCTTCATTGGGTTAGAATACCAATAAAACAACATTCATGGCTTCACATCATAGCAATTTATCAAGGTTGCCGGCATAAATCTGAACATCTCAATCCACGCGGGATAAGATCACGACGCTTGCACTCCTTTAAGAAATGTAGATGACTTGTTGTGTTGGATAGTTTTGGATTGCTGTCACTCCTTTTAGCACTGTAAATGCATGGCCAGTCATTCTTTTCAAGCACCCGAGGAAGGTCGTGGACGCGAAAGCTCGTGCGACTATAATAAATTTTTCGAGCCCACCAAAGTGTGTTTTTTGCGCTCTTTTTTCCTATTACCTGGCTCGATGACTCCCCCACTCATTAGTGATAATGATCGACACGGTCGTAGTCGTGAGTTTTGGCTGGCCTACAAACTATCCAACACAACAAGTCATCTACATTTCTTAAAGGGCATAAATTGAAAATTTCCATTTTATGCCCGCCAATTTCAATATATTTTCAATGGAGCTACAACTTCCCATCGATGCCCGCCGTTTTCCTAGATCTATCACAAGTGCTTTTAATCCATGATAGTTCAGACAGTTCAGGCATGAATAGGAATTATGGCTATCTGTCGTCAGGCATAAATTTGGAAGACATACTCGTGCGCTTCGCGCCCTCGAATATCTTCCAATTTATGCCCTCGACAGATAGCTATATATCCTATAATAATGCATGATATTGTAAGGCTTTCTATGTCCACAGGTTAATAAGTTCATGGACTCCTACATATATAACACCTGGACTGAAAGCTGAAATTCATTTATACACTAGACGGCAATGGACATACCAAGAGAATGGAATTGCTTCACTGATCACGATTTGCCGTCCGATTTTCACGGGAGGATAAGTACTTGCGATGAAAAATATGGTATTGTATATGATTTGGCTATGTTAAAAGGCTCTTTATTTTGAAATTCAAGTATTAGAAATCTATGAAATACTATGTATCTACCTATATCCCTTTCGAAACTGGGCTGAATATATTTCTGCCCAGTTGTAAAACTTTTCTGCCCGATAATTGAAACCGGTAGGTTAACAATTATATTAATTAATACAAGTAGAGTAAGCATATGAAAGATTAAATAAATCATACATCATTAAAAACATACAAGTCAATTTCAAGTGTATACCCCACGGAGTATTGTAGTTCGCGCTTTTTTTTCTGATGAGCTGCGGTACGGGAATTCTTCAGGATTTTGCTTTTGAACTGTTTCATTTATAGTTAGAGACATGTTGCACTTGGTATGATTTATGAAATATTTTCTTTTTCATTTGTGCAGTCATTGACAGTTTCTGAAAGTTTGGCTGACAAATTTCTAAAATCTGAATCACGCCTTTTTTCGGAATCGTATCTTTCAACAGTTGAAGTATTTTTGTGCCCGGTTACCACATAATGTCCTTGAACAGGGAAATTCTTCTCTCTCATGATTGGTCACCACTGTGATCGTATGCATTGACTGGTATAAATTTTACTCAAATTCAACTTTTTTTGAGAGTTTTTTCATTGAATTGTGTGAATCGTTTTTCCTACAGGAACTTTTTGACAGACCATTTTTGTACATTTCAGAAAAGAGGAGTATTTTCGTCTGCGTCACTAGGGAAAAACTATCTTTATCAGTTTAGACTTAAATAGGCTTCTACAGGGCAACATGATTTATCTGATTTCTCGTACATTCGAGCTTGTTTAAAGTCCCGTATGTTCTTTCGATTGAGCGAGGCTTTGACATTTTTTGAGGGCCATTGGGACATCTATCACTGGCATTATTTAGCTCAGAGCTGTCCGATTTTATTACAATGGTGGAGCATTTAATATTCGCAGGTTTCTCTCTACACGTAATCCAAAATAATAAATTGTGTTGAAATAGAACTTCATTCTGCAAAACAATTGTGTGGAAGTTCTAGTTAAAAATAATTGAGAACCTTTTGGGAATTTGCTTTTCGAAATTTGCTGTCAGCTTCTGTGTTTTAAGAAGCCTCGAAATTTTGCTAATGTGGGTTCTTAGTCTGAGTCACTGTTCCTGTCGGATGCTACATTTCTCCAAATCGCTTAAATATTGTAACTGGTCTCAAATTTAATTAAACTGCATCTTCTCGGTGTCTTCGTCATAAAATGTTTGCGCATCGATTTGTAGCAACTTGTTCAAATTGTTGTTGAAGTCAGGAGACTATTCCTCCAGGGACATTATCAAAATTAATAAGATTGATAAGTGCTATTTCACTCATAATGTTATGTGTAATTCATGAATGGCCAGAGTATTTGCATACAATGAATCAGTAGTAAGCAAAAACTCCACTTCTGGACCCGCGAAAGATGGCGGCCATCGCTGCGTCCCCCCCCCTCTGGCACGGCAGAGTGTCGTGGTCGGCCGCCGTGGTGCTTCGTGTCTGAGTCCCCCCCCCTCTGGAACGACAGAGGTTGTGGTCTGTCGTGGTGTGCCGGCCGGGTGGGTCCACGTTCACAACATGTTCGCTGACGTCCCCCCTCTGCAACGACAGAGTGTGAGACTCGGGTGAGTTGGTCCGACCGCCTGGTTGACGTGGGCGACCGTCTAGGTTGACGTGGGCGACCGCCAGGATTAGTCTTGAGGCTCTAGTGTGTGATGTTTTTGGTGTGTAGCGCCCAAACGAAGCATCGGATGAGAAAACGGAGGCCAGATTCGGAATCTACGTGAAATTTTGGGTTAGGAAGGATGTTTCCAGCGAAATCGGAGAGAAAAAATTTTCGGCTGACGTCCCCCCCCCTGGACGGCTTGCTTCCAGTGGACGGATTTTGTCGTGCGATAGCTCGTTTGAAAGCTAAGAGTGAGACAAATTCAGTGAAAGAATCGGCTTGTTCGTATCTGCCTTCGTTTACATGTGAGACGCCATTTAAGATTTTTGGGACATTGGTGAAAAACGACAGAGTTAGAATTTGGGACGTTTTGGGCTGTAGCTTCAAAACGAACTATCGGATTGGTAAACGGATGCCAGATTTGGAATCAACTTGATGTTATTGTCCAATGAGGATCATCATCCAATGAGAATCAAGCATTTCTTTATAAATAGCGAGCCTTCCACAGTGAGAATCATTCCATCGTTGAATCACACGAGTGACGGACGCACATTTTCTCTCTCTAGTTCCCTGTTCTATTATCCAACTAAAATGGTAAGTCGCTACTTCCCTCCCTCTCCTCCCTTGAACGTTAACTTAATACAATCTTTTTTCATTTTCAGGCATCTACTCCATCTGCTGCACTAGTAGGACAAAATGGCGGTCAAACGTTACAAGGTTCGCTACGGTCAGATCATCTACAACTGAGGCCAGTGGAAGAAACATCCAAGGTACATAATCCTACACCGCTACAGCGTAAATTTAAACAAGCCTTGCGTTATGATGATCATAGCGTAGTACTCCAAACGGGAATGCTCCCACGGATGTCAAGATAATGCACAATCAGTATGGGGACTACATACTGATCCCCGTGAGTCCGTACATTCGCCACCAACTTGATATTATTGAGGAGTACGTGACATTAAATATGGACATTCCTACTCCTCTTGCTCAAGAGTGGAAGGCGAGAGATGACAAGGATACTCCCTATAGAAAGATTTGGGATGGTAATCACATTTGCCTACCGGTATCACATTGGTGTACTTACTATAAGAAGGAGGGAGATCATTCAATACCCATCAGATGTGATGAGCTCGGAGAAGGTACTTGGGATATCCTTTTCAAAGTGAATGGGCTATATTATGGTCGACACAAGGATAATAAAATAGCCTCTCTCTCCATGCATATGGAATCCATCCTATATATATATTCCGAAACCACCCAACGTGGACGACATAATTGATCAAATCCTTAACAGCAGTGGTACGAAGCGCAAGTCGGAGAAGAATGCTACATCAAAACGCAAATCAAAGAAGGAGAATTGCTAGTCCTTTCCTAACTCTACCCTATGACAATTCGCTTATGTGCTTTGAGTGTCGTAGACGTGGTCTTATTAGATACATTTTACTTCTTCGTTGCCATCATATCATTTGTGTATTTTGTCGTGAAAAGCATCGATGTAATTCTTCATTTTGTAATATGTTATAGAACGTTTCCTTAGATGTGTAAATTTCCGTTTTAGGCTTCTATCATCATTTTTATGGATTGTGAGGGTGAACCTGTACAGGAGCTCAGTGCTATTGCTATGAACAATTGGACATATCAGATTGTTAGTGTCTATCATCAACATGCCAACTGCGATCCCAATGTTGATCAATGGGCGAGAAAACACATTCATGGACTTAATCTGAAATATTTGCAAGACTATGGCTTTTCTTGTGAGAGTGCTCTTCTTATTGACTTTAAACGATGGTTAGCTGCTTTCAATGTTATACGCATCTTTTGTAATAATCCTGGTAAGGAGAGGAAAGTATTTCCCAATCTAATCATTGATGATATTTTGCTCCCACCTTGGGATAGTAGAGTGAATCAACATTATCATGAAGTCACAAAACGTTTTAAGGATTTGTGTGTTCCTATTTTGTCTGTTCGTTGTAGTAGCTACGTTCATAACCAATGCTTCTTTCCTCCTTACCTCAACACTGCCAAAGTCCTGTATGGTTATCATTGCTCGCTGTATGATAGTTACCAGCTGTATCTATTTTATCTCTTTCAAACCATTGATTTATAATGCATGCTTGTTACCATTATTCAATAAATGTTACAATGAGAAGAGTTGTTGTTTTCATGCAATGGATGGGTTAGATAAAGGGCGATCATGTCTTTCTCAAACGACTGCGGAACATTACGTTTTCATAGGCAAAGTTTAAAAGGAGCTGTTCAAGATTATGTGATAAAATTTCATAAAGATGAGACCGACATCGAAGCAGTGGTCGATGATGCTAGCACTCTATTTCTAGAGTTAATGAATACATTCTCTGATAGCATTATCATGGCGCGATTAGTTGCGAAAATTAAGTTTAGTCATTTTGGAAAGGAAGAGGTGGAAAGTCGCTCTTTCCATTTTGCTTCTTATTCAATGGAAGTGGTAGATCACCCCCAAGAATTTTTTAAAAGACATATGATAAAAATTGCTGAACGTCTTAACGCATTTAACCATCATGGTAGCAGTCTAGTGATTGAAGCGATTTCAGATATTCACATTCAACTTTCCATAAAGAAAAATTGAAAATGCAGTGGTACTTGATTGTAGCACAACTGGTTTTCGAGCTATGTCTGCTCACTCTCGAAGTATATTCCTTCTGTACATGCGTCTATTATTTAGAAAAGGCTAGCAAATTCATATCTTCAAAAAGACTTGCTATAGACATCAGTAACGGTGAAACTATGTGTTGCGATGTATGTAAGCGAAAGGATGGAAATGAAAAGCGCATCTTCAAGAGATGTAAGCATGCTTTTTGTCAACGCTGTTTCATACGTAATTGCATTCAACTTTGCCAATGTAACCACTGTGACATTGCTCATTTCGAGTGTCACTTATGTCGCAATAGTTAGTACCTATGCAAATGTGGTAAAGATAGGTTTTAGCAAAGACTAACACGGAAAATGGCGAAACGTAAAATGACGAAACGTAAAAGTCAAAAGTTTTCTTCAGCCATTCAAGCTCTCCGACGAATGAAAGCAAATCAGCGATACAATGCTATACGACATGCTAACGATAAATTCATTTGTGAAATTATTTCTCATGTGAGGAAGTTGAGGACGAAGAAATTAGCGCCAAAACAACGAAAGTTACTTAAGCGATCTGCTACGAAATTGCGTTTCATCTCCAATCCTAAGTCGCCCTTCAAAGAAAGAGGAAAACTCTAACACAAAAGGGCGGTTTCCTTTCAGCAATACTTCCAATGATAGCTCCTGCCGTGGGCAACCTATTGGGAAATATCTTTGGCTCTAAGCGTTAATTATGCAAATGTTGAGTCTCAAAAGTAATAAAATGGATTTCAGACTTCAATGTGATAAAGTTCTGACTGTATCAGGTCCATCTCATGCAGGTAAAACTGTTTTCACGCTGAATTTATTGGATAAAGAAGGGAGTTGTTTAAGGAACCTATCAATCGAGTGATTTGGTGTTATGGTATTTATCAACCGTCGCTGTTTCAGGAATTGCAAAGTCGCAACTTTATTCGACATGAAGGAATTATTCCAGTGGATAAACTTCAGTCTAATGATGTTGTTGTATTGGATGATTTATTAAAGAAAGTAAGAATTCAAAAGATGTTACAGATATGTTCACTCGCGCAGCACACCATAAAAGGTGTTTTATCATCTATATTACACAAAATTTGTTTCCTGATGGAAAAGAAGCTCGTACACGAAACCTGAATACACACTATTATGCTATTTTCAAGAATCCGCGAGATAAAAGTCAATTTGAAATTTTAGCGCGACAAGTTGCACCCAGAGATCAAAAGCCTTAATTGAAATTTTTCAAGCAGCTACTGAAAAAAACCATACGGTTACTTATTCATTGACTTTACGCAAGAGTGTCCGGAAGAATTTAGATTTCGAAGTGATATTTTGAAAACTCCCATGATTATCTACAAACTATGAGTTCTTATTCTCGCATGATTGTTATTTCTCAGGATGAATATGTACAATTGACTGCCATGCAGCAAGTAAAGCAACCTCTTGCAAATCAAATGTATAGGAAAGAAATAGATTATCAGCAAAATGTTCACATCAAAGATCCACATCGTGCTGTATTATTACAATCGGAAACTGTGAGCAATTGAAAAACTTGAAGAATAAGATGCGTGACTCTGTATCGACTGCTACACCTTTAGCATCTCGCGCACATGCCATATCTCTTTTCAACAGTATTGAACCCCATCTCAATGTAAATGATAGAGGAGAAATCATTACAGATGAAAATAAAGTGATTGATGCTTCACGTTATGAAGACTTGATTCAGTATGCGACACGTAGAAAGCGCCGTCAGGGCTATGTTCCACCTGGTTGGTCATACTTTCTTAAACTATTGAAAAAGCATAATGTGCCAAAATTTGCTTTAAATAATGAGACATTGAAAGAACTTGATTCAACAGTGGCTACTACTCCAATGCTTCAGGCGATGAAAATGCCAACAAATTGGTTTAAGACGTCACCTGCTACATCCCCTCCCACACTCACTAAGCAAACAAGGGGAAGAACTCGACGTAGATCTGTATCGCCACTAAAACTGGTAAAAGGAAAACGTAAAACAGCTCCTCCTAGGAAATACATGTTCTCAGACTATTAATATGAAGCAGATGTGTTTCCTTGCCATGTAATGAGCCGCCAGAGGTGAATGTCGTTGTCACTTGCACTTGCTGCGCCAGCTCTCATAATGAAACCCCTAAGCAATGTGAACACGATCGCAAAACCGCTAAAGCTAAATGCTGCAGTTGTTGTAAATGTAGAAAGGGAAGAAAACAAAAAGATGAGAAGGAGGAAAAAGAGTCAGCCGTCATCGACTGAACGTTTGAAGTCAATCTATTATGATGTAAAACATCCGGCAGGATTTGCATCTATCAAGAAATTATCAAAAGCGAGTGGTCTTCCACAATCACAAGTGAAACGATGGTTAAAGGGTCAGGCTACCTATACACTCCACAAACAAGCGAAAAAGAAGTACCGCACCCGCCATTATATTGTTCATGACATCGATGAACAGTGGCAAGCAGATTTGTGCGATGTTGCCTCCATTTCAAAACATAACTCGGGCAATAATTTTATTTTAACCGTCATTGATATTTTCTCGCGTTATGCGTGGGCTCAACCTTTAAAAACTAAAGAAGGGAAAGGAGTAGCAAAAGCATTCCAAACAATTTTTCGAGAAGGTCGCATTCCAAAAAGAATTCAGAGTGATCAAGGAAAAGAGTTTGAAAATCAGCATGTGACAAGATTATTTGAGAGGCATGACATTGAGTTGTTTAGTGTAAAGAGCGCTTATAAAGCTGCACTCGTTGAACGTTTTAATCGCACATTAAAAAATCGTTTGTGGCGACATTTTACTGCCAACTTGACACAAAATTGGACAAAGGTTCTACAAGATACACTCCATGCCTACAATCACTCTATCCATCGTTCTATTGGACTCAGACCAGTAGATGTAAATGCTGACAATGTAGATAAAGTGCGCGAATCATTCCAACGTAAACGCACTCATGTGAAAAGTGATGTGAAAATTGGCGATAAAGTTCGTATCTCAAAAGTGAAAAGTGTTTTTGCTAAAGGGTACCTCCCGAATTGGACAGAGGAGGTATTTACAGTATCAAGGATTAATCAAAAAGACTCTCCGACCACCTACAAGTTGAAAGATTACGATAATGAAGAAATTGAGGGTAGCTTTTACCGCGATGAGATTGAGGTAGTCACTGAAAGTGAAACATATTTGGTAGAGAAAATCATTCGATGTAAAAAACGGCAAGGTGAAGAATGGTTTCTTGTTAAATGGACTGGTTATCCTTCAAGTATGAACTCTTGGATGCGTCGTGCCGACATCTTTCATCTAAGTGATCGACAGTGATTCATGCAAAGTTGTAACTAACAATGTTTAGGGTTTGAGCTATGAATCCAACTGCCTCATTTTATTCACGACCCTCCTACGTAAGTGGTGGAGGACAAATTTACATCGGTGCTCGCCGCCAACGTGGAGGTAGCATACTTGGTGCACTGAAATCTGTTGTAGCACCTCTCATATCCAATGTCGGTAGATCTTTAAAACGAAATGTTTTAAGTAATGCCGTTGGCTTTGCTGGTGATGTTGCTAGTGATCTTTCCAGAGGTAGAAGTTTTAAGAGCAGTTTGTTGAATCGTGGGAAGGAACGCGGTTTAAAAACATTGAAGCAGACCATTGCTGGTGTTACTCAAGGAAAGAAATCACCTAAACGAATGAGAAAAGGAAGGAGGAAACATCGCGGAGCTGGTAAGGTGCGATCTTCAGTCAAAAGGCATTCACGCAAACGTCGCAGAGGCTCTAATCATTCATCAGGCGCTAAACGACGACGCTGCTATAACTTCTAATCATGGAGTGTAAAACTTCCGGTTTTTGTTTGTTCGATCAACAAGCCATACAGACAGATATTCTTAGTTCAAGTATTGTAGATTATCATCCTCGAACAGCTGAGAATGCTGGCCCCATTGAATTTGTTATTCCTGGTGGTAGTGATGACTACATAGATTTGAGTTATGCGATGCTTGATTTGAGGTTTAGAATTCAGCAAGCAGATGGAACTGCTATTGACGATGCACATAAAGTTGGACTGAACAATTTACCATTGACTACATTACTTCGCGATGTTTCTCTAACGATTGGAGAGCAGCAGGTGGAAGGTGGTCAAAGCGATTATCCCTATAAATCATATTTCAATCATGTATCACAGTTTCATCCAGCAGCACAAAAAAGTCATATGGAAGCCATGGGATGGTACAGAGATGAAGCAGGAAAATTTGATGTTGAAACAAACAGTGGCTTTGTAAAGCGATCTGCTATGATTAAAGATAGTAGAGTATGTCAGCTATATGGTCCGCTGAATTTAGACTTCTTTAGACAGTCAAAGTTTTTACTCTGTAATACCAGCATGCGACTCAAGCTGACATTGAATAAGCCTGAATTTGCGCTGAATGCATTTGCTAAAGTTGACAATTTTAGAATTCATGTGGAAGATATTGCACTTTACATTCGTCGAGTAGTACCGAATCCAAGTGTCATTAGAGGGCATGCTGAAGGTCTTAACCGCCAAAATGCCATTTACCCCGTTCAGCATACAAAGCTTCTCACCTTTACAATTCCGAAAGATCAAAAGAGTTTCATGAAAGATGGCCTCTTTCCATCGGAAGCACCGAAGCTCCTCATGGTGGCAATGGTTGAAAATGATGCATTTAATGGTAATATAAAGAAGAATCCTTTCAATTTTAAACACAATCAGTTAAGTGAAATTGCTTTACGTGTTAATGGTGTGAGTCATCCTGGTCCACCCTACAAACCAGATTTTGCTTCGGATCAATTTATGCGCAGTTATGTTGATTTTATGGATGTCTTTGGCTTTTACAATACGGATGATACCAACGGACTGACTATGAAAGAGTTTAAGAGTGGATATACTATTTATGCATTTGATTTGACTGCTGACAGCGATATTAGTGCACCCTATCGTCAAGCGAACGTGCCTCATAATATTCGTTTGGATTTGACGTTCAAAAGAACACTACCTGAGACGATCAATGTATTAATTTATGCAGTCTTCGATTCAAATATTGAAATTACAAAGTATCGTGACGTGATTCTTCAGTATAATCGTTAATGAGTTGGTTGACTGCTGACGATATTAAGACTAAAGTGCAGCGTAATGCAGACGAAGCGACGTTGAAAGCTTTCGATAATGTCTATTCACTCGATACCTTACCACCTGCAGTAAATCACTATCCCATCTTTATTGTGCTAAACACTCATTCACAGAATTTAGGCGGTGAGCATTGGAAAGCGATCTTTATTGGAGAAGACCGACGTGGTGAACTATTTGACTCTCTTGCTCAACCTCCAAATATACCAACACAGCAGTGGTTGAGAAAACATACGCGTCAATATCAGCGAAATGAACGCATACTACAACATCCACTTTCATCAACGTGTGGTGCTTTTGTACTGTACTTCATCTTAAAACGTTTACATGTATCTCGATTTGCATCTGTTATTCAAAACTTTTCATGTAATCCATCCTCTAATGAAAAAATGATTTGTAAGTTCTATCATGATTTGAAATAAAAACATCATGTTGGAAAAATTGTTTTTTATTTTACAATCCGCTGGGTACGTACATACTCAATGAGATAGTCTAGGATCATATTTGCTTGTTCATGAGATTTTAGTCCAGTAATGATCACTTTACTATTATGAAAGATTGCCACATGCACAGGCAACCAACAACTAATGAGAGCTGCAGGAAAAAGTTCGGGTTCATAACACAAACTGTAACTGCTGGTACGAATCTTCAAAAATGATAGACTGTCACTCAATTGAGTAGAGATCACCATATTGTCCACAGTCAGATTCGACATCACACACCTCTCCCTCTTCCATATCCGACGTAGTAGTCTTTGTAGCTCTAAGCGCATTGACTGCGCCGATGAATGAGAAAGGGCGCCGAGAATCTGTACAGTCCCATTTGGGAAGAGTTGAAGATTCCGTGAATTGTTCATCTTCACCACTAACATTTGAGGACGGCCCGGGTAATACTTGCTGTTTGGAAGCTGTTGGCGTAATGTTGTGAGATCGATTTTGGTTTGTAGAGTCTGAAGCGACGGAGAATGTTGACGATGGTGTAGCGATGGCGCTTCATGATGAAAGAATGAGTAAATTGAGCGATGTACCTTCCTTTTATACTTTTCCAACTACCTTGATGAAATGTGAAGTTAGTATGAAGTTGGGAATGATAGAGTTGAATTCGCCGATTGTTGACGCGCAGCCAGATGCGATTTCCAATACGTGAATGTCTTTTCATATAGAAGTATTTCAAGTCCTTCATGATATGATGTAGAGATTGAAAATGACGATAAGATAAAACAAACTCTCTTCTCACATTTCCAGTTGAATCTTTGAAATAGACGTTTCGATCATGATCCGTTTCAATACGTTGTAGGGAATCTAATTTCCAACTCATGGTGCGTGGTAATCATATCTGATTAAGATTTGCATAGTAGGGCGATGAACTCACGACGAATAAATGTCATGATGGAGCGATGTATGTATCTTCTATACTTCTCCCAATTGTATTTGCGAAATGAGAAACAGTTTGCGGAATGAGAATGGTAGATTTGAATTTCATTTCTGTAATGTTGAAGCCAAACTTGATCACCCAAGGAGATGAATCTTAATGTTTCAAAATATTCCAAATCACTCATGATATCATTGAGGTTGACAAATTGTCGCCATGTTAATGTAATTCCTCTTGATGTATGACCATGAGAATTTTTGAAATGTACGTTTCCATCACGATCAACTCTGATATATTGTAGAGAGTCCAAAATCCAAGTCTTCATGATGTTATGCAAAGTTGCAGATTAGCAATATAAAAATGTCGTTTTATCATATTTTGCTTAGCAATGCGGCTACAAAGAGATTTACTAGCAATCGAGCCGCACTCTTTTCTACTCCCATTGATCATGCACAACAGCTAAATGGGAATTGGGAAGTGGGTGTCACTCAACTTGTTTATAGCAACTGTGTCTATACTTTTGATCATGAGGTGATGACTATTAATATGAGGCGTACAGCTGCTTATCAATGTGAAAAGGGGTGCCGAGTATACATTCCACAGTGGCCAAAGAAAGATCTCTTATCATGTAAAAAGTTTATATATGATTTCTTGAATAAAGCGTGTAAACATATTGTCCAATTTACTCCGCACAATGATGATTATAATTATGTACATCATGTAGTTGAGAAAGATTGGATTGTTGGTTTAAGTCCAAGTTTAAGAAATGATTTAGGCTACCTCGCTAGCGCCTTAACAAGCTATGATAATTTTAACGTTAATTACCACATAAGTGGTCATAAACAGTTAATATATCGAGAGGAAGCTTATTATGTAGATCTTATTCCAAGAAATGAGAAGACGTTGGTGAAGAAGATTGTGATTAAGCCAAGAAAGACAAACATGACTCCTGAAACATTATTGAAGAAATTTAATTATCTCCTTCGAGTTGATGACAAACAAGTGGCAACATTGACTTATATTAAATCATCTAATCATATTGCAATAAGCAAATTAAATGATGATGATCTAGTATTAGTTTGTTCAAAAGATTTTCATCAGTTCTTACGACATCGTTCTGCAGCTGTTCATGGAAAATCTGATATGCAACATTTACCATGTGAAAGGTCAAATCAATTTGATACAGAATGGGCCGTATCTTTATACAGAAAGTGTGTAGAGCCTTTTGGTGGTTTCTTACATGAAACAAGAGTGTTGATGCCTCGCATTATTACTTCGGTTAAATTGGTTGTAGATTATTTAAATGAAGTGATTAATGAGCAACATATTTCATTTTCTGAAAAAGAAGGTACTTTGTCTCTCACTATAAGTGGAAAAGGTATTGACCTAATTATGGATAAAACTCTAATGGACATTTTGGGTTTTGACCAAAATATCTTTAAAATTGGTACTGTAACCAAAGCTAGCGCAGACATGTCGCTATCGCGTCGTATTAACTATTTTCAGATATATTCCAATATTGGTGAAGATGTACGTGTGGGAGATGTTGAAGCTCCATTGCTAGCAATGATACCATACCAGCCAAAAAGCTGCAGTATTTTATCTGAGCATACTTTCAAGAAAGTGCATTATACAAAGCTGAAATCAAACTACATCCCACAAATTGATATTGCCATTTATGATGATGCTGGTGCGTTGATTCCTTTTCATAAAGATGCTGTGATAAAGTATTACACTCCATTTCCGAATGAAGAGTTAATGCAAAAGTATGCTAATATATTTTTCCAATGTGAATAATATGGAAAGTGAAAATAAGGACTCGTTTCTAATTACTTGCCCAGTAATGCTTCTATGAATAAATTTCCCAAAAATAAACCATCAGACTATCGAGTAGAATTTAAATCGGCCACTGCATTTAGAAGGTGAATGGGAAGTTGGCGTTTCTAGTATTTGCTATGATAGCAATATTCAGAATGTGAATGATTTGGAAGAAATGATATTGACTTCCTCGCACCCATGATGAATAACGATGAATAATGCATTTCAGTTCCCATTACAATTTAACATCAGATGGAAAGTGGAAACTATGAATGGATTCAGATAAAATCAGATTCTTATGAGCCATTTGGGAATGAGAAAATTATTAAGGCATTCAACAGTGGTAATACTTCCATCATGAAGAATAAAAATCAGAAAGCTTATGAGTTTACTATCTATCATTGGAGTGGGAGACAGTTCCTCCGCTTTCATTCTTTTACTAAAGGTCTTACGCTGAGGTTGGATAGTGAATTCTATCCACATCTTGGTTTTGGTCATGGACTACATCTAACGTCAATTGCTACTGCAAATGTTAAAAAAGTTTATTCAAACTCGAATCAACAAATTTCATTATTAGATTTAAAATATTTGATGAAGATGTTGTAGAATGCGAAGAACGCATCATTTTGAAAAAGCGTTGGTGTTCAACCTTTATCACTTATTGAGTTAGTAAAACGATTGGAATGAGGACTGTGGGTAAGAAGTATGGAGAGAAAATTATGGCGGACAAAAATAAGTTGGTTATTCAGAAATATAATGACAAACTTACTCTTTATTTATCTACTACCTTGCGTCATTTTGTAAGACATTATACGCCTATTTTTGGAAGCGGTGTGGTGTATGGTTCTCATGAATATCACACTAAAGCTGATTCAGTTAATGATGAATGGTGGGTGGACATCTATGGCGATCGCAT